>CAKXZU010000098.1:0-656086 GCA_936014575.1 Bombus lapidarius | reverse complement strand
CGTGTTATCTAGGCAAACCGATGCGCGTTATACTCCACATTTGATTCTTTATACAGGACACATCGTTCGGTTGGCCCAACGTTTACACTCTTCCCTGTCATATGCAATGCAATTATATTATTTAAATTTTCAAGGCCAAATAAATCTAATTGATCGTATCTCCGCTGCTATTCGTGTTATCTAGGCAATTCGATGCACGTTATACTCCACATTTGATTCTTTATACAGGACACATCGTTCGGTTTGCCCAACGTTAACACTCTTCCCTGTCATATCCAATGCAATTATAGTTTTTAAATTTTCAAGACCAAATAAATCTAATTGATCGTATCTCCGCTGCTATTGGGGTTACGAAGACAATTCGGGGCGCGTTATACTCCACATTTGATTCTTTATACAGGGCACATCGTTCGGTTTGCCCTACGTTAACATTCTTCCCTGACAAATCCAATGCAATCATAGTTTTTAAATTTTCAGGGCCAAATAAATCTAATTGATCGTATCTCCGCTGCTATTGGGGTTATCTAGTCAATTCGATGCGCGTTATACTCCACATTTGATTCTTTATACAGGACATATCGTTCGGTTTGCACAATGTTAACACTCTTCCCTGTCATATGCAATGCAATTATATTATTTATATTTTCAAGGCCAAATAAATCTAATTGATCGTATCACCACTGCTATTGGGGACATCTTGGCAATTCGATGAGCGTTATACTCCACATTTGATCCTTTATACAGGACACATCGTTCGGTTTTCGCAATATTAACACTCTTCCCTGTCAAATCAAAAGCAATTATAGTTTTTCAATTTTCAGGGCGAAGTGAATCTAATTGATCGCATCTCCACTGCTATTGGGGTTATCTAGGCAATTCGATGCGCGTTATACTCCACATTTGATTCCTTATACAGGACACATCGTTCGGTTTGCACAATGTTAACACTCTTCCCTGTCATATCCAATGCAGTTATAGTTTTTAAGTTTCCAAGGCCAAATAAATCAAATTGATCGTATCTCCGCTGCTATTGGGGACATCTTGGCAATTCGTAGCGCGTTATACTTCACATTTGATTCTTTATACAGGGCAAGTCGGTGGGTTTGCCCTACGTTAACACTCTTCCCTGTCAAATCAAAAGCAATTATAGTTTTTAAATTTTCAGGGCCAAATAAATCTAATTGATCGCGTCTCCGCTGCTATTCGTGTTATCTAGGCAATTCGATGCGCGTTATACTCCACATTTGATTCTTTATACAGGACACATCGTTCGGTTTGCCCTACGTTAACTGTCTTCCCTGTCAAATCAAAAGCAATTATAGTTTTTAAATCTTCAAGGCCAAATAAATCTAATTGATCGTATCTCCACTGCCATTGGGGATATCTAGGCACTTCGCCGCGCGTCATACTCCACATTTGATTCTTTATACAGGGCACATCGTTCGGTTTGCCCTACGTTAACATTGCTCCCTGTCAAATCAAAAGCAATTATAGTTTTTAAATTTTCAGGGCCAAATAAATCTAATTGATCGTATCTCCGCTGCTATAGGTGTTACGAAGACATTTCGGATCGCCTTACACTCCACATTTGATTCTTTATACAGGACACATCGTTCGGTTTGCACAATGTTAACACTCTTCCCTGTCAAATCAAAAGCAATTATAGTTTTCAAATTTTCAGGGCCAAATAAATCTAATTGATCGTGTCTCCACTACTATTGGGGTTATCTAGGCAATTCGTAGCGCGCTATACTCCACATTTGATTCTTTATACAGGGCAAATCGGTGGGTTTGCCCTACGTTAACTCTCTTCCGTGTCAAATTCAATGCAATTATAGTTTTTAAATTTTCAAGGGCAAATAAATCTAAATGATCGTATCTCCGCTGCTATTGGGGTTACGAAGACAATTCGGATCGCGTTACACTTCACATTTGATTCTTTATACAGGACACATCGTTCGGTTTGCCCTACGTTAACATTCTTCCCTGTCAAATCTAATGCAATTATAGTATTTAAATTTTCTAGGCCAAATAAATCTAATTGGTCGTATCTCCACTGCTATTGGGGTTATCTAGGCAATTCGCAGCGCGTTATATTCCACATTTGATTCTTTATACAGGGCACATCGTTCGGTTTGCCCTACGTTAACATTCTTACCTGTCAAATCCAATGCAATTATATTATTTAAATTTTCAAGGCCAAATAAATCTAATTGAGCGTATCTCCGCTGCTTTTCGTGTTATCTAGGCAATTCGCAGCGCGTTATACTCCACATTTGATTCTTTATACAGGACACATCGTTCGGTTTGCACAATGTTAACACTCTTCCTTGTCATATGCAATGCAATAAAATTATTTATATTTTCAAGGCCAAATAAATCCAATTGATCGTATCTCCGCTGCTATTGGGGTTACGAAGAAAATTCGGGGCGCGTTATACTCCACATTTGATTCTTTATACAGGACACATCGTTCGGTTTGCCCAACGTTAACACTCTTCCCTGTCATATGCGATGCAATTATATTATTTAAATTTTCAAGGCCAAATAAATCTAACTGATCGTATCACCGCTGCTATTGGGGTTACAAAGACAATTCGGGGCGCGTTATACTCCACATTTGATTCTTTATACAGGACACATCGTTCGGTTTGCCCAACGTTAACACTCTTCCCGGTCATATGCAATGCAATTATATTATTTAAATTTTCAAGGCCAAATAAATCTAATTGATCGTATCTCCGCTGCTATTGGAGTTACGAAGACATTTCGGAGCGCGTTATGCTCCACATTTGATTCTTTATACAGGGCACATCGTTCGATTTGCCCTACGTTAACATTCTTAACTGTCAAATCTAATGTAATTATAGTTCTTAAATTTTCAAGGCCAAATAAATCTAATTGATCGTATCTCCGCTGCTATTGGGGTTATCTAGGCAATTCGATGCGCGTTATACTCCACATTTGATTCTTTATACAGGACACATCGTTCGGTTTGCCCAACGTTAACACTCTTCCCTGTCATATGCAATGCAATTATATTATTTAAATTTTCAAGGCCAAATAAATCTAACTGATCGTATCTCCGCTGCTTTTGGGGTTATCTAGGCAATTCGCAGCGCGTTATACTCCACATTTGATTCTTTATACAGGACACATCGTTCGGTTTGCCCAACGTTAACACACTTCCCTGTCATATGCAATGCAATTATATTATTTAAATTTTTAAGGCCGAATAAATCTAATTGATCGTGTCTCCGCTGCTATTGGAGTTACGAAGACATTTCCGAGCGCGTTATACTCCACATTTGATTCTTTATACAGGACAAATCGTTCGGTTTGTCCTACGTTAACATTCTTCCCTGTCAAATCAAAAGCAATTATTGTTTTTAAATTTTCAGGGCCAAATAAATCTAATTGATCGTATCTCCACTGCTATTGGGGTTATCTAGGCAATTCGATGCGCGATATACTCCACATTTGATTCTTTATACAGGGCACATCGTTCGGTTTGCCCTACGTTAACATCCTTCCCTGTCAAATCCAATGCAATTATAGTATTTAAATTTTCAACGCCAAATAAATCTAATTGATCGTATCTCCGCTGCTATTGGGGTTATCTAGCCAATTCGATGCGCGTTATACTCCACATTTGATTCTTTATACAGGACACTTCGTTCGGTTTGCACAATGTTAACACTCTTCCCTGTCATATGCAATGCAATTATATTATTTAAATTTTCAAGGCCAAATAAATCTAATTGATCGTATCTCCGCTGCTATTGGGGTTATCTAGGCAATTCGATGCGCGTTATACTCCACATTTGATTCTTTATACAGGACACATCGTTCGGTTTGCCCTACGTTAACATTGCTCCCTGTCAAATCTAATGCAATTATAGTATTTAAATTTTCAAGGCCAAATAAATCTAATTTATCGTATCACCGCTGCTATTGGGGTTACGAAGACAATTCGGGGCGCGTTATACTCCACATTTGATTCTTTATACAGGACACATCGTTCGGTTTGCCCTACGTTAACTGTCTTCCCTGTCAAATCAAAAGCAGTTATAGTTTTTAAATTTTCAAGGCCAAATAAATCTAATTGACCGTATCTCCGCTGCTATTCGTGTTATCTAGGCAAACCGATGCGCGTTATACTCCACATTTGATTCTTTATACAGGACACATCGTTCGGTTGGCCCAACGTTTACACTCTTCCCTGTCATATGCAATGCAATTATATTATTTAAATTTTCAAGGCCAAATAAATCTAATTGATCGTATCTCCGCTGCTATTCGTGTTATCTAGGCAATTCGATGCACGTTATACTCCACATTTGATTCTTTATACAGGACACATCGTTCGGTTTGCCCAACGTTAACACTCTTCCCTGTCATATCCAATGCAATTATAGTTTTTAAATTTTCAAGACCAAATAAATCTAATTGATCGTATCTCCGCTGCTATTGGGGTTACGAAGACAATTCGGGGCGCGTTATACTCCACATTTGATTCTTTATACAGGGCACATCGTTCGGTTTGCCCTACGTTAACATTCTTCCCTGACAAATCCAATGCAATCATAGTTTTTAAATTTTCAGGGCCAAATAAATCTAATTGATCGTATCTCCGCTGCTATTAGGGTTATCTAGTCAATTCGATGCGCGTTATACTCCACATTTGATTCTTTATACAGGACATATCGTTCGGTTTGCACAATGTTAACACTCTTCCCTGTCATATGCAATGCAATTATATTATTTATATTTTCAAGGCCAAATAAATCTAATTGATCGTATCACCACTGCTATTGGGGATATCTAGGCAATTCGCAGCGCGTTATACTCCACATTTGATTCTTTATACAGGGCACATCGTTCGGATTGCCCTACGTTAACATTCTTCCCTGTCAAATCAAAAGCAGTTATAGTTTTTAAACTTTCAGGGCCAAATAAATCTAATTGAACGTATCTCCGCTGCTATTGGGGATATCTGGGCAATTCGCAGCGCGTTATATTCCACATTTGCTTCTTTATACAGGGCACAACGTTCGGTTTGCCCTACGTTAACACTCTTCCCTGTCATATGCAATGCAATTATATTATTTAAATTTTCAAGGCCAAAAAAAATCTAATTGATCATATCTCCGCTGCTATTGGGGTTACGAAGACATTTCGGATCGCGTTATACTCCACATTTGATTCTTTATACAGGACACATCGTTCGGTTTGCGTAATGTTAACACTCTTCCCTGTCATATCCAATGCAGTTATAGTTTTTAAGTTTTCAAGGCCAAATAAATCAAATTGATCGTATCTCCGCTGCTATTGGGGACATCTTGGCAATTCGATGAGCGTTATACTCCACATTTGATCCTTTATACAGGACACATCGTTCGGTTTTCGCAATATTAACACTCTTCCCTGTCAAATCAAAAGCAATTATAGTTTTTCAATTTTCAGGGCGAAGTGAATCTAATTGATCGCATCTCCACTGCTATTGGGGTTATCTAGGCAATTCGATGCGCGTTATACTCCACATTTGATTCCTTATACAGGACACATCGTTCGGTTTGCACAATGTTAACACTCTTCCCTGTCATATCCAATGCAGTTATAGTTTTTAAGTTTCCAAGGCCAAATAAATCAAATTGATCGTATCTCCGCTGCTATTGGGGACATCTTGGCAATTCGTAGCGCGTTATACTTCACATTTGATTCTTTATACAGGGCAAGTCGGTGGGTTTGCCCTACGTTAACACTCTTCCCTGTCAAATCAAAAGCAATTATAGTTTTTAAATTTTCAGGGCCAAATAAATCTAATTGATCGCGTCTCCGCTGCTATTCGTGCTATCTAGGCAATTCGATGCGCGTTATACTCCACATTTGATTCTTTATACAGGACACATCGTTCGGTTTGCCCTACGTTAACTGTCTTCCCTGTCAAATCAAAAGCAATTATAGTTTTTAAATCTTCAAGGCCAAATAAATCTAATTGATCGTATCTCCACTGCCATTGGGGATATCTAGGCACTTCGCCGCGCGTCATACTCCACATTTGATTCTTTATACAGGGCACATCGTTCGGTTTGCCCTACGTTAACATTGCTCCCTGTCAAATCAAAAGCAATTATAGTTTTTAAATTTTCAGGGCCAAATAAATCTAATTGATCGTATCTCCGCTGCTATAGGTGTTACGAAGACATTTCGGATCGCCTTACACTCCACATTTGATTCTTTATACAGGACACATCGTTCGGTTTGCACAATGTTAACACTCTTCCCTGTCAAATCAAAAGCAATTATAGTTTTCAAATTTTCAGGGCCAAATAAATCTAATTGATCGTGTCTCCACTACTATTGGGGTTATCTAGGCAATTCGTAGCGCGCTATACTCCACATTTGATTCTTTATACAGGGCAAATCGGTGGGTTTGCCCTACGTTAACTCTCTTCCGTGTCAAATTCAATGCAATTATAGTTTTTAAATTTTCAAGGGCAAATAAATCTAAATGATCGTATCTCCGCTGCTATTGGGGTTACGAAGACAATTCGGATCGCGTTACACTTCACATTTGATTCTTTATACAGGACACATCGTTCGGTTTGCCCTACGTTAACATTCTTCCCTGTCAAATCTAATGCAATTATAGTATTTAAATTTTCTAGGCCAAATAAATCTAATTGGTCGTATCTCCACTGCTATTGGGGTTATCTAGGCAATTCGCAGCGCGTTATATTCCACATTTGATTCTTTATACAGGGAACATCGTTCGGTTTGCCCTACGTTAACATTCTTACCTGTCAAATCCAATACAATTATATTATTTAAATTTTCAAGGCCAAATAAATCTAATTGAGCGTATCTCCGCTGCTATTCGTGTTATCTAGGCAAACCGATGCGCGTTATACTCCACATTTGATTCTTTATACAGGACACATCGTTCGGTTGGCCCAACGTTAACAGTCTTCCCTGTCATATGTAATGCAGTTATATTATTTAAATTTTCAAGGCCGAATAAATCTAATTGGTCGTACCTCCACTGCTATTGGGGTTATCTAGGCAATTCGCAGCGCGTTATACTCCACATTTGATTCTTTATACAGGACACATCGTTCGGTTTGCACAATGTTAACACTCTTCCTTGTCATATGCAATGCAATAAAATTATTTATATTTTCAAGGCCAAATAAATCCAATTGATCGTATCTCCGCTGCTATTGGGGTTACGAAGAAAATTCGGGGCGCGTTATACTCCACATTTGATTCTTTATACAGGACACATCGTTCGGTTTGCCCAACGTTAACACTCTTCCCTGTCATATGCAATGCAATTATATTATTTAAATTTTCAAGGCCAAATAAATCTAACTGATCGTATCACCGCTGCTATTGGGGTTACAAAGACAATTCGGGGCGCGTTATACTCCACATTTGATTCTTTATACAGGACACATCGTTCGGTTTGCCCAACGTTAACACTCTTCCCTGTCATATGCAATGCAATTATATTATTTAAATTTTCAAGGCCAAATAAATCTAATTGATCGTATCTCCGCTGCTATTGGAGTTACGAAGACATTTCGGAGCGCGTTATGCTCCACATTTGATTCTTTATACAGGGCACATCGTTCGGTTTGCCCTACGTTAACATTCTTACCTGTCAAATCCAATGCAATTATATTATTTAAATTTTCAAGGCCAAATAAATCTAATTGAGCGTATCTCCGCTGCTATTCGTGTTATCTAGGCAAACCGATGCGCGTTATACTCCACATTTGATTCTTTATACAGGACACATCGTTCGGTTGGCCCAACGTTAACAGTCTTCCCTGTCATATGTAATGCAGTTATATTATTTAAATTTTCAAGGCCGAATAAATCTAATTGGTCGTATCTCCACTGCTATTGGGGTTATCTAGGCAATTCGCAGCGCGTTATATTCCACATTTGATTCTTTATACAGGGAACATCGTTCGGTTTGCCCTACGTTAACATTCTTACCTGTCAAATCCAATGCAATTATATTATTTAAATTTTCAAGGCCAAATAAATCTAATTGAGCGTATCTCCGCTGCTATTCGTGTTATCTAGGCAAACCGATGCGCGTTATACTCCACATTTGATTCTTTATACAGGACACATCGTTCGGTTGGCCCAACGTTAACAGTCTTCCCTGTCATATGTAATGCAGTTATATTATTTAAATTTTCAAGGCCGAATAAATCTAATTGGTCGTACCTCCACTGCTATTGGGGTTATCTAGGCAATTCGCAGCGCGTTATACTCCACATTTGATTCTTTATACAGGACACATCGTTCGGTTTGCACAATGTTAACACTCTTCCTTGTCATATGCAATGCAATAAAATTATTTATATTTTCAAGGCCAAATAAATCCAATTGATCGTATCTCCGCTGCTATTGGGGTTACGAAGAAAATTCGGGGCGCGTTATACTCCACATTTGATTCTTTATACAGGACACATCGTTCGGTTTGCCCAACGTTAACACTCTTCCCTGTCATATGCAATGCAATTATATTATTTAAATTTTCAAGGCCAAATAAATCTAACTGATCGTATCACCGCTGCTATTGGGGTTACAAAGACAATTCGGGGCGCGTTATACTCCACATTTGATTCTTTATACAGGACACATCGTTCGGTTTGCCCAACGTTAACACTCTTCCCTGTCATATGCAATGCAATTATATTATTTAAATTTTCAAGGCCAAATAAATCTAATTGATCGTATCTCCGCTGCTATTGGAGTTACGAAGACATTTCGGAGCGCGTTATGCTCCACATTTGATTCTTTATACAGGGCACATCGTTCGATTTGCCCTACGTTAACATTCTTAACTGTCAAATCTAATGTAATTATAGTTCTTAAATTTTCAAGGCCAAATAAATCTAATTGATCGTATCTCCGCTGCTATTGGGGTTATCTAGGCAATTCGATGCGCGTTATACTCCACATTTGATTCTTTATACAGGACACATCGTTCGGTTTGCCCAACGTTAACACTCTTCCCTGTCATATGCAATGCAATTATATTATTTAAATTTTCAAGGCCAAATAAATCTAACTGATCGTATCTTCGCTGCTTTTGGGGTTATCTAGGCAATTCGCAGCGCGTTATACTCCACATTTGATTCTTTATACAGGACACATCGTTCGGTTTGCCCAACGTTAACACACTTCCCTGTCATATGCAATGCAATTATATTATTTAAATTTTTAAGGCCGAATAAATCTAATTGATCGTGTCTCCGCTGCTATTGGAGTTACGAAGACATTTCCGAGCGCGTTATACTCCACATTTGATTCTTTATACAGGACAAATCGTTCGGTTTGTCCTACGTTAACATTCTTCCCTGTCAAATCAAAAGCAATTATTGTTTTTAAATTTTCAGGGCCAAATAAATCTAATTGATCGTATCTCCACTGCTATTGGGGTTATCTAGGCAATTCGATGCGCGATATACTCCACATTTGATTCTTTATACAGGGCACATCGTTCGGTTTGCCCTACGTTAACATCCTTCCCTGTCAAATCCAATGCAATTATAGTATTTAAATTTTCAACGCCAAATATATCTAATTGATCGTATCTCCGCTGCTATTGGGGTTATCTAGGCAATTCGATGCGCGTTATACTCCACATTTGATTCTTTATACAGGACACTTCGTTCGGTTTGCACAATGTTAACACTCTTCCCTGTCATATGCAATGCAATTATATTATTTAAATTTTCAAGGCCAAATAAATCTAATTGATCGTATCTCCGCTGCTATTGGGGTTATCTAGGCAATTCGATGCGCGTTATACTCCACATTTGATTCTTTATACAGGACACATCGTTCGGTTTGCCCTACGTTAACATTGCTCCCTGTCAAATCTAATGCAATTATAGTATTTAAATTTTCAAGGCCAAATAAATCTAATTTATCGTATCACCGCTGCTATTGGGGTTACGAAGACAATTCGGGGCGCGTTATACTCCACATTTGATTCTTTATACAGGACACATCGTTCGGTTTGCCCTACGTTAACTGTCTTCCCTGTCAAATCAAAAGCAGTTATAGTTTTTAAATTTTCAAGGCCAAATAAATCTAATTGACCGTATCTCCGCTGCTATTCGTGTTATCTAGGCAAACCGATGCGCGTTATACTCCACATTTGATTCTTTATACAGGACACATCGTTCGGTTGGCCCAACGTTTACACTCTTCCCTGTCATATGCAATGCAATTATATTATTTAAATTTTCAAGGCCAAATAAATCTAATTGATCGTATCTCCGCTGCTATTCGTGTTATCTAGGCAATTCGATGCACGTTATACTCCACATTTGATTCTTTATACAGGACACATCGTTCGGTTTGCCCAACGTTAACACTCTTCCCTGTCATATCCAATGCAATTATAGTTTTTAAATTTTCAAGACCAAATAAATCTAATTGATCGTATCTCCGCTGCTATTGGGGTTACGAAGACAATTCGGGGCGCGTTATACTCCACATTTGATTCTTTATACAGGGCACATCGTTCGGTTTGCCCTACGTTAACATTCTTCCCTGACAAATCCAATGCAATCATAGTTTTTAAATTTTCAGGGCCAAATAAATCTAATTGATCGTATCTCCGCTGCTATTGGGGTTATCTAGTCAATTCGATGCGCGTTATACTCCACATTTGATTCTTTATACAGGACATATCGTTCGGTTTGCACAATGTTAACACTCTTCCCTGTCATATGCAATGCAATTATATTATTTATATTTTCAAGGCCAAATAAATCTAATTGATCGTATCACCACTGCTATTGGGGATATCTAGGCAATTCGCAGCGCGTTATACTCCACATTTGATTCTTTATACAGGGCACATCGTTCGGATTGCCCTACGTTAACATTCTTCCCTGTCAAATCAAAAGCAGTTATAGTTTTTAAACTTTCAGGGCCAAATAAATCTAATTGAACGTATCTCCGCTGCTATTGGGGATATCTGGGCAATTCGCAGCGCGTTATATTCCACATTTGCTTCTTTATACAGGGCACAACGTTCGGTTTGCCCTACGTTAACACTCTTCCCTGTCATATGCAATGCAATTATATTATTTAAATTTTCAAGGCCAAAAAAATCTAATTGATCATATTTCCGCTGCTATTGGGGTTACGAAGACATTTCGGATCGCGTTATACTCCACATTTGATTCTTTATACAGGACACATCGTTCGGTTTGCGTAATGTTAACACTCTTCCCTGTCATATCCAATGCAGTTATAGTTTTTAAGTTTTCAAGGCCAAATAAATCAAATTGATCGTATCTCCGCTGCTATTGGGGACATCTTGGCAATTCGATGAGCGTTATACTCCACATTTGATCCTTTATACAGGACACATCGTTCGGTTTTCGCAATATTAACACTCTTCCCTGTCAAATCAAAAGCAATTATAGTTTTTCAATTTTCAGGGCGAAGTGAATCTAATTGATCGCATCTCCACTGCTATTGGGGTTATCTAGGCAATTCGATGCGCGTTATACTCCACATTTGATTCCTTATACAGGACACATCGTTCGGTTTGCACAATGTTAACACTCTTCCCTGTCATATCCAATGCAGTTATAGTTTTTAAGTTTCCAAGGCCAAATAAATCAAATTGATCGTATCTCCGCTGCTATTGGGGACATCTTGGCAATTCGTAGCGCGTTATACTTCACATTTGATTCTTTATACAGGGCAAGTCGGTGGGTTTGCCCTACGTTAACACTCTTCCCTGTCAAATCAAAAGCAATTATAGTTTTTAAATTTTCAGGGCCAAATAAATCTAATTGATCGCGTCTCCGCTGCTATTCGTGTTATCTAGGCAATTCGATGCGCGTTATACTCCACATTTGATTCTTTATACAGGACACATCGTTCGGTTTGCCCTACGTTAACTGTCTTCCCTGTCAAATCAAAAGCAATTATAGTTTTTAAATCTTCAAGGCCAAATAAATCTAATTGATCGTATCTCCACTGCCATTGGGGATATCTAGGCACTTCGCCGCGCGTCATACTCCACATTTGATTCTTTATACAGGGCACATCGTTCGGTTTGCCCTACGTTAACATTGCTCCCTGTCAAATCAAAAGCAATTATAGTTTTTAAATTTTCAGGGCCAAATAAATCTAATTGATCGTATCTCCGCTGCTATAGGTGTTACGAAGACATTTCGGATCGCCTTACACTCCACATTTGATTCTTTATACAGGAC
Source organism: Bombus lapidarius (assembly GCA_936014575.1). Classification (NCBI taxonomy): domain Eukaryota; kingdom Metazoa; phylum Arthropoda; class Insecta; order Hymenoptera; family Apidae; genus Bombus; species Bombus lapidarius. The sequence goes on along the minus strand of CAKXZU010000098.1, from coordinate 643,814 downwards.
ACATCGTTCGGTTTGCACAATGTTAACACTCTTCCCTGTCAAATCAAAAGCAATTATAGTTTTCAAATTTTCAGGGCCAAATAAATCTAATTGATCGTGTCTCCACTACTATTGGGGTTATCTAGGCAATTCGTAGCGCGCTATACTCCACATTTGATTCTTTATACAGGGCAAATCGGTGGGTTTGCCCTACGTTAACTCTCTTCCGTGTCAAATTCAATGCAATTATAGTTTTTAAATTTTCAAGGGCAAATAAATCTAAATGATCGTATCTCCGCTGCTATTGGGGTTACGAAGACAATTCGGATCGCGTTACACTTCACATTTGATTCTTTATACAGGACACATCGTTCGGTTTGCCCTACGTTAACATTCTTCCCTGTCAAATCTAATGCAATTATAGTATTTAAATTTTCTAGGCCAAATAAATCTAATTGGTCGTATCTCCACTGCTATTGGGGTTATCTAGGCAATTCGCAGCGCGTTATATTCCACATTTGATTCTTTATACAGGGCACATCGTTCGGTTTGCCCAACGTTAACATTCTTACCTGTCAAATCCAATGCAATTATATTATTTAAATTTTCAAGGCCAAATAAATCTAATTGATCGTATCTCCGCTGCTATTGGGGTTATCTAGGCAATTCGATGCGCGTTATACTACACATATGATTCTTTATACAGGACATATCGTTCGGTTTGCCCAACGTTAACACTCTTCCCTGTCATATGCAATGCAATTATATTATTTAAATTTTCAAGGCCAAATAAATCTAACTGATCGTATCTCCGCTGCTATTCGTGTTATCTAGGCAAACCGATGCGCGTTATACTCCACATTTGATTCTTTATACAGGACACATCGTTCGGTTGGCCCAACGTTAACAGTCTTCCCTGTCATATGTAATGCAGTTATATTATTTAAATTTTCAAGGCCGAATAAATCTAATTGGTCGTACCTCCACTGCTATTGGGGTTATCTAGGCAATTCGCAGCGCGTTATACTCCACATTTGATTCTTTATACAGGACACATCGTTCGGTTTGCACAATGTTAACACTCTTCCTTGTCATATGCAATGCAATAAAATTATTTATATTTTCAAGGCCAAATAAATCCAATTGATCGTATCTCCGCTGCTATTGGGGTTACGAAGAAAATTCGGGGCGCGTTATACTCCACATTTGATTCTTTATACAGGACACATCGTTCGGTTTGCCCAACGTTAACACTCTTCCCTGTCATATGCAATGCAATTATATTATTTAAATTTTCAAGGCCAAATAAATCTAACTGATCGTATCACCGCTGCTATTGGGGTTACAAAGACAATTCGGGGCGCGTTATACTCCACATTTGATTCTTTATACAGGACACATCGTTCGGTTTGCCCAACGTTAACACTCTTCCCTGTCATATGCAATGCAATTATATTATTTAAATTTTCAAGGCCAAATAAATCTAATTGATCGTATCTCCGCTGCTATTGGAGTTACGAAGACATTTCGGAGCGCGTTATGCTCCACATTTGATTCTTTATACAGGGCACATCGTTCGATTTGCCCTACGTTAACATTCTTAACTGTCAAATCTAATGTAATTATAGTTCTTAAATTTTCAAGGCCAAATAAATCTAATTGATCGTATCTCCGCTGCTATTGGGGTTATCTAGGCAATTCGATGCGCGTTATACTCCACATTTGATTCTTTATACAGGACACATCGTTCGGTTTGCCCAACGTTAACACTCTTCCCTGTCATATGCAATGCAATTATATTATTTAAATTTTCAAGGCCAAATAAATCTAACTGATCGTATCTCCGCTGCTTTTGGGGTTATCTAGGCAATTCGCAGCGCGTTGTACTCCACATTTGATTCTTTATACAGGACACATCGTTCGGTTTGCCAACGTTAACACACTTCCCTGTCATATGCAATGCAATTATATTATTTAAATTTTTAAGGCCGAATAAATCTAATTGATCGTGTCTCCGCTGCTATTGGAGTTACGAAGACATTTCCGAGCGCGTTATACTCCACATTTGATTCTTTATACAGGACAAATCGTTCGGTTTGTCCTACGTTAACATTCTTCCCTGTCAAATCAAAAGCAATTATTGTTTTTAAATTTTCAGGGCCAAATAAATCTAATTGATCGTATCTCCACTGCTATTGGGGTTATCTAGGCAATTCGAAGAGCGATATACTCCACATTTGATTCTTTATACAGGGCACATCGTTCGGTTTGCCCTACGTTAACATCCTTCCCTGTCAAATCCAATGCAATTATAGTATTTAAATTTTCAACGCCAAATGAATCTAATTGATCGTATCTCCGCTGCTATTGGGGTTATCTAGGCAATTCGATGCGCGTTATACTCCACATTTGATTCTTTATACAGGACACATCGTTCGGTTTGCCCAACGTTAACACACTTCCCTGTCATATGCAATGCAATTATATTATTTAAATTTTTAAGGCCGAATAAATCTAATTGATCGTGTCTCCGCTGCTATTGGAGTTACGAAGACATTTCAGAGCGCGTTATACTCCACATTTGATTCTTTATACAGGACAAATCGTTCGGTTTGTCCTACGTTAACATTCTTCCCTGTCAAATCAAAAGCAATTATTGTTTTTAAATTTTCAGGGCCAAATAAATCTAATTGATCGTATCTCCACTGCTATTGGGGTTATCTAGGCAATTCGATGCGCGTTATACTCCACATTTGATTCTTTATACAGGGCACATCGTACGGTTTGCCCTACGTTAACATCCTTCCCTGTCAAATCCAATGCAATTATAGTATTTAAATTTTCAACGCCAAATAAATCTAACTGATCGTATCTCCGCTGCTTTTGGGGTTATCTAGGCAATTCGCAGCGCGTTGTACTCCACATTTGATTCTTTATACAGGACACATCGTTCGGTTTGCCAACGTTAACACACTTCCCTGTCATATGCAATGCAATTATATTATTTAAATTTTCAAGGCCAAATAAATCTAACTGATCGTATCTCCGCTGCTTTTGGGGTTATCTAGGCAATTCGCAGCGCGTTGTACTCCACATTTGATTCTTTATACAGGACACATCGTTCGGTTTGCCAACGTTAACACACTTCCCTGTCATATGCAATGCAATTATATTATTTAAATTTTTAAGGCCGAATAAATCTAATTGATCGTGTCTCCGCTGCTATTGGAGTTACGAAGACATTTCCGAGCGCGTTATACTCCACATTTGATTCTTTATACAGGACAAATCGTTCGGTTTGTCCTACGTTAACATTCTTCCCTGTCAAATCAAAAGCAATTATTGTTTTTAAATTTTCAGGGCCAAATAAATCTAATTGATCGTATCTCCACTGCTATTGGGGTTATCTAGGCAATTCGAAGAGCGATATACTCCACATTTGATTCTTTATACAGGGCACATCGTTCGGTTTGCCCTACGTTAACATCCTTCCCTGTCAAATCCAATGCAATTATAGTATTTAAATTTTCAACGCCAAATGAATCTAATTGATCGTATCTCCACTGCTATTGGGGTTATCTAGGCAATTCGCAGCGCGTTATATTCCACATTTGATTCTTTATACAGGGCACATCGTTCGGTTTGCCCAACGTTAACATTCTTACCTGTCAAATCCAATGCAATTATATTATTTAAATTTTCAAGGCCAAATAAATCTAATTGATCGTATCTCCGCTGCTATTGGGGTTATCTAGGCAATTCGATGCGCGTTATACTACACATATGATTCTTTATACAGGACATATCGTTCGGTTTGCCCAACGTTAACACTCTTCCCTGTCATATGCAATGCAATTATATTATTTAAATTTTCAAGGCCAAATAAATCTAACTGATCGTATCTCCGCTGCTATTCGTGTTATCTAGGCAAACCGATGCGCGTTATACTCCACATTTGATTCTTTATACAGGACACATCGTTCGGTTGGCCCAACGTTAACAGTCTTCCCTGTCATATGTAATGCAGTTATATTATTTAAATTTTCAAGGCCGAATAAATCTAATTGGTCGTACCTCCACTGCTATTGGGGTTATCTAGGCAATTCGCAGCGCGTTATACTCCACATTTGATTCTTTATACAGGGCACATCGTTCGGTTTGCACAATGTTAACACTCTTCCTTGTCATATGCAATGCAATAAAATTATTTATATTTTCAAGGCCAAATAAATCCAATTGATCGTATCTCCGCTGCTATTGGGGTTACGAAGAAAATTCGGGGCGCGTTATACTCCACATTTGATTCTTTATACAGGACACATCGTTCGGTTTGCCCAACGTTAACACTCTTCCCTGTCATATGCAATGCAATTATATTATTTAAATTTTCAAGGCCAAATAAATCTAACTGATCGTATCACCGCTGCTATTGGGGTTACAAAGACAATTCGGGGCGCGTTATACTCCACATCTGATTCTTTATACAGGACACATCGTTCGGTTTGCCCAACGTTAACACTCTTCCCTGTCATATGCAATGCAATTATATTATTTAAATTTTCAAGGCCAAATAAATCTAATTGATCGTATCTCCGCTGCTATTGGAGTTACGAAGACATTTCGGAGCGCGTTATGCTCCACATTTGATTCTTTATACAGGGCACATCGTTCGATTTGCCCTACGTTAACATTCTTAACTGTCAAATCTAATGTAATTATAGTTCTTAAATTTTCAAGGCCAAATAAATCTAATTGATCGTATCTCCGCTGCTATTGGGGTTATCTAGGCAATTCGATGCGCGTTATACTCCACATTTGATTCTTTATACAGGACACATCGTTCGGTTTGCCCAACGTTAACACTCTTCCCTGTCATATGCAATGCAATTATATTATTTAAATTTTCAAGGCCAAATAAATCTAACTGATCGTATCTCCGCTGCTTTTGGGGTTATCTAGGCAATTCGCAGCGCGTTGTACTCCACATTTGATTCTTTATACAGGACACATCGTTCGGTTTGCCAACGTTAACACACTTCCCTGTCATATGCAATGCAATTATATTATTTAAATTTTTAAGGCCGAATAAATCTAATTGATCGTGTCTCCGCTGCTATTGGAGTTACGAAGACATTTCCGAGCGCGTTATACTCCACATTTGATTCTTTATACAGGACAAATCGTTCGGTTTGTCCTACGTTAACATTCTTCCCTGTCAAATCAAAAGCAATTATTGTTTTTAAATTTTCAGGGCCAAATAAATCTAATTGATCGTATCTCCACTGCTATTGGGGTTATCTAGGCAATTCGAAGAGCGATATACTCCACATTTGATTCTTTATACAGGGCACATCGTTCGGTTTGCCCTACGTTAACATCCTTCCCTGTCAAATCCAATGCAATTATAGTATTTAAATTTTCAACGCCAAATGAATCTAATTGATCGTATCTCCGCTGCTATTGGGGTTATCTAGGCAATTCGATGCGCGTTATACTCCACATTTGATTCTTTATACAGGACACATCGTTCGGTTTGCCCAACGTTAACACACTTCCCTGTCATATGCAATGCAATTATATTATTTAAATTTTTAAGGCCGAATAAATCTAATTGATCGTGTCTCCGCTGCTATTGGAGTTACGAAGACATTTCAGAGCGCGTTATACTCCACATTTGATTCTTTATACAGGACAAATCGTTCGGTTTGTCCTACGTTAACATTCTTCCCTGTCAAATCAAAAGCAATTATTGTTTTTAAATTTTCAGGGCCAAATAAATCTAATTGATCGTATCTCCACTGCTATTGGGGTTATCTAGGCAATTCGATGCGCGTTATACTCCACATTTGATTCTTTATACAGGGCACATCGTACGGTTTGCCCTACGTTAACATCCTTCCCTGTCAAATCCAATGCAATTATAGTATTTAAATTTTCAACGCCAAATAAATCTAATTGATCGTATCTCCGCTGCTATTGGGGTTATCTAGGCAATTCGATGCGCGTTATACTCCACATTTGATTCTTTATACAGGACAGATCGTTCGGTTTGTCCAACGTTAACACTCTTCCCTGTCATATGCAATGCAATTATATTATTTATATTTTCAAGAGCAAATAAATCTAATTGATCGTATCTCCGCTGCTATTGGAGTTACGAAGACATTTCGGAGCGCGTTATGCTCCACATTTGATTCTTTATACAGGACACATCGTTCGGTTTGCCCTACGTTAACTGTCTTCCCTGTCAAATCAAAAGCAATTATAGTTTTCAAATTTTCAGGGCCAAATAAATCTAATTGATCGTGTCTCCACTGCTATTGGGGATATCTAGGCAATTCGATGCGCGTTATACTCCACATTTGATTCTTTATACAGGGCACATCGTTCGGTTTGCCCTACGTTAACATCCTTCCCTGTCAAATCCAATGCAATTATAGTATTTAAATTTTCAACGCCAAATAAATCTAATTGATCGTATCTCCGCTGCTATTGGGGTTATCTAGGCAATTCGATGCGCGTTATACTCCACATTTGATTCTTTATACAGGACACATCATTCGGTTTGCCCAACGTTAACACTCTTCCCTGTCATATGCAATGCAATTATATTATTTATATTTTCAAGGCCAAATAAATCTAATTGATCGTATCTCCGCTACTATTGGAGTTACGAAGACATTTCGGAGCGCGTTATGCTCCACATTTGATTCTTTATACAGGACACATCGTTCGGTTTGCCCTACGTTAACTGTCATCCCTGAGAAATCAAAAGCAATTATAGTTTTTAAATTTTCAAGGCCAAATAAATCTAATTGATCGTGTCTCCACTGCTATTGGGGTTATCTAGGCAATTCGCAGCGCGTTATACTCCACATTTGATTCTTTATACAGGGCACATCGTTCGGTTTGCCCTACGTTAACATTCTTCCCTGTCGAATCTAATGCAATTATAGTATTTATATTTTCAAGGCCAAATAAATCTAATTGATCGTGTCTCCACTGCTATTGGGGTTATCTAGGCAATTCGCAGCGCGTTATACTCCACATTTGATTCTTTATACAGGACACATCGTTCGGTTTGCCCAACGTTAACACACTTCCCTGTTATATGCAATGCAATTATATTATTTAAATTTTTAAGGCCGAATAAATCTAATTGATCGCGTCTCCGCTGCTATTGGAGTTACGAAGACATTTCTGAGCGCGTTATACTCCACATTTGATTCTTTATACAGGACAAATCGTTCGGTTTGTCCTACGTTAACATTCTTCCCTGTCAAATCAAAAGCAATTATTGTTTTTAAATTTTCAGGGCCGAATAAATCTAATTGATCGTATCTCCACTGCTATTGGGGTTATCTAGGCAATTCGATGCGCGTTATACTCCACATTTGATTCTTTATACAGGACACATCGTTCGGTTTGCCCAACGTTAACACTCTTCCCTGTCATATGCAATGCAATTATATTATTTATATTTTCAAGGCCAAATAAATCTAATTGATCGTATCTCCGCTGCTATTGGAGTTACGAAGACATTTCGGAGCGCGTTATGCTCCACATTTGATTCTTTATACAGGGCACATCGTTCGATTTGCCCTACGTTAACATTCTTCCCTGTCAAATCAAAAGCAATTATTGTTTTTAAATTTTCAGGGCCAAATAAATCTAATTGATCGTATCTCCACTGCTATTGGGGTTATCTAGGCAATTCGATGCGCGTTATACTCCACATTTGATTCTTTATACAGGGCACATCGTTCGGTTTGCCCTACGTTAACATCCTTCCCTGTCAAATCCAATGCAATTATAGTATTTAAATTTTCAACGCCAAATAAATCTAATTGATCGTATCTCCGCTGCTATTGGGGTTATCTAGGCAATTCGATGCGCGTTATACTCCAAATTTGATTCTTTATACAGGACACATCGTTCGGTTTGCCCAACGTTAACACTCTTCCCTGTCATATGCAATGCAATTATATTATTTATATTTTCAAGGCCAAATAAATCTAATTGATCGTATCTCCGCTGCCATTGGAGTTACGAAGACATTTCGGAGCGCGTTATGCTCCACAATTGATTCTTTATACAGGACACATCTTTCGGTTTGCCCTACGTTAACTGTCTTCCCTGTGAAATCAAAAGCAATTATAGTTTTTAAATTTTCAAGGCCAAATAAATCTAATTGATCGTATCTCCGCTGCTATTGGGGTTATCTAGGCAATTCGATGCGCGTTATACTCCACATTTGATTCTTTATACAGGACACATCGTTCGGTTTGCCCTACGTTAACTGTCTTCCCTGCGAAATCAAAAGCAATTATAGTTTTTAAATTTTCAAGGCCAAATAAATCTATTTGATCGTATCTCCGCTGCTATTGGGGTTATCTAGGCAATTCGATTCGCGTTATACTCCACATTTGATTCTTTATACAGGACACATCGTTCGGTTTGCCCTACGTTATCTGTCTTCCCTGTCATATGCAATGCAATTATATTATTTAAATTTTTAAGGCCGAATAAATCTAATTGATCGTGTCTCCGCTGCTATTGGAGTTACGAAGACATTTCAGAGCGCGTTATACTCCACATTTTATTCTTTATACAGCACAAATCGTTCGGTTTGTCCTACGTTAACATCCTTCCCTGTCAAATCCAATGCAATTATAGTATTTAAATTTTCAACGCCAAATAAATCTAATTGATCGTATCTCCGCTGCTATTGGGGTTATCTAGGCAATTCGATGCGCGTTATACTCCACATTTGATTCTTTATACAGGACACATCGTTCGGTTTGCCCAACAATAACACTCTTCCCTGTCATATGCAATGCAATTATATTATTTATATTTTCAAGGCCAAATAAATCTAATTGATCGTATCTCCGCTGCTATTGGAGTTACGAAGACATTTCGGAGCGCGTTATGCTCCACATTTGATTCTTTATACAGGGCACATCGTTCGATTTGCCCTACGTTAACATTCTTCCCTGTCAAATCTAATGCAATTATAGTTTTTAAATTTTCAAGGCCAAATAAATCTAATTGTTCGTATCTCCGCTGCTGTTGGGGTTATCTAGGCAATTCGATGCGCGTTATACTCCACCTTTGATTCTTTATACAGGACACATCGTTCGGTTTGCCCTACGTTAACTGTCTTCCCTGTGAAATCAAAAGCAATTATAGTTTTTAAATTTTCAAGGCCAAATAAATCTATTTGATCGTATCTCCGCTGCTATTGGGGTTATCTAGGCAATTCGATGCGCGTTATACTCCACATTTGATTCTTTATACAGGACACATCGTTCGGTTTGCCCTACGTTAACTGTCTTCCCTGTGAAATCAAAAGCAATTATAGTTTTTAAATTTTCAAGGCCAAATAAATCTAATTGATCGTGTCTCCACTGCTATTGGGGATATCTAGGCAATTCGCAGCGCGTTATACTCCACATTTGATTCTATATACAGGGCACATCGTTCGATTTGCCCTACGTTAACATTCTTGCCTGTCAAATCTAATGCAATTATAGTTTTTAAATTTTCAAGGCCAAATAAATCTATTTGATCGTATCTCCGCTGCTATTGGGGTTATCTAGGCAATTCGATGCGCGTTATACTCCACATTTGATTCTTTATACAGGACACATCGTTCGGTTTGCCCTACGTTAACTGTCTTCCCTGAGAAATCAAAAGCAATTATAGTTTTTAAATTTTCAAGGCCAAATAAATCTAATTGATCGTGTCTCCACTGCTATTGGGGTTATCTAGGCAATTCGCAGCGCGTTATACTCCACATTTGATTCTATATACAGGGCACATCGTTCGATTTGCCCTACGTTAACATTCTTCCCTGTCAAATCTAATGCAATTATAGTTTTTAAATTTTCAAGGCCAAATAAATCTAATTGATCGTATCTCCGCTGCTATTGGGGTTATCTAGGCAATTCGATGCGCGTTATACTCCACATTTGATTCTTTATACAGGACACATCGTTCGGTTTGCCCTACGTTAACTGTCTTCCCTGTGAAATCAAAAGCATTTATAGTTTTTAAATTTTCAAGGCCAAATAAATCTATTTGATCGTATCTCCGCTGCTATTGGGGTTATCTAGGCAATTCGCAGCTCGTTATACTCCACATTTGATTCTTTGTACAGGACATATTGTTCGGTTTGTCCTACGTTAACATTCTTCCCTGTCAAATCAAAAGCAATTATAGTTTTTAAATTCTCAGGGCCAAATAAATCTAATTGATCGTATCTCCGCTGCTATTGGGGTAACGAAGACAAATCGGGGCGCGTTATACTCCACATTTGATTCTTTATACAGGGCACATCGTTCGGTTTGCCCTACGTTAACATCCTTCCCTGTCAAATCCAATGCAATTATAGTATTTAAATTTTCAAGGCCAAATAAATCTAATTGATCGTATCTCCGCTGCTATTGGGGTTATCTAGGCAATTCGATGCGCGTTATACTCCACATTTGATTCTTTATACTGGACACATCGTTCGGTTTGCCCAACGTTAACACTCTTCCCTGTCATAAGCAATGAAATTATATTATTTAAATTTTCAAGGCCAAATAAATCTAATTGATCGTATCTCCGCTGCTTTTGGGGTTACGAAGACAATTCGGGGCGCGTTATACTCCACATTTGATTCTTTATACAGGACACATCGTTCGGTTTGCCCTACGTTAACTGTCTTCCCTGTCAACTAAAAGCAATTATAGTTTTTAAATTCTAAGGGCCAAATAAATCTAATTGATCGTATCTCCGCTGCTATTGGGGTTACGAAGACAATTCGGGGCGCGTTGTACTCCACATTTGATTCTTTATACAGCGCACATCGTTCGGTTCGCCCTACGTTAACATCCTTCCCTGTCAAATCCAATGCAATTATAGAATTTAAATTTTCAAGGCCAAATAAATCTAATTGATCGTATCTCCGCTGCCATTGGGGTTATCTAGACAATTCGATGCGCGTTATACTCCACAGTTGATTCTTTATACAGGGCACATCGTTCGGTTTGCCCTACGTTAACATTCTTCCCTGTCAAATCTAATGCAATTATAGTATTTAAATTTTCAAGGCCAAATAAATCTAATTGATCGTATCTGCGCTGCTTTTGCGGTTACGAAGACAATTCGGGGCGCGTTACACTCCACATTTCATTCTTTATACAGGACACTTCGTTCGGTTTGCACAATGTTAACACTCTTCCCTGTCAAATCAAAAGCAATAATAGTTTTAAAATTTTCAGGGCCAAATAAATCTAATTGATCGTGTCTCCACTGCTATTGGGGTTATCTAGGCAATTCGCAGCGCGTTATACTCCACATTTGATTCTTTATACAGGGCAAGTCGGTGGGTTTGCCCTACGTTAACACTCTTCCCTGTCAAATCAAAAGCAATTATAGTTTTTAAATTTTCAGGGCCAAATAAATCTAATTGATCGCGTCTCCGCTGCTATTTGTGTTATCTAGGCAATTCGATGCGCGTTATACTCCACATTTGATTCTTTATACAGGACACATCGTTCGGTTTGCCCAACGTTAACACTCTTCCCTGTCATATGCAATGCAATTATATTATTTAAATTTTCAAGGCCGAATAAATCTAATTGATCGTGTCTCCGCTGCTATTGGAGTTACGAAGACATTTCAGAGCGCGTTATACTCCACATTTGATTCTTCATACAGGACACATTGTTCGGATTGCCCTACGTTAACTGTCTTCCCTGTCAAATCAAAAGCAATTATAGTTTTTAAATTTTCAGGGCCAAATAAATCTAATTGATCGTATCTCCGCTGCTATTGAGGTTATCTAGGCAATTCGATGCGCGTTATACTCCACATTTGATTCTTTATACAGGACACATCGTTCGGTTTGCCCAACGTTAACACTCTTCCCTGTCAAATCAAAAGCAATTATATTTTTTAAATTTTCAGGGCCAAATAAATCTAATTGATCGTGTCTCCACTGCTATTGGGGTAACGAAGACAATTCGGGGCGCGTTATACTCCACATTTGATTCTTTATACAGGACACATCGTTCGGTTTGCCCAACGTTATCACTCTTCCCTGTCATATGCAATGCAATTATATTATTTAAATATTCAAGGCCAAATAAATCTAATTGATCGTATCACCGCTGCTATTGGGGTTACGAAGATATTTCGGATCGTGTTATACTCCACATTTGATTCTTTATACAGGGCACATCGTTCGGTTTGCCCTACGTTATCTCTCTTCCCTGTCAAACCCAATGCAATTATATTATTTAAATTTTCAAGGCCAAATAAATCTAAGTGATCGTATCTCCGCTGCTTTTGGGGTTACGAAGACATTTCGGAGCGCGTTATACTCCACATTTGATTCTTTATACAGGACACATCGTTCGGTTTGCCCAACGTTAACACTCTTCCCTGTCATATGCAATGCAATTATATTATTTAAATTTTCAAGGCCGAATAAATCTAATTGATCGTGTCTCCGCTGCTATTGGAGTTACGAAGACATTTCAGAGCGCGTTATACTCCACATTTGATTCTTTATACAGGACAAATCGTTCGGTTTGTCCTACGTTAACATTCTTCCCTGTCAAATCAAAAGCAATTATTGTTTTTAAATTTTCAGGGCCAAATAAATGTAATTGATCGTATCTCCACTGCTATTGGGGTTATCTAGGCAATTCGATGCGCGTTATACTCCACATTAAATTGTTTATACAGGACACATCGTTCGCTTTGCACAATGTTAACACTCTTCCCTGTCAAATCAAAAGCAATTATAGTTTTTAAATTCTCAGGGCCAAATAAATCTAATTGATCGTATCTCCGCTGCTATTGGGGTAACGAAGACAATTCGGGGCGCGTTATACTCCACATTTGATTCTTTATACAGGGCACATCGTTCGATTTGCCCTACGTTAACATTCTTCCCTGTCAAATCTAATGCAATTACAGTTTTTAAATTTTCAAGGCCAAATAAATCTATTAGATCGTATCTCCGCTGCTATTGGGGTTATCTAGGCAATTCGATGCGAGTTATACTCCACATTTGATTCTTTATACAGGACACATCGTTCGGTTTGCCCAACGTTAACACTCTTCCCAGTCATATGCAATGCAATTATATTATTTAAATTTTCAAGGCCGAATAAATCTAATTGATCGTGTCTCCGCTGCTATTGGAGTTACGAAGACATTTCAGAGCGCGTTAAACTCCGCATTTGATTCTTTATACAGGACACATCGTTCGGTTTGCCCAACGTTAAAACTCTTCCTGTCATATGCAATGCAATTATATTATTTACATTTTCAAGGCCAAATAAATCTAATTGATCGTATCTCCGCTGCTATTGGGGTTATCTAGGCAATTCGATGCGCGTTATACTACACATTTGATTCTTTATACAGGAAACATCATTCGGTTTGCACAATGTTAACACTCTTCCCTGTCAAATCAAAAGCAGTTATAGTTTTCAAATTTTCAGGGCCAAATAAATCTAATTGATCGTATCTCCGCTGCTATTGGGGTTATCTAGGCAATTCGATGCGCGTTATAATACACATATGATTCTTTATACAGGACATATCGTTTGGTTTGCCCTACGTTAACTGTCTTCCCTGTCAACTAAAAGCAATTATAGTTTTTAAATTCTCAGGGCCAAATAAATCTAATTGATCGTATCTCCGCTGCTTTTGGGGTTATCTAGGCAATTCGATGCGCGTTATACTCCACATTAAATTCTTTATACAGGACACATCGTTCGCTTTGCACAATGTTAACACTCTTCCCTGTCAAATCGAAAGCAATTATAGTTTTTAAATTCTCAGGGCCAAATAAATCTAATTGATCGTATCTCCGCTGCTATTGGGGTAACGAAGACAATTCGGGGCGCGTTATACTCCACTTTTGATTCTTTATACAGGGCACATCGTTCGATTTGCCCTACGTTAACATTCTTCCCTGTCAAATCTAATGCAATTACAGTTTTTAAATTTTCAAGGCCAAATAAATCTAATTGATCGTATCACCGCTGCTATTGGGGTTATCTAGGCAATTCGATGCGCGTTGTACTCCACATTTCATTCTTTATACAGGACACATCGTTCGGTTTGCCCTACGTTAACTGTCTTCCCTGTCAAATCAAAAGCAATTATAGTTTTTAAATTTTCAAGGCCAAATAAATCTATTAGATCGTATCTCCGCTGCTATTGGGGTTATCTAGGCAATTCGATGCGAGTTATACTCCACATTTGATTCTTTATACAGAGCACATCGTTCGGTTTGCCCTACGTTAACATTCTTCCCTGTCAAATCTAATGCATTTATAGTATTTAGATTTTCAGGGCCAAATAAATCTAATTTATCGTATCACCGCTGCTATTGGGGTTACGAAGACAATTCGGGGCGCGTTATACTCCACATTTGATTCTTTATACGGGACACATCCTTCGATTTGCCCAACGTTAACATTCTTCCCTGTCAAATCCAATGCAATTATAGTATTTAAATTTTCAAGGCCAAATAAATCTAATTGATCGTACCTCCGCTGCTTTTGGGGTTACGAAGACAATTCGGAGCTCGTTATACTCCGCATTTGATTCTTTATACAGGACACATCGTTCGGTTTGCCCAACGTTAAAACTCTTCCTGTCATATGCAATGCAATTATATTATTTACATTTTCAAGGCCAAATAAATATAATTGATCGTATCTCCGCTGCTATTGGGGTTACGAAGACATTTCGGGGCGCGTTATACTCCACATTTGATTCTTTATACAGGGCACATCGTTCGGTTTGCCCTACGTTAACATCCTTCCCTGTCAAATCCAATGCAATTATAGTATTTAAATTTTCAAGGCCAAATAAATCTAATTGATCGTACCTCCGCTGCTTTTGGGGTTACGAAGACAATTCGGAGCTCGTTATACTCCGCATTTGATTCTTTATACAGGACACATCGTTCGGTTTGCACAATGTTAACACTCTTCCCTGTCAAATCAAAAGCAGTTATAGTTTTCAAATTTTCAGGGCCAAATAAATCTAATTGATCGTGTCTCCACTGCTATTGGGGTTATCTAGGGAATTCGCAGCACGTTATACTCCACATTTGATTCTTTATACAGGGCTCATCGTTCGATTTGCCCTACGTTAACATTCTTCCCTGTCAAATCCAATGCAATTATAGTATTTAAATTTTCAAGGCCAAATAAATCTAATTGATCGTATCTCCGCTGCTATTGGGGTTACGAAGATATTTCGGATCGTGTTATACTCCACATCTGATTCTTTATACAGGGCACATCGTTCGGTTTGCCCTACGTTATCTCTCTTCCCTGTCAAACCCAATGCAATTATATTATTTAAATTTTCAAGGCCAAATAAATCTAAGTGATCGTATCTCCGCTGCTTTTGGGGTTACGAAGACATTTCGGAGCGCGTTATACTCCACATTTGATTCTTTATACAGGACACATCGTTCGGTTTGCCCAACGTTAACACTCTTCCCTGTCATATGCAATGCAATTATATTATTTAAATTTTCAAGGCCAAATAAATCTAATTGATCGTATCTCCGCTGCTATTCGGGTTATCTAGGCAATTCGATGCGCGTTATACTACACATATGATTCTTTATACAGGACATATCGTTCGGTTTGCCCTACGTTAACTGTCTTCCCTGTCAACTAAAAGCAATTATAGTTTTTAAATTCTCAGGGCCAAATAAATCTAATTGAACGTATCTCCGCTGCTATTGGGGTTACGAAGACAATTCGGGGCGCGTTATACTCCACATTTGATTCTTTATACAGGGCACATCGTTCGGTTTGCCCTACGTTAACATCCTTCCCTGTCAAATCCAATGCAATTATAGTATTTAAATTTTCAAGGCCAAATAAATCTAATTGATCGTACCTACGCTGCTTTTGGGGTTACGAAGACAATTCGGAGCTCGTTATACTCCGCATTTGATTCTTTATACAGGACACATCGTTCGGTTTGCCCAACGTTAAAACTCTTCCTGTCATATGCAATGCAATTATATTATTTACATTTTCAAGGCCAAATAAATATAATTGATCGTATCTCCGCTGCTATTGGGGTTATCTAGGCAATTCGATGCGCGTTATACTACACATTTGATTCTTTATACTGGACACATCGTTCGGTTTGCACAATGTTAACACTCTTCCCTGTCAAATCAAAAGCAGTTATAGTTTTCAAATTTTCAGGGCCAAATAAATCTAATTGATCGTATCTCCGCTGCTATTGGGGTTATCTAGGCAGTTCGATGCGCGTTATACTACACATATGATTCTTTATACAGGACATATCGTTCGGTTTGCCCTACGTTAACTGTCTTCCCTGTCAACTAAAAGCAATTATAGTTTTTAAATTCTCAGGGCCAAATAAATCTAATTGATCGTATCTCCGCTGCTTTTGGGGTTACGAAGACATTTCGGAGCGCGTTATACTCCACATTTGATTCTTTATACAGGACACATCGTTCGGTTTGCCCAACGTTAACACTCTTCCCTGTCATATGCAATGCAATTATATTATTTAAATTTTCTAGGCCAAATAGATCTAATTGATCGTATCTCCGCTGCTATTGGTGTTATCTAGGCAATTCGATGCGCGTTATACTACACATATGATTCTTTATACAGGACATATCGTTCGGTTTGCCCTACGTTAACTGTCTTCCCTGTCAACTAAAAGCAATTATAGTTTTTAAATTCTCAGGGCCAAATAAATCTAATTGATCGTATCTCCGCTGCTATTGGGGTTACGAAGACAATTCGGGGCGCGTTATACTCCACATTTGATTCCTTATACAGGACACATCGTTCGGTTTGCCCAACGTTAACACTCTTCCCTGTCATATGCAATGCAATTATATTATTTAAATTTTCAAGGCCAAATAAATCTAATTGATCGTATCTCCGCTGCTTTTGCGGTTACGATTACAATTCGGGGCGCCTTATACTCCACATTTGATTCTTTATACAGGACACATCGTTCAGTTTGCCCTACGTTAACATCCTTCCCTGTCAAATCCAATGCAATTATAGTATTTAAATTTTCAAGGCCAAATAAATCTAATTGATCGTATCTCCGCTGCCATTGGGGTTATCTGGACAATTCGTTGCGCGTTATACTCCACATTTGATTCTTTATACAGAGCACATCGTTCGGTTTGCCCTACGTTAACATTCTTCCCTGTCAAATCTAATGCATTTATAGTATTTAGATTTTCAGGGCCAAATAAATCTAATTTATCGTATCACCGCTGCTATTGGGGTTACGAAGATATTTCGGATCGTGTTATACTCCACATTTGATTCTTTATACAGGGCAAATCGTTCGGTTTGCCCTACGTTATCTCTCTTCCCTGTCAAACCCAATGCAATTATATTATTTAAATTTTCAAGGCCAAATAAATCTAAGTGATCGTATCTCCGCTGCTTTTGGGGTTACGAAGACATTTCGGAGCGCGTTATACTCCACATTTGATTCTTTATACAGGACACATCGTTCGGTTTGCCCAACGTTAACACTCTTCCCTGTCATATGCAATGCAATTATATTATTTAAATTTTCAAGGCCAAATAAATCTAATTGATCGTATCTCCGCTGCTATTGGGGTTATCTAGGCAGTTCGATGCGCGTTATACTACACATTTGATTCTTTATACAGGACACATCGTTCGGTTTGCACAATGTTAACACTCTTCCCTGTCAAATCAAAAGCAGTTATAGTTTTCAAATTTTCGGGGCCAAATAAATCTAATTGATCGTGTCTCCACTGCTATTGGGGTTATCTAGGGAATTCGCAGCACGTTATACTCCACATTTGATTCTTTATACAGGGCACATCGTTCGATTTGCCCTACGTTAACATTCTTCCCTGTCAAATCCAATGCAATTATAGTATTTAAATTTTCAAGGCCAAATAAATCTAATTGATCGTATCTCCGCTGCTATTGGGGTTACGAAGACATTTCGGATCGCGTTATACTCCACATTTGATTCTTTATACAGGGCACATCGTTCGGTTTGCCCTACGTTATCTCTCTTCCCTGTCAAACCCAATGCAATTATATTATTTAAATTTTCAAGGCCAAATAAATCTAAGTGATCGTATCTCCGCTGCTTTTGGGGTTACGAAGACATTTCGGAGCGCGTTATACTCCACATTTGATTCTTTATACAGGACACGTCTTTCGGTTTGCCCAACGTTAACACTCTTCCCTGTCATATGCAATGCAATTATATTATTTAAATTTTCAAGGCCAACTAAATCTATTTGATCGTATCTCCGCTACTATTGGGGTTACGAGGACATTTCGGAGCGCGTTATACTCCACATTTAATTCTTTATACAGGACATATCGTTCGGTTTGTCCTACGTTAACATTCTTCCCTGTCAAATCAAAAGCAATTATTGTTTTTAAATTTTCAGGGCCAAATAAATCTAATTGATCGTATCTCCTCTGCTATTGGGGTTATCTAGGCAATTCGATGCGCGTTATACTCCACATTTGATTCTTTATACAGGACACATCGTTCGGTTTGCACAATGTTAACACTCTTCCCTGTCAAGTCAAAAGCAATAATAGTTTTAAAATTTTCAGGGCCAAATAAATCTAATTGATCGTGTCACCACTGCTATTGGGGTTATCTAGGCAATTCGCAGCGCGTTATACTCCACATTTGATTCTTTATACAGGACACATCGTTCGGTTTGCCCAACGTTAACACTCTTCCCTGTCATATGCAATGCAATTATATTATTTAAATCTTGAAGGCCAAATAAATCTAATTGATCGTATCTCCGCTGCTTTTGGGGTTACGAAGACAATTCGGGGCGCGTTATACTCCACATTTGATTCTTTATACAGGACACATCGTTCGGTTTGCACAATGTTAACACTCTTCCCTGTCAAATCAAAAGCAATAATAGTTTTAAAATTTTCAGGGCCAAATAAATCTAATTGATCGTATCTCCGCTGCTATCGGGGTTACGAAGAAAATTCGGGGCGCGTTATACTCCACATTTCATTCTTTATACAGGACACATCGTTCGGTTTGCCCAACGTTAACACACTTCCATGTCATATGCAATGCAATTATATTATTTAAATTTTCAAGGCCGAATAAATCTAATTGATCGTGTCTCCGCTGCTATTGGAGTTACGAAGACATTTCAGAGCGCGTTATACTCCACATTTGATTCTTTATACAGGACAAATCGTTCGGTTTGTCCTACGTTAACATTCTTCCCTGTCAAATCAAAGGCAATTATAGTTTTTAAATTCTCAGGGCCAAATAAATCTAATTGATCGTATCTCCGCTGCTATTGGGGTAACGAAGACAATTCGGGGCGCGTTATACTCCACATTTGATTCTTTATACAGGGCACATCGTTCGGTTTGCCCTACGTTAACATCCTTCCCTGTCAAATCCAATGCAATTATAGTATTTAAATTTTCAACGCCAAATAAATCTAATTGATCGTATCTCCGCTGCTATTGGGGTTATCTAGGCAATTCGCAGCGCGTTATACTCCACATTTGATTCCTTATACAGAGAACGTCGTTCAGTTTGCCCTACATTAACTTTCTTCCCTGTCAAATGTAATGCAATTATAGTATTTAAATTTTCAAGGCCAAATAAATCTAATTGATCGCATCTCCGCTGCTATTGGGGTTATCTAGGCAATTCGCAGCGCGTTATACTCCACATTTGATTCTTTATACAGGACACATCGTTCGGTTTGCACAATGTTAACATTCTCCCCTGTCAAATCAAAAGCAATTATAGTTTTTAAATTTTCAAAGCCAAATAAATCTAATTGATCGTATCTCCGCTGATATTGGAGACAACTTGGCAATTCGTAGCGCGTTATACTCCACATTAGATTCTTTATACAGGACACATCGTTCGCTTTGCACAATGTTAACACTCTTCCCTGTCAAATCAAAAGCAATTATAGTTTTTAAATTTTCAAGGCCAAAAAAATCTAATTGTTCGTATCTCTGCTGCTATTGGGGTTACGAAGACATTTCGGATCGCGTTATACTCCACATTTGATTCTTTATACAGGACACATCGTTCGGTTTGCACAATGTTAACATTCCCCCTGTCAAATCAAAAGCAATTATAGTTTTTAAATTTTCAAAGCCAAATAAATCTAATTGATCGTATCTCCGCTGATATTGGAGACATCTTGGCAATTCGTAGCGCGTTATACTCCACATTTGATTCTTTATACAGGACACATCGTTCGGTTTGCCCTACGTTAACTGTCTTCCCTGTCAACTAAAAGCAATTATAGTTTTTAAATTCTCAGGGCCAAATAAATCTAATTGATCGTATCTCCGCTGCTATTGGGGATATCTAGGCAATTCGCAGCGCGTTATACTCCACATTTGATTCTTTATACAGGAAACATCGTTCGGTTTGCCCTACGTTAACTGTCTTCCCTGAGAAATCAAAAGCAATTATAGTTTTTAAATTTTCAAGGCCAAATAAATCTAATTGATCGTGTCTCCACTGCTATTGGGGTTATCTAGGCAATTCGCAGCGCGTTATACTCCACACTTGATTCTTTATACAGGACACATCGTTCGGTTTGCCCAACGTTAACACTCTTCCCTGTCATATGCAATGCAATTATATTATTTAAATTTTCAAGGCCGAATAAATCTAATTGATCGTATCTCCGCTGCTTTTGGGGTTACGAAGACAATTCGGGGCGCGTTATACTCCACATTTGATTCTTTATACAGGACACATCGTTCGGTTTGCCCTACGTTAACTGTCTTCCCTGTCAACTAAAAGCAATTATAGTTTTTAAATTCTCAGGGCCAAATAAATCTAATTGATCGTATCTCCGCTGCTATTGGGGTTATCTAGACAATTCGATGCGCGCTATACTCCACATTTGATTCCTTATACAGGACGCATCGTTCGGTTTGCCCAACGTTAACACTCTTCCCTGTCATATGCAATGCAATTATATTATTTAAATTTTCAAGGCCAAATAAATCTAATTGATCGTATCTCCGCTGCTTTTGCGGTTACGAAGACAATTCGGGGCGCGTTATACTCCACATTTGATTCTTTATACTGGACACATCGTTCAGTTTGCCCTACGTTAACTGTCTTCCCTGTCAAATCAATAGCAATTATAGTTTTTAAATTTTCAAGGCCAAATAAATCTAATTTATCGTATCACCGCTGCTATTGGGGATAACTAGGCAATTCGCAGCGCGTTATACTCCACACTTGATTCTTTATACAGGGCACACCCTTCCGTTTGCCCTACGTTAACACTCTTCCCTGTCATATGCAATGCAATTATATTATTTAAATTTTCGAGGCCAAATAAATCTAATTGATCGTATCTCCGCAGCTTTTGGGGTTACGAAGACAATTCGGGGCGCGTTATACTCCACATTTGATTCTTTACACAGGACACACCGTTCGGTTTGCCCAACGTTAACACTCTTCCCTGTCATATGTAATGCAATTATATTATTTAAATTTACAAGGCCAAATAAATCTAATTGATCGTATCTCCGCTGGTATTGGAGTTACGAAGACATTTCGGAGCGCGTTATGCTCCACATTTGATTCTTTATACAGGACACATCGTTCGGTTTGCCCTACGTTAACTATCTTCCCTGTCAAATCTAATGCAATTATAGTATTTAAATTTTCAAGGCCAAAAAAATCTAATTGATCGTATCTCCGCTGCTATTGGGGTTACGAAGACGTTTCGGATCACGTTATACTCCACATTTGATTCTTTATACAGGACACATCGTTCGGTTTGCACAATGTTAACACTCTTCACTGTCAAATCAAAAGCAATTATAGTTTTTAAATTTTCAGGGCCAAATAAATCTAATTGATCGTATCTCCGCTGAATCTGATAGAGTGTGTACATTTCTGATCGCGTTACACTCCACATTTGATTCTTTATAGAGTACACATCGTTCAGTTTGCCCTACATTAACTTTCTTCCCTGTCAAATCTAATGCAATTATAGTATTTAAATTTTCAAGGCCAAAAAAATCTAATTGATCGTATCTCCGCTGCTATTGGGGTTACGCAGACAATTCGCAGCGCGTTACACTCCACATTTGATTCTTTATACAGTACACATCGTTCGGTTTGCACAATGTTAACACTCTTCGCTGTCAAATCAAAAGCAATTATAGTTTTTAAGTTTTCAGGGCCAAATAAATCTAATTGATCGTGTCTCCACTGCTATTGGGATATCTAGGCAATTCGCAGCGCGTTATACTCCACATTTGATTCCTTATAAAGGGCACGTCGTTCGGTTTGCCCTACATTAACTTTCTTCCCTGTCAAATCTAATGCAATTATAGTATTTAAATTTTCAAGGCCAAATAAATCTAATTGATCGCATCTCCGCTGCTATTGGGGTTATCTAGGCAATTCGCAGCGCGTTATACTCCACATTTGATTCTTTATACAGGACACATCGCTCGGTTTGCCCAACGTTATCACTCTTCCCTGTCATATGCAATGCAATTATATTATTTAAATTTTCAAGGCCAAATAAATCTAATTGATCGTATCTCCGCTGCTTTTGCGGTTACGAAGACAATTCGGGGCGCGTTATACTCCACATTTGATTCTTTATACAGGACACATCGTTCAGTTTGCCCTACGTTAACTGTCTTCCCTGTCAAATCAATAGCAATTGTAGTTTTTAAATTTTCAAGGCCAAATAAATCTAATTTATCGTATCACCGCTGCTATTGGGGATAACTAGGCAATTCGCAGCGCGTTATACTCCACATTTGATTCTTTATACAGGGCACATCGTTCGGTTTGCCCTACGTTAACATTCTTCCCTGTCAAATCTAATGCATTTATAGTATTTAGATTTTCAGGGCCAAATAAATCTAATTTATCGTATCACCGCTGCTATTGGGGTTACGAAGACAATTCGGGGCGCGTTATACTCCACATTTGATTCTTTATACAGGACACATCGTTCGGTTTGCCCTACGTTAACTGTCTTACCTGTCAAATCAAAAGCAGTTATAGTTTTTAAATTTTCAAGGCCAAATAAATCTAATTTATCGTATCACCGCTGCTATTGGGGATAACTATTCAATTCGCAGCGCGTTATACTCCACATTTGATTCTTTATACAGGACACATCGTTCAGTTTGCCCTACGTTAACTGTCTTTCATGTCAAATCAATAGCAATTATAGTTTTTAAATTTTCAAGGCCAAATAAATCTAATTTATCGTATCACCGCTGCTATTGGGGATAACTAGGCAATTCGCAGCGCGTTATACTCCACACTTGATTCTTTATACAGGGCACACCCTTCCGTTTGCCCTACGTTAACACTCTTCCCTGTCATATGCAATGCAATTATATTATTTAAATTTTCGAGGCCAAATAAATCTAATTGATCGTATCTCCGCAGCTTTTGGGGTTACGAAGACAATTCGGGGCGCGTTATACTCCACATTTGATTCTTTACACAGGACACACCGTTCGGTTTGCCCAACGTTAACACTCTTCCCTGTCATATGTAATGCAATTATATTATTTAAATTTACAAGGCCAAATAAATCTAATTGATCGTATCTCCGCTGGTATTGGAGTTACGAAGACATTTCGGAGCGCGTTATGCTCCACATTTGATTCTTTATACAGGACACATCGTTCGGTTTGCCCTACGTTAACTATCTTCCCTGTCAAATCTAATGCAATTATAGTATTTAAATTTTCAAGGCCAAAAAAATCTAATTGATCGTATCTCCGCTGCTATTGGGGTTACGAAGACGTTCCGGATCACGTTATACTCCACATTTGATTCTTTATACAGGACACATCGTTCGGTTTGCACAATGTTAACACTCTTCACTGTCAAATCAAAAGCAATTATAGTTTTTAAATTTTCAGGGCCAAATAAATCTAATTGATCGTATCTCCGCCGCTATTGGGGTTACGAAGACATTTCTGATCGCGTTACACTCCACATTTGATTCTTTATACAGTACACATCGTTCGCTTTGCCCTACATTAACTTTCTTCCCTGTCAAATCTAATGCAATTATAGTATTTAAATTTTCAAGGCCAAAAAAATCTAATTGATCGTATCTCCGCTGCTATTGGGGTTACGCAGACAATTCGCAGCGCGTTACACTCCACATTTGATTCTTTATACAGTACACATCGTTCGGTTTGCACAATGTTAACACTCTTCGCTGTCAAATCAAAAGCAATTATAGTTTTTAAGTTTTCAGGGCCAAATAAATCTAATTGATCGTGTCTCCACTGCTATTGGGATATCTAGGCAATTCGCAGCGCGTTATACTCCACATTTGATTCCTTATAAAGGGCACGTCGTTCGGTTTGCCCTACATTAACTTTCTTCCCTGTCAAATCTAATGCAATTATAGTATTTAAATTTTCAAGGCCAAATAAATCTAATTGATCGCATCTCCGCTGCTATTGGGGTTATCTAGGCAATTCGCAGCGCGTTATACTCCACATTTGATTCTTTATACAGGACACATCGCTCGGTTTGCCCAACGTTATCACTCTTCCCTGTCATATGCAATGCAATTATATTATTTAAATTTTCAATGCCAAATAAATCTAATTGATCACATCTCCGCTGCTTTTGCGGTTACGAAGACAATTCGGGGCGCGTTATACTCCACATTTGATTCTTTATACAGGACACATCGTTCAGTTTGCCCTACGTTAACTGTCTTCCATGTCAAATCAATAGCAATTGTAGTTTTTAAATTTTCAAGGCCAAATAAATCTAATTTATCGTATCACCGCTGCTATTGGGGTTACGAAGACAAATCGGGGCGCGTTATACTCCACATTTGATTCTTTATACAGGACACATCGTTCGGTTTGCCCTACGTTAACTGTCTTCCCTGTCAAATCAAAAGCAGTTATAGTTTTTAAATATTCAGGGCCAAATAAATCTAATTGAACGTATCTCCGCTGCTATTGGGATTATCTAGGCAATTCGCAGCGCGTTATACTCCACACTTGATTCTTTATACAGGACACATCGTTCGGTTTGCCCTACGTTAACTGTCTTCCCTGTCAAATCAAAAGCAGTTATAGTTTTTAAATATTCAGGGCCAAATAAATCTAATTGAACGTATCTCCGCTGCTATTGGGGTTATCTAGGCAATTCGCAGCGCGTTATACTCCACACTTGATTCTTTATACAGGGCACACCCTTCCGTTTGGTCTACGTTAACACTCTTCCCTGTCATATGCAATGCAATTATATTATTTAAATTTTCGAGGCCAAATAAATCTAATTGATCGTATCTCCGCTGGTATTGGAGTTACGAAGACATTTCGGAGCGCGTTATGCTCCACATTTGATTCTTTATACAGGACACATCGTTCGGTTTGCCCTACGTTAACTATCTTCCCTGTCAAATATAATGCAATTATAGTATTTAAATTTTCAAGGCCAAAAAAATCTAATTGATCGTATCTCCGCTGCTATTGGGGTTACGAAGACGTTTCGGATCACGTTATACTCCACATTTGATTCTTTATACAGGACACATCGTTCGGTTTGCACAATGTTAACACTCTTCACTGTCAAATCAAAAGCAATTATAGTTTTTAAATTTTCAGGGCCAAATAAATCTAATTGATCGTATCTCCGCTGCTATTGGGGTTACGAAGACATTTCTGATCGCGTTACACTCCACATTTGATTCTTTATACAGTACACATCGTTCGGTTTGCACAATGTTAACACTCTTCGCTGTCAAATCAAAAGCAATTATAGTTTTTAAGTTTTCAGGGCCAAATAAATCTAATTGATCGTGTCTCCACTGCTATTGGGGATATCTAGGCAATTCGCAGCGCGTTATACTCCACATTTGATTCCTTATACAGAGCACGTCGTTCGGTTTGCCCTACATTAACTTTCTTCCCTGTCAAATGTAATGCAATTATAGTATTTTAGTATTTAAATTTTCAAGGCCAAATAAATCTAATTGATCGCATCTCCGCTGCTATTGGGGTTATCTAGGTAATTCGCAGCGCGTTATACTCCACATTTGATTCTTTATACAGGACACATCGTTCGGTTTGCCCAACGTTAACACTCTTCCCTGTCATATGCAATGCAATTATATTATTTAAATTTTCAAGGCAAAATAAACCTAATTGATCGTATCTCCGCTGCTATTGGGGTTACGAAGACAATTCGGGGCGCGTTATACTCCACATTTGATTCTTTACACAGGACACATCGTTCTTTTTGCCCAACGTTAACACTCTTCCCTGTCATATGCAATGCAATCGTATTATTTAAATTTTCAAGGCCAAATAAATCTAATTGATCGCATCTCCGCTGCTGTTGGGGTTATCTAGGCAACTCGATGCGCGTTATACTCCACATTTGATTCTTTATACAGGACACATCGTTCGGTTTGCCCAACGTTAACACTCTTCCCTATCATATGCAATGCAATTATATTATTTAAATTTTCAAGGCAAAATAAACCTAATTGATCGTATCTCCGCTGCTATTGGGGTTACGAAGACAATTCGGGGCGCGTTATACTCCACATTTGATTCTTTACACAGGACACATCGTTCTTTTTGCCCAACGTTAACACTCTTCCCTGTCATATGCAATGCAATCGTATTATTTAAATTTTCAAGGCCAAATAAATCTAATTGATCGCATCTCCGCTGCTGTTGGGGTTATCTAGGCAACTCGATGCGCGTTATACTCCACATTTGATTCTTTATACAGGACAAATCGTTCGGTTTGCACAATGTTAACACTCTTCCCTGTCATATCCAATGCAATTATAGTTTTTAAATTTTCAAGGCCAAATAAATCTAATTGAATGTATCTCCGCTGCTATTGGGGTTATCTAGGCAATTCGATGCGCGTTATACTCCACATTTGATTCTTTATACAGGACACATCGTTCGGTTTGCCCTACGTTAACTGTCTTCCCTGCCAAATCAAAAGCAATTATAGTTTTCAAATTTTCAGGGCCAAATAAATCTAATTGATCGTGTCTCCACTGCTATTGGGGATATCTAGGCAATTCGCAGCGCGTTATACTCCACATTTTTTTCCTTATACAGGACACATCGTTCGGTTTGCACAATGTTAACATCCTTTCCTGTCAAATCCAATGCAATTATAGTATTTAAATTTTCAAGGCCAAATAAATCTAATTGATAGTATCTCCGCTGCTATTGGGGTTACGAAGACAATTCGAAGGCATTACGATGTTACGCATAACGTTATATGGTAATACGTTATAACGTATAACGTTATGTAGCATTACGATATAACGTATAACGTTATGTAGCAGTACGACATAACGTATAACGTTATGTAGCATTACGATATAACGTATAACGTTATGTAGCATTACGATGTAACGTATAACGTTATATGGTAATACGTTATAACGTATAACGTTATGTAGCATTACCATATAACGTATAACGTTATGTAGCATAACGATATAACGTATAACGTTATATAGTATTACGTTATAATGTATAACGTTATATAGTATTACGTTATAACGTATAACGTTATGTAGTATTACGTTATAACGTATAACGTTATGTAGCATTACGTTATGACGTATAACGTTATGTAGCATTACGTTATGACGTATAACGTTATGTAGCATTACGATATAACGTATAACGTTATGCAGCATTGCGATATAACGTACAACGTAATGTAGCATTACGTTATAACGTATAACGTTATGTAGCATTACGATATAACGTATAACGTTATGTAGCATCACGATATAACGTATAACGTTATGTATCATTACGATATAGCTTATAAAGTTAAGTAGCTTTACGATATAACGTATAAGGATATGTAGCATTACGATATAACGTATAACGAGATATGGTAACACGTTATAACGTATAACGTTATGTAGCGTTACGATATAACGTATAACAGTATGTAGCATAACGGTATAACATATAACGTTATGTAGCATTACGATACAACGTATAACGTTTTGTAGCATAACGATATAACGTGTAACGTTATGTAGCCTTACGATATAACGTATAACGTAATGTAGCATTACGTTATGACGTATAACGTAATGTAGCATTACGTTATGACGTATAACGTTATGTAGCATTACGTTATGACGTATAACGTTATGTAGCATTACGATATAACGTATAACGTTATGCAGCATTGCGATATAACGTACAACGTAATGTACCATTACGTTATAACGTATAACGTTATGTAGCATTACGTTATAACGTATAACGTTATGTAGCAATACGATATAAGGTATATCGTTATATAGTATTACGTTAAATCGTATAAAGTTATGTAGCATTACCATATAACATATAACGTTATGTAGCATTACGATATAACGTATAACGTTATATAGTATTACGTTATAACGTATAACGTTATGTAGTATTACGTTATAACGTATAACGTTATGTAGTATTACGTTATAACGTATAACGTTATGTAGCATTACGATATAACGTATAACGTTATGTAGCATTAAGATACAACGTATAACGTTATGTAGCATTACGATATAACGTATAACGTTATGTAGCAGTACGATATAGCGTATAACGTTATGTAGCAGTACGACATAACGTATAACGTTGTGTAGCATTACGATATAGCGTATAACGTTATGTAGCATTACGATATAACGTATAACGTTATATAGCATTACGATATAACGTATAACGTTATGTAGTATTACGATACAACGTATAACGTTATGTAGCATTACGATATATCGTATAACGTTATGTAGCAGTACGATATAGCGTATAACGTTATGTAGCATTACGAAATAACGTATAACTTTATGTAGCATTACGATATGACGTATAACGTTATGTAGCATTACGATATAACGTATAACGTTATATGGTAATACGTTATAACGTATAACGTTATGTAGCATTACCATATAACGTATAACGTTATGTAGCATTACGTTATAACGTATAACGTTATGTAGTATTACGATATAACGTATAACGTTATGTAGCACTACAATATAACGTATAACGCTATGTAGCAGTAAGATATAACGTATAACGTTATGTAGCATTACAATATAACGTATAACGTTATGTAGTATTACGTTCTAACGTTTATCGTTATGTAGTATTACCTTATATCGTATAACGTTATGTAGCATTACGAAATAACGTATAACGTTATGTAGCATTACGATATAACGAATAACGTTATATGGTAATACGTTATAACGTATAACGGTATGTAGCATTACCATATAACGTATAACGTTATGTAGCATTACAATATAACGTATAACGTTATGTAGCATTACGATATAATGTATAACGTTATATGGAAATACATTATAACGTATAACGTTATGTAGCATTACCATATAACTTATAACGTTACGTAGCATTACAATATAACGTATAACGTTATGTAGCAGTAAGATATAACGTATAACGTTATGTAGCATTACGATATAACGTATAACGTTATGTAGCATTACGATATAACGTATAACGTTATATGGTAATACGTTATAACGTATAACGTTATGTAGCATTACGATATAACGTATAACGTTATGTAGCAGTAAGATATAACCTATAGCGTTATGTAGCATTACGATATAACGTATAACGTGATATGGTAATACGTCATAACGTATAACGTTATGTAGCATTACGATATAACGTATAACGTTTTGTAGCATTACGATATAACGTACAACGTTATGTAGCATTACGATACAACGTATAACGTTATGTAGCATTACGATATAACGTATAACGTTATCTAGCAGTACGATATAGCGTATAACGTTATGTGGCATTACGATATAACGTATAACGTTATGTAGCATTACGACATGACGTATAACGTTATCCAGCATTACGATGTAACGTATAACGTTATATGGTAATACGTTATAACGTATAACGTTATATGGTAATACGTTATAACGTATAACGTTGTGTGGCATTACGATATAACGTATAACGTTATGTAGCATTACGATATAACGTATAACGTTATGTAGCATTACGATATAACGTATAACGTTATGTAGCATTACGATATAATATATAACGTTATATGGTAATACATTATAACGTATCACGTTATGTAGCATTACCATATAACTTATAACGTTATGTAGCATTACAATATAACGTATAACGATATGTAGTATTACGTTATATCGTATAACGTTATGTAGCATTACGATATAACTCATAACGTTATGTAGCAGTAAGATATAACGTATAACATTATGTAGCATTACTATATAACATATAACGTTATATGGTAATACGTTACAACGTATAACGTTGTGTGGCATTACGATATAACGTATAACGTTATGTAGCATTACGATATAACGTATAACGTCATGTAGCATTACGATATAACGTATAACTTTATGTAGCATTCAGACATAACGTATAACGTTATGTAGCATTACGATATAACGTACAACGTTATGTAGCATTACGATATAACGAATAACGTTATATGGTAATACGTTATAACGTATAACGGTATGTAGCATTACCATATAACGTATAACGATATGTAGCATTACAATATAACGTATAACGTTATGTAGCATTACGATATAACGTATAACGTTATGTAGCATTCAGACATGACGTATATCGTTATGTAGCATTACGATACAGCGTATAACGTTATGTAGCATTAGGAGATAACGTATAACGTTATGTAGCATTACGATATAACGTATAACGTCATGTAGCATTACGATATAACGTATAACGTTATGTAGCATTACAATATAACGTATAACGTTGTGTAGCATTACGATATAACGTATAACGTTATGTAGCATTACGATATAACGTATAACGTTATGTAGCAGTAAGATATAACCTATAACGTTATGTAGCATTACGATATAACGTATAACGTTATGTAGCAGTAAGATATAACCTATAACGTTATGTAGCATTACGATATAACGTATAACGTGATATGGTAATACGTTATAACGTATAACGTTATGTAGCATTACGATATAACGTATAACGTTATATGGTAATACGTTATAACGTACAACGTTATGTAGCATTACCATATAACGAATAACGTTATATGGTAATACGTTATAACGTATAACGATATGTAGCATTACCATATAACGTATAACGTTATGTAGCATTACAATATAACGTATAACGTTGTGTAGCATTGCGATATAACGTATAACGTTATATGGAAATACGTTATAACGTATAACGTTATGTAGCATTACGATATAACGTATAACGTTATGTAGCATTACGATATAACGTATAACGTTATGTAGCATTACGATATAGCGGATACCGTTATGTAGCATTACGATGTAACATATAACGTTATATGGTAATACGTTATAACGTATAACGTTATGTAGCATCACGATATAACGTATAACGTTATGTAGCATTACGATATAACGTACAACATTATGTAGCATTACAATATAACGTATAACGTTGTGTAGCATTACGATATAACGTATAACGTTATGTAGCATTACGATATAACGTATAACGTTATGTAGCATTACGATATAGCGGATACCGTTATGTAGCATTACGATGTAACATATAACGTTATATGGTAATACGTTATAACGTACAACGTTATGTAGCATTACCATATAACGAATAACGTTATATGGTAATACGTTATAACGTATAACGATATGTAGCATTACCATATAACGTATAACGTTATGTAGCATTACAATATAACGTATAACGTTGTGTAGCATTGCGATATAACGTATAACGTTATATGGTAATACGTTATAACGTATAACGTTATGTAGCATTACGATATAACGTATAACGTTATGTAGCATTACGATATAACGTATAACGTTATGTAGCATTACGATATAGCGGATACCGTTATGTAGCATTACGATGTAACATATAACGTTATATGGTAATACGTTATAACGTATAACGTTATGTAGCATCACGATATAACGTATAACGTTATGTAGCATTACGATATAACGTACAACATTATGTAGCATTACAATATAACGTATAACGTTGTGTAGCATTACGATATAACGTATAACGTTATATGGTAATACGTTATAACGTATAACGTTATGTAGCATTACGATATAACGTACAACGTTATGTAGCATTACAATATAACGTATAACGTTGTGTAGCATTACGATATAACGTATAACGTTATGTAGCATTACGATATAATGTATAACGTTATACGGTAATATATTATAACGTATAACGTTATGTAGCATTACCATATAACTTATAACGTTATGTAGCATTACAATATAACGTATAACGTTATGTAGTATTACGTTATATCGTATAACGTTATGTAGCATTACGATACAGCGTATAACGTTATGTAGCATTAGGATATAACGTATAACGTTATGTAGCATTACGATATAACGTATAACGTCATGTAGCATTACGATATAACGTATAACGTTATGTAGCATTCCGACATAACGTATAACGTTATGTAGCATTACAATATAACGTATAACGTTATGTAGCATTACGATATAACGTATAACGTTATATGGTAATACATTATAACGTATAACGTTATGTAGCATTACCATATAACTTATAACGTTATGTAGCATTACAATATAACGTATAACGTTGTGTAGCATTACGATATAACGTGTAACGTTATGTAGCATAACGATATAACGTATAACGTTATATAGTATTACGATATAACGTATAACGTTTTGTAGCATTACGATATAACGTACAAAGTTGTGTAGCATTACGATACAACGTATAACGTTATGTAGCATTACGATATAACGTATAACGTCATGTAGCATTACGATATATCGTATAACGTTATGTAGCATTACGATATAACGTATAACGTTATGTAGCATTACGATATAACGAATAACGTTATATGGTAATACGTTATAACGTATAACGATATGTAGCATTACCATATAACGTATACCGTTATGTAGCATTACAATATAACGTATAACGTTGTGTAGCATTACGATATAACGTATAACGTTATGTAGCATTACGATATAACGTATAACGTTATGTAGCATTACGATATAACGTATAACGTTATGTAGCATAACGATATAACGTATAACGTTATGTAGCATAAGGATATAGCGTATAACGTTATGTAGCATAACGATATAACGTATAACGTTATGTGACATTACGATATAACGTATAACGTTATGTGGCATTACGATATAACGTATAACGTTATGTGGCCTTACGATATAACGTATAACGTTATGTAGCATTACGATATAACGTATAACGTTATGTAGCACTACGATATAACGTATAACGTTCTGTAGCATAACGATATATCGTATAGCGTTATGTAGCATTACGATATAACGTATAACGTTATGTAGCATTACGATATAACGTATAACGTTATGTAGCATTACGATATAACGTATAACGTTATGTAGCATAACGATATAAAGTATAACGTTATGTAGCATTACGATATAACGTATAACATTATGTAGCATAAGGATATAACGTATAACGTTATATGCTAATACCTTATATCGTATAACGTTATGTAGCATTACGATATAACGTATAACGTTATGTAGCATTACTATCTAACGTATAACGTTATGTAGCATTATGATATAACGTCTAACGTTATGTAGCATTACGATCTAACGTATATCGTTATGTAGCATTACGATATAACGTATAACGTCATCTAGCATTACGATATAACGTATAACGTTATGTAGCATCACGGTATAACGTATAACGTCATCTGGCATTACGATATAACGTATAACGTTATATGGTAATACGTTATAACGTATAACGTTATGTAGCATTACGATATAACGTATAACGTTATGTAGCATTACGATATAACGTATTACGTTATGTAGCATTACGATATAGCGTATAACGTTATGTAGCATTATGATATAACGTATAACGTTATGTAGCATTACGATATAATGTATTCCGTTATGTAGCATTGCGATATAACGTATAACGTTATGTAGCATTACGATATAACGTATAACGTTATCTAGCATAAGGATATAACGTATAACGTTATATGCTAATACCTTATATCGTATAGCGTTATGTAGCATTACGATATAACGTATAACGCTATGTAGCATGACGATGTAACGTATAACGTTATGTAGCATTACGATATAACGTATAACGTTATGTAGCATTACGATATAACGTATAACGTTATGTAGCATTACGATATAACGTATAACGATATGTAGCATTACGATAGAGCGTATAACGTTATGTAGCATTACGGTATAACGTATAACGTTATGTAGCATTACGATATAACGTATCTCGTTATGTAGCATTATGACATAACGTATAACGTTATGCAGCATTACGATATAACGTATAACGTTATGTAGCATGACGATGTAACGTATAACGTTATGTAGCATTACGATATAACGTATAACGTTATGTAGCATTACGATATAACGTATAACGTTATGTAGCATTACGATATAACGTATAACGACATGTAGCATTACGATAGAGCGTATAACGTTATGTAGCATTACGGTATAACGAATAACGTTATGTAGCGTTACGATACAACGTATAACGTTATGTAGCATTACGATATAACGTATCTCGTTATGTAGCATTATGACATAACGTATAACGTTATGCAGCATTACGATATAACGTATAACGTTATGTAGCATTACGATATAGCGTATAACGTTATATAGTATTACGTTATAACGTATAACGTTATGTAGCATTACGTTATAACGTATAATGTTATGTAGCACTACGATATAACGTATGACGTTATGTAGCATTACTATATAACGTTTAACGTTATGTAGCATTACTGTATAACGTATAACGTTATGTAGCATTACGATATAACGTATAACGTTATGTAGCATTACGATGTAACGTATAACGTTATGTGGCATTACGTTATAACGTATAACGTTATGTAGCATTACGTTATAACGTATAACGTTATGTGGCATTACGATATAACGTATAACGTTATGTAGCATTACTATATAACGTATAACGTTATGTAGCATTATGATATAACGTCTAACGTTATGTAGCATTGCGATATAACGTATATCGTTATGTAGCATTACGATATAACGTATGACGTCATGTAGCATTACGATATAACGTATAACGTTATGTAGCATCACGGTATAACGTATAACGTCATCTGGCATTACGATATAACGTATAACGTTATATAGCATTGCGATATAAGGTATATCGTTATATAGTATTACGTTATATCGTATAGCGTTATGTAGTATTACATTGTAACGTATAAAGCTATGTAGCATTACGATATAACGTATAACGTTATTTGGCATTACGATATAACGTATAACGTGATGTAGCATTACGATATAACGTATAACGTTATATGGTAATACGTTATAACGTATAACGTTATGTAGCATTACGATATAACGTATAACGTTATGTAGCATTACGATATAACGTATAACGTTATGTAGCATTACGATATAGCGTATAACGTTATGTAGCATTATGATATAACGTATAACGTTATGTAGCATTACGATATAATGTATAGCGTTATGTAGCATTGCGATATAACGTATAACGTTATGTAGCATTACGATATAACGTATAACGTTATCTAGCATAAGGATATAACGTATAACGTTATATGCTAATACCTTATATCGTATAGCGTTATGTAGCATTACGATATAACGTATAACGCTATGTAGCATGACGATGTAACGTATAACGTTATGTAGCATTACGATATAACGTATAACGTTATGTAGCATTACGATATAACGTATAACGTTATGTAGCATTACGATATAACGTATAACGATATGTAGCATTACGATAGAGCGTATAACGTTATGTAGCATTACGGTATAACGTATAACGTTATGTAGCGTTACGATACAACGTATAACGTTATGTAGCATTACGATATAACGTATAACGTTATGTAGCATTATGATATAACGTATAACGTTATGCAGCATTACGATATAACGTATAACGTTATGTAGCATTACGATATAACGTATAACGTTATATAGTATTACGTTATAACGTATAACGTTATGTAGCATTACGTTATAACGTATAATGTTATGTAGCATTACGATATAACGTATAACGTTATGTAGCATTACTATATAACGTTTAACGTTATGTAGCACTACGATATAACGTATAACGTTATGTAGCATTACTG
Organism: Bombus lapidarius; assembly: GCA_936014575.1. NCBI lineage: Eukaryota > Metazoa > Arthropoda > Insecta > Hymenoptera > Apidae > Bombus > Bombus lapidarius. The sequence continues at coordinate 607,442 of CAKXZU010000098.1, read as the reverse complement.
TATAACGTATAACGTTATGTAGCATTACGATATAACGTATAACGTTATGTAGCATTACGATGTAACGTATAACGTTATGTGGCATTACGTTATAACGTATAACGTTATGTAGCATTACGATATAACGTATAACGTTATGTAGCATTACGATATAACGTATAACGTTATATAGTATTACGTTATAACGTATAACGTTATGTAGCATTACGTTATAACGTATAATGTTATGTAGCATTACGATATAACGTATAACGTTATGTAGCATTACTATATAACGTATAACGTTATGTAGCATTACGATATAACGTATAACGTTATGTAGCATTACGATGTAACGTATAACGTTATGTGGCATTACGTTATAACGTATAACGTTATGTAGCATTACGATATAACGTATAACGTTATGTAGCATTACGATATAACGTATAACGTTATGTAGCATAACGATATAACGTATAACGTAATGTAGCATAAGGATATGGCGTATAACGTTATGTAGCATAACGATATAACGTATAACGTTATGTGACATTTCGATATAACGTATAACGTTATGTGGCATTACGATATAACGTATAACGTTATGTGGCTTTACGATATAACGTATAACGTTATGTAGCATTACGATATAACGTATAACGTTATGTAGCACTACGATATAACGTATAACGTTCTGTAGCATAACGATATAAAGTATAACGTTATGTAGCAATACGATATAACGTATAACGTTATGTAGCATAAGGATATAACGTATAACGTTATGTGCTAATACCTTATATCGTATAACGTTATGTAGCATTACGATATAACGTATAACGTTATGTAGCATCACGGTATAACGTATAACGTCATCTGGCATTACGATATAACGTATAACGTTATGTAGCATTGCGATATAAGGTATATCGTTATATAGTATTACGTTATATCGTATAACGTTATGTAGTATTACATTATAACGTATACAGCTATGTAGCATTACGATATGACGTATACCGTTATGTAGCATTACGATATAACGTATATCGTTATGTAGCATTACGATATAACGTATAACGTCATCTGGCATTACGATATAACGTATAACGTTATATAGTATTACGTTATAACGTATAACGTTATGTGGCATTACGATACAAAGTATAGCGTTATGTAGCATTACTGTATAACGTATAACGTTATGTAGCATTATGATATAACGTCTAACGTTATATGGTAATACGTTATAACGTATAACGTTATGTAGCATTACGATATAACGTATAACGTTATGTAGCATAAGGATATAACGTATGACGTTATGTGCTAATACCTTATATCGTATAACGTTATGTAGCATTACGATATAACGTATAACGCTATGTAGCATGACGATGTAACGTATAACGTTATGTAGCATTACTATATAACGTATAACGTTATGTAGCATTATGATATAACGTCTAACGTTATGTAGCATTACGATATAACGTATATCGTTATGTAGCATTACGATATAACGTATAACCTCATGTAGCATTACGATATAACGTATAACGTTATGTAGCATCACAGTATAACGTATAACGTCATCTGGCATTACGATATAACGTATAACGTTATGTAGCATTGCGATATAAGGTATATCGTTATATAGTATTACGTTATATCGTATAACGTTATGTAGTATTACATTATAACGTATACAGCTATGTAGCATTACGATATGACGTATACGGTTATGTAGCATTACGATATAACGTATATCGTTATGTAGCATTACGATATAACGTATAACGTCATCTGGCATTACGATATAACGTATAACGTTATATAGTATTACGTTATAACGTATATCGTTATGTAGCATTACGTTATAACGTATAACGTTATGTGGCATTACGATATAACGTATAACGTTATGTGGCATTACGATATAACGTATAACGTTATGTAGCATTACTATATAACGTATAACGTTATGTAGTATTACGTTATAACGTATATCGTTATGTAGCATTACGTTATAACGTATAACGTTATGTGGCATTACGATATAACGTATAACGTTATGTGGCATTACGATATAACGTATAACGTTATGTAGCATTACGATGTAACGTATAACGTTATGTAGCATTACGATATAACGTATAACGTTATGTAGCATTACGATGTAACGTATAACGTTATGTAGCATTACGATATAACGTAAAACGTTATGTAGCATTACGATATAACGTAAAACGTTATGTAGCATTACGATATAACGTATAACGTTATATAGTATTACGTTATAACGTATATCGTTATGTAGCATTACGTTATAACGTATAACGTTATGTGGCATAACGATATAACGTATAACGTTATGTAGCATTACGATATAACGTATAACGTTATGTAGCATCACGGTATAACGTATAACGTCATCTGGCATTACGATATAACGTATAACGTTATGTAGCATTGCGATATAAGGTATATCGTTATATAGTATTACGTTATATCGTATAACGTTATGTAGTATTACATTATAACGTATACAGCTATGTAGCATTACGATATGACGTATACCGTTATGTAGCATTACGATATAACGTATATCGTTATGTAGCATTACGATATAACGTATAACGTCATCTGGCATTACGATATAACGTATAACGTTATATAGTATTACGTTATAACGTATAACGTTATGTGGCATTACGATATAACGTATAGCGTTATGTAGCATTACTATATAACGTATAACGTTATGTAGCATTATGATATAACGTCTAACGTTATATGGTAATACGTTATAACGTATAACGTTATGTAGCATTACGATATAACGTATAACGTTATGTAGCATAAGGATATAACGTATAACGTTATGTGCTAATACCTTATATCGTATAACGTTATGTAGCATTACGATATAACGTATAACGCTATGTAGCATGACGATGTAACGTATAACGTTATGTAGCATTACGATATAACGTATAACGTTATGTAGCATTACGATATAACGTATAACGTTATGTAGCATTACGATATAACGTAAAACGTTATGTAGCATTACGATATAACGTATAACGTTATATAGTATTACGTTATAACGTATATCGTTATGTAGCATTACATTATAACGTATAACGTTATGTGGCATTACGATATAACGTATAACGTTATGTAGCATTACTATATAACGTATAACGTTATGTAGCATTATGATATAACGTCTAACGTTATGTAGCATTACGATATAACGTATAACGTTATGTAGCATAACGATATAACGTATAACGTTATGTGGCATTACGTTATAACGTATAACGTTATGTAGCATTACGATATAACGTATAACGTTATGTAGCATTACGATGTAACGTATAACGTTATGTAGCATTACGATATAACGTAAAACGTTATGTAGCATTACGATATAACGTATAACGTTATGTAGCATTACGATATAATGTATAACGTTATACGGTAATATATTATAACGTATAACGTTATGTAGCATTACCATATAACTTATAACGTTATGTAGCATTACAATATAACGTATAACGTTATGTAGTATTACGTTATATCGTATAACGTTATGTAGCATTACGATACAGCGTATAACGTTATGTAGCATTAGGATATAACGTATAACGTTATGTAGCATTACGATATAACGTATAACGTCATGTAGCATTACGATATAACGTATAACGTTATGTAGCATTCCGACATAACGTATAACGTTATGTAGCATTACAATATAACGTATAACGTTATGTAGCATTACGATATAACGTATAACGTTATATGGTAATACATTATAACGTATAACGTTATGTAGCATTACCATATAACTTATAACGTTATGTAGCATTACAATATAACGTATAACGTTGTGTAGCATTACGATATAACGTGTAACGTTATGTAGCATAACGATATAACGTATAACGTTATATAGTATTACGATATAACGTATAACGTTTTGTAGCATTACGATATAACGTACAAAGTTGTGTAGCATTACGATACAACGTATAACGTTATGTAGCATTACGATATAACGTATAACGTCGTGTAGCATTACGATATATCGTATAACGTTATGTAGCATTACGATATAACGTATAACGTTATGTAGCATTACGATATAACGAATAACGTTATATGGTAATACGTTATAACGTATAACGATATGTAGCATTACCATATAACGTATACCGTTATGTAGCATTACAATATAACGTATAACGTTGTGTAGCATTACGATATAACGTATAACGTTATGTAGCATAACGATATAACGTATAACGTTATGTAGTATTACGATATAACGTATAACGTTATCTAGCAGTACGATATAGCGTATAACGTTATGTGGCATTACGATATAACGTATAACGTTATGTAGCATTACGATATGACGTATAACGTTATCTAGCATTACGATGTAACATATAACGTTATATGGTAATACGTTATAACGTATAACGATATGTAGCATTACCATATAACGTATAACGTTTTGTAGCATTACGATATAACGTACAAAGTTGTGTAGCATTACGATACAACGTATAACGTTATGTAGCATTACGATATAACGTATAACGTTATCTAGCAGTACGATATAGCGTATAACGTTATGTGGCATTACGATATAACGTATAACGTTATGTAGCATTACGATATGACGTATAACGTTATCTAGCATTACGATGTAACATATAACGTTATATGGTAATACGTTATAACGTATAACGATATGTAGCATTACCATATAACGTATAACGTTATGTAGCATTACAATATAACGTATAACGTTATGTAGCATTACGATATAACGTACAACATTATGTAGCATTACAATATAACGTATAACGTTATGTAGTATTACGTTATAACGTATAACGATATGTAGTATTACGTTATATCGTATAACGTTATGTAGCATTACGATATAACTCATGACGTTATGTAGCAGTAAGATATAACGTATAACGTTATGTAGCATTACTATATAACGTATAACGTTATATGGTAATACGTTATAACGTATAACGTTGTGTGGCATTACGATATAACGTATAACGTTATGTAGCATTACGATATAACGTATAACGTTATGTAGCATTACGATATAACGTATAACGTTATGTAGCATTACGATGTAGCGGATAACGTTATGTAGCATTACGATGTAACATATAACGTTATATGGTAATACGTTATAACGTATAACGATATGTAGCATTACCATATAACGTATAACGTTATGTAGCATTACAATATAACGTATAACGTTATGTAGCATTACGATATAATGTATAACGTTATATGGTAATACATTATATCGTATAACGTTATGTAGCATTACCATATAACTTATAACGTTATGTAGCATTACAATATAACGTATAACGTTATGTAGTATTACGATACAACGTATAACGTTATGTAGCATTACGATATAACGTACAACATTATGTAGCATTACAATATAACGTATAACGTTATGTAGTATTACGTTATAACGTATAACGATATGTAGTATTACGTTATATCGTATAACGTTATGTAGCATTACGATATAACTCATGACGTTATGTAGCAGTAAGATATAACGTATAACGTTATGTAGCATTACTATATAACGTATAACGTTAAATGGTAATACGTTATAACGTATAACGTTGTGTGGCATTACGATATAACGTATAACGTTATGTAGCATTACGATATAACGTATAATGATATGTAGCATTACGATATAACGTATAACGTTATGTAGCATTACGATATAATGTATAACGTTATATGGTAATACATTATAACGTATAACGTTATGTAGCATTACCATATAACTTATAACTTTATGTAGCATTACAATATAACGTATAACGTTATGTAGTATTACGATATAACTTATAACGTTTTGTAGCATTACGATATAACGTACAAAGTTGTGTAGCATTACGATACAACGTATAGCGTTATGTAGCATTACGATATAACGTATAACGTTATCTAGCAGTACGATATAGCGTATAACGTTATGTGGCATTACGATATAACGTATAACGTTATGTAGCATTACGATATGACGTATAACGTTATCTAGCATTACGATGTAACGTATAACGTTATATGGTAATACGTTTAAACGTATAACGTTATGTAGCATTACGATATAACGTATAACGTTATGTAGCATTACGATGTAGCGGATAACGTTATGTAGCATTACGATGTAACATATAACGTTATATGGTAATACGTTATAACGTATAACGATATGTAGCATTACCATATAACGTATAACGTTATGTAGCATTACAATATAACGTATAACGTTATGTAGCATTACGATATAATGTATAACGTTATATGGTAATACATTATATCGTATAACGTTATGTAGCATTACCATATAACTTATAACGTTATGTAGCATTACAATATAACGTATAACGTTATGTAGTATTACGATACAACGTATAACGTTATGTAGCATTACGATATAACGTACAACATTATGTAGCATTACAATATAACGTATAACGTTATGTAGTATTACGTTATAACGTATAACGATATGTAGTATTACGTTATATCGTATAACGTTATGTAGCATTACGATATAACTCATGACGTTATGTAGCAGTAAGATATAACGTATAACGTTATGTAGCATTACTATATAACGTATAACGTTAAATGGTAATACGTTATAACGTATAACGTTGTGTGGCATTACGATATAACGTATAACGTTATGTAGCATTACGATATAACGTATAATGTTATGTAGCATTACGATATAACGTATAACGTTATGTAGCATTACGATATAATGTATAACGTTATATGGTAATACATTATAACGTATAAGGTTATGTAGCATTACCATATAACTTATAACTTTATGTAGCATTACAATATAACGTATAACGTTATGTAGTATTACGTTATAACGTATAACGTTATGTAGCATAACGATATAACGTATAACGTTATATAGTATTACGATATAACGTATAACGTTTTGTAGCATTACGATATAACGTACAAAGTTGTGTAGCATTACGATATATCGTATAACGTTATGTAGCATTACGATATAACGTATAACGTTATGTAGCATTACGATATAACGAATAACGTTATATGGTAATACGTTATAACGTATAACGATATGTAGCATTACTATATAACGTATACCGTTATGTAGCATTACAATATAACGTATAACGTTATGTAGCATAACGATATAACGTATAACGTTATATAGTATTACGATATAACGTATAACGTTTTGTAGCATTACGATATAACGTACAAAGTTGTGTAGCATTACGATATATCGTATAACGTTATGTAGCATTACGATATAACGTATAACGTTATGTAGCATTACGATATAACGAATAACGTTATATGGTAATACGTTATAACGTATAACGTTATGTAGCATAACGATATAACGTATAACGTTATATAGTATTACGATATAACGTATAACGTTTTGTAGCATTACGATATAACGTACAAAGTTGTGTAGCATTACGATATATCGTATAACGTTATGTAGCATTACGATACAACGTATAGCGTTATGTAGCATTACGATATAACGTATAACGTTATCTAGCAGTACGATATAGCGTATAACGTTATGTGGCATTACGATATAACGTATAACGATATGTAGCATTACTATATAACGTATACCGTTATGTAGCATTACAATATAACGTATAACGTTGTGTAGCATTACGATATAACGTATAACGTTATGTAGCATTACGATATAACGTATAACGTTATGTAGCATTACGATGTAGCGGATAACGTTATGTAGCATTACGATGTAACATATAACGTTATATGGTAATACGTTATAACGTATAACGATATGTAGCATTACCATATAACGTATAACGTTATGTAGCATTACAATATAACGTATAACGTTATGTAGCATTACGATATAATGTATAACGTTATATGGTAATACATTATATCGTATAACGTTATGTAGCATTACCATATAACTTATAACGTTATGTAGCATTACAATATAACGTATAACGTTATGTAGTATTACGATACAACGTATAACGTTATGTAGCATTACGATATAACGTACAACATTATGTAGCATTACAATATAACGTATAACGTTATGTAGTATTACGTTATAACGTATAACGATATGTAGTATTACGTTATATCGTATAACGTTATGTAGCATTACGATATAACTCATGACGTTATGTAGCAGTAAGATATAACGTATAACGTTATGTAGCATTACTATATAACGTATAACGTTATATGGTAATACGTTATAACGTATAACGTTGTGTGGCATTACGATATAACGTATAACGTTATGTAGCATTACGATATAACGTATAATGTTATGTAGCATTACGATATAACGTATAACATTATGTAGCATTACGATATAATGTATAACGTTATATGGTAATACATTATAACGTATAACGTTATGTAGCATTACCATATAACTTATAACGTTATGTAGCATTACAATATAACGTATAACGTTATGTAGTATTACGTTATAACGTATAACGTTATGTAGCATTACGATACAGCGTATAACGTTATGTAGCATTAGGATATAACGTATAACGTTATGTAGCATTACGATATAACGTATAACGTCATGTAGCATTACGATATAACGTATAACGTTATGTAGCATTCCGACATAACGTATAACGTTATGTAGCATTACGATATAACGTATAACGTTATGTAGCATTACGATATAACGAATAACGTTATATGGTAATACGTTATAACGTATAACGATATGTAGCATTACCATATAACGTATAACGTTATGTAGCATTACGATACAGCGTATAACGTTATGTAGCATTAGGATATAACGTATAAAGTTATGTAGCATTACGATATAACGTACAACATTATGTAGCATTACAATATAACGTATAACGTTATGTAGTATTACGTAATAACGTATAACGATATGTAGTATTACGTTATATCGTATAACGTTATGTAGCATTACGATATAACTCATAACGTTATGTAGCAATAAGATATAACGTATAACGTTATGTAGCATTACTATATAACGTATAAGGTTATATGGTAATACGTTATAACGTATAACGTTGTGTGGCATTACAATATAACGTATAACGTTATGTAGCATTACGATATAACGTATAACGTCATGTAGCATTACGATATAACGTATAACGTTATGTAGCATTCCGACATAACGTATAACGTTATGTAGCATTACGATTTAACGTATAACGTTATGTAGCATTACGATATAACGAATAACGTTATATGGTAATACGTTATAGCGTATAACGATATGTAGCATTACCATATAACGTATAACGTTATGTAGCATTACAATATAACGTATAACGTTATGTAGCATTACGATATAATGTATAACGTTACATGGTAATACATTATATCGTATAACGTTATGTAGCATTACCATATAACTTATAACGTTATGTAGCATTACAATATAACGTATAACGTTATGTAGGATTACTTTATAACGTATAACGTTATGTAGCATTACGATATAATGTATAACGTTATATGGTAATACATTATATTGTATAACGTTATGTAGCATTACCATATAACTTATAACGTTATGTAGCATTACAATATAACGTACAACGTTATGTAGCATTACAATATAACGTATAACGTTGTGTAGCATTACGATATAACGTATAACGTTATGTAGCATTACGATATAATGTATAACGTTATACGGTAATATATTATAACGTATAACGTTATGTAGCATTACCATATAACTTATAACGTTATGTAGCATTACAATATAACGTATAACGTTATGTAGTATTACGTTATATCGTATAACGTTATGTAGCATTACGATACAGCGTATAACGTTATGTAGCATTAGGATATAACGTATAACGTTATGTAGCATTACGATATAACGTATAACGTCATGTAGCATTACGATATAACGTATAACGTTATGTAGCATTCCGACATAACGTATAACGTTATGTAGCATTATCGATATAACGTATAACGTTATGTAGCATTACGATATAACGAATAACGTTATATGGTAATACGTTATAACGTATAACGATATGTAGCATTACCATATAACGTATAACGTTATGTAGCATTACGATACAGCGTATATCGTTATGTAGCATTACGATATAATGTATAACGTTATATGGTAATACATTATATCGTATAACGTTATGTAGCATTACCATATAACTTATAACGCTATGTAGCATTACAATATAACTCATAACGTTATGTAGCAGTAAGATATAACGTATAACGTTATGTAGCATTACTATATAACGTATAACGTTATATGGTAATACGTTATAGCGTATAACGATATGTAGCATTACCATATAACGTATAACGTTATGTAGCATTACGATATAACGAATAACGTCATGTAGCATTACGATATAACGTATAACGTTATGTAGCATTACAATATAACGTATAACGTTGTGTAGCATTACGATATAACGTATAACGTTATGTAGCATTACGATGTAACGTATAACGTTATGTGGTAATACGTTATAACGTATAACGTTATGTAGCATTACGATATGACGTATAACGTTATGTAGCATTACGATATAACGTATAACGTTATGTAACATTACGATATAACGAATAACGTTATATGGTAATACGTTATAACGTATAACGATATGTAGCATTACCATATAACGTATAACGTTATGTAGCATTACAATATAACGTATAACGTTGTGTAGCATTACGATATAACGTATAACGTTATGTAGCATAACGATATAACGTATAACGTTATATAGTATTACGTTATAACGTATAACGTTATGTAGTATTACGTTATAACGTATAACGTTATGTAGCATTACGATATAACGTATAACGTTATGTAGCATTACGATATAACGTATAACGTTATGTAGCATTACGATATAACGTATATCGTTATATGGTAATACGTTATAACGTATAACGTTGTGCAGCATTACGATATAACGTATAACGTTATGTAGCATTACGATATAACGTATAACGTTATGTAGCAGTAAGATATAACCTATAACGTTATGTAGCATTACGATATAACGTATAACGTGATATGGTAATACGTTATAACGTATAACGTTATGTAGCATTACGATATAACGTATAACGTTATGTAGCATTACGATATAACGTATAACATTATATAGTATTACGTTATAACGTATAACGTTATGTAGTATTACGTTATAACGTATAACGTTATGTAGTATTACGTTATAACGTATAACGTTATGTAGCAGTAAGATATAACCTATAACGTTATGTAGCATTACGATATAACGTATAACGTGATATGGTAATACGTTATAACGTATAACGTTATGTAGCATTACGATATAACGTATAACGTTATGTAGCAGTAAGATATAACCTATAACGTTATGTAGCATTACGATATAACGTATAACGTGATATGGTAATACGTTATAACGTATAACGTTATGTAGCATTACGATATAACGTATAACGTTATGTAGCATTACGATATAACGTATAACATTATATAGTATTACGTTATAACGTATAACGTTATGTAGTATTACGTTATAACGTATAACGTTATGTAGTATTACGTTATAACGTATAACGTTATGTAGCAGTAAGATATAACCTATAACGTTATGTAGCATTACGATATAACGTATAACGTGATATGGTAATACGTTATAACGTATAACGTTATGTAGCATTACGATATAACGTATAACGTTATGTAGCATTACGATATAACGTATAACATTATATATTATTACGTTATAACGTATAACGTTATGTAGTATTACGTTATAACGTATAACGTTATGTAGTATTACGATATAACGTATAACGTTATGTAGCATTACGATATGACGTATAACGTTATCTAGCATTACGATGTAACGTATAACGTTATATGGTAATACGTTTAAACGTATAACGTTATGTAGCATTACGATATAACGTATAACGTTATGTAGCATTACGATATAACGGATAACGTTATGTAGCATTACGATGTAACGTATAACGTTATATGGTAATACGTTATAACGTATAACGTTATGTAGCATTACGATATAACGTATAACGTTATGTAGTATTACGATATAACGCATAACGTTATCTAGCAGTACGATATAGCGTATAACGTTATGTGGCATTACGATATAACGTATAACGTTATGTAGCATTACGATATGACGTATAACGTTATCTAGCATTACGATGTAACGTATAACGTGATATGGTAATACGTTATAACGTATAACGTTATGTAGCATTACGATATAACGTATAACGTTATGTAGCATTACGATATAACGTATAACATTATATAGTATTACGTTATAACGTATAACGTTATGTAGTATTACGTTATAACGTATAACGTTATGTAGTATTACGTTATAACGTATAACGTTATGTAGCATGACGATATAACGTATAACGTTATGTAGCATTACGATATTACGTATAACGTTAGGTAGCATTACCATATAACGTATAACGTTATGTAGCATTACGATACAGCGTATAACGTTATGTAGCAGTAAGATATAACGTACAACGTTATGTAGCATTACGATATAACGTATAACGTTATGTAGCATTACGATATGACGTATAACGTTATGTAGCATTACGATGTAACGAATAACGTTATATGGTAATACGTTATAACGTATAACGATATGTAGCATTACCATATAACGTATAACGTTATGTAGCATTACGATATAACGTATAACGTTATGTAGCATTACGATATAACGTATAACGTTATGTAGCAGTAAGATATAACGTACAACGTTATGTAGCATTACGATATAACGTATAACGTTATGTAGCAGTAAGATATAACGTACAACGTTATGTAGCATTACGATACAACGTATAACGTTATGTAGCATTACGATATAACGTATAACGTCATGTAGCATTACGATATAACGTATAACGTTATGTAGCATTACAATATTACGTATAACGTTGTGTAGCATTACGATATAACGTATAACGTTATGTAGCATTACGATGTAACGTATAACGTATATGGTAATACGTTATAACGTATAACGTTATGTAGCATTACGATATATCGTATAACGTTATGTAGCATTACGATATAACGTATAACGTTATGTAGCATTACGATATAACGAATAACGTTATATGGTAATACGTTATAACGTATAACGATATGTAGCATTACCATATAACGTATAACGTTATGTAGCATTACAATATAACGTATAACGTTATGTAGCATTACGATATAATGTATAACGTTATATGGTAATACATTATAACGTATAACGTTATGTAGCATTACCATATAACTTATAACGTTATGTAGCATTACAATATAACGTATAACGTTGTGTAGCATTACGATATAACGTATAACATTATGTAGCATAACGATATAACGTATAACGTTATATAGTATTACGATATAACGTATAACGTTTTGTAGCATTACGATATAACGTACAAAGTTGTGTAGCATTACGATACAACGTATAACGTTATGTAGCATTACGATATAACGTATAACGTCATGTAGCATTACGATATAACGTATAACGTTATGTAGCATTACAATATTACGTATAACGTTGTGTAGCATTACGATATAACGTATAACGTTATGTAGCATTACGATGTAACGTATAACGTATATGGTAATACGTTATAACGTATAACGTTATGTAGCATTACGATATATCGTATAACGTTATGTAGCATTACGATATAACGTATAACGTTATGTAGCATTACGATATAACGAATAACGTTATATGGTAATACGTTATAACGTATAACGTTGTGTGGCATTACGATATAACGTATAACGTTATGTAGCATTACGATATAACGTATAATGTTATGTAGCATTACGATATAACGTATAACGTTATGTAGCATTACGATATAATGTATAACGTTATATGGTAATACATTATAACGTATAACGTTATGTAGCATTACCATATAACTTATAACGTTATGTAGCATTACAATATAACGTATAACGTTATGTAGTATTACGTTATAACGTATAACGTTATGTAGCATTACGATACAGCGTATAACGTTATGTAGCATTAGGATATAACGTATAACGTTATGTAGCATTACGATATAACGTATAACGTCATGTAGCATTACGATATAACGTATAACGTTATGTAGCATTCCGACATAACGTATAACGTTATGTAGCATTACGATATAACGTATAACGTTATGTAGCATTACGATATAACGAATAACGTTATATGGTAATACGTTATAACGTATAACGATATGTAGCATTACCATATAACGTATAACGTTATGTAGCATTACTATACAGCGTATAACGTTATGTAGCATTAGGATATAACGTATAACGTTATGTAGCATTACGATATAACGTACAACATTATGTAGCATTACAATATAACGTATAACGTTATGTAGTATTACGTAATAACGTATAACGATATGTAGTATTTCGTTATATCGTATAACGTTATGTAGCATTACGATATAACTCATAACGTTATGTAGCAGTAAGATATAACGTATAACGTTATGTAGCATTACTATATAACGTATAAGGTTATATGGTAATACGTTATAACGTATAACGTTGTGCGGCATTACAATATAACGTATAACGTTATGTAGCATTACGATATAACGTATAACGTCATGTAGCATTACGATATAACGTATAACGTTATGTAGCATTCCGACATAACGTATAACGTTATGTAGCATTACGATATAACGTATAACGTTATGTAGCATTACGATATAACGAATAACGTTATATGTTAATACGTTATAGCGTATAACGATATGTAGCATTACCATATAACGTATAACGTTATGTAGCATTACAATATAACGTATAACGTTATGTAGCATTACGATATAATGTATAACGTTATATGGTAATACATTATATCGTATAACGTTATGTAGCATTACCATATTAATTATAACGTTATGTAGCATTACAATATAACGTATAACGTTATGTAGTATTACTTTATAACGTATAACGTTATGTAGCATTACGATATAATGTATAACGTTATATGGTAATACATTATATCGTATAATGTTATGTAGCATTACCATATAACTTATAACGTTATGTAGCATTACAATATAACGTACAACGTTATGTAGCATTACAATATAACGTATAACGTTGTGTAGCATTACGATATAATGTATAACGTTATACGGTAATATATTATAACGTATAACGTTATGTAGCATTACCATATAACTTATAACGTTATGTAGCGTTACAATATAACGTATAACGTTATGTAGTATTACGTTATATCGTATAACGTTATGTAGCATTACGTTACAGCGTATAACGTTATGTAGCATTAGGATATAACGTATAACGTTATGTAGCATTACGATATAACGTATAACGTCATGTAGCATTACGATATAACGTATAACGTTATGTAGCATTCCGACATAACGTATAACGTTATGTAGCATTACAATATAACGTATAACGTTATGTAGCATTACGATATAATGTATAACGTTATATGGTAATACATTATAACGTATAACGTTATGTAGCATTACCATATAACTTATAACGTTATGTAGCATTACAATATAACGTATAACGTTGTGTAGCATTACGATATAACGTGTAACGTTATGTAGCATAACGATATAACGTATAACGTTATATAGTATTACGATATAACGTATAACGTTTTGTAGCATTACGATATAACGTACAAAGTTGTGTAGCATTACGATACAACGTATAACGTTATGTAGCATTACGATATAACGTATAACGTCATGTAGCATTACGATATAACGTATAACGTTATGTAGCATTACAATATAACGTATAACGTTGTGTAGCATTACGATATAACGTATAACGTTATGTAGCATTACGATGTAACGTATAACGTATATGGTAATACGTTATAACGTATAACGTTATGTAGCATTACGATATATCGTATAACGTTATGTAGCATTACGATATAACGTATAACGTTATGTAGAATTACGATATAACGAATAACGTTATATGGTAATACGTTATAACGTATAACGATATGTAGCATTACCATATAACGTATACCGTTATGTAGCATTACAATATAACGTATAACGTTGTGTAGCATTACGATATAACGTATAACGTTATGTAGCATAACGATATAACGTATAACGTTATATAGTATTACGATATAACGTATAACGTTTTGTAGCATTACGATATAACGTACAAAGTTGTGTAGCATTACGATACAACGTATAACGCTATGTAGCATTACGATATAACGTATAACGTTATCTAGCAGTACGATATAGCGTTTAACGTTATGTGGCATTACGATATAACGTATAACGTTATGTAGCATTACGATATGACGTATAACGTTATCTAGCATTACGATGTAACATATAACGTTATATGGTAATACGTTATAACGTATAACGATATGTAGCATTACCATATAACGTATAACGTTATGTAGCATTACAATATAACGTATAACGTTATGTAGCATTACGATATAACGTACAACATTATGTAGCATTACAATATAACGTATAACGTTATGTAGCATTACGATGTAGCGGATAACGTTATGTAGCATTACGATGTAACATATAACGTTATATGGTAATACGTTATAACGTATAACGATATGTAGCATTACCATATAACGTATAACGTTATGTAGCATTACAATATAACGTATAACGTTATATGGTAATACATTATAACGTATAACGTTGTGTGGCATTACGATATAACGTATAACGTTATGTAGCATTACGATATAACGTATAACGTTATGTAGCATTACGATGTAGCGGATAACGTTATGTAGCATTACGATGTAGCGGATAACGTTATGTAGCATTACGATGTAACATATAACGTTATATGGTAATACGTTATAACGTATAACGATATGTAGCATTACCATATAACGTATAACGTTATGTAGCATTACAATATAACGTATAACGTTATATGGTAATACATTATAACGTATAACGTTGTGTGGCATTACGATATAACGTATAACGTTATGTAGCATTACGATATAACGTATAACGTTATGTAGCATTACAATATAACGTATAACGTTATGTAGCATTACGATATAATGTATAACGTTATATGGTAATACATTATATCGTATAACGTTATGTAGCATTACCATATAACTTATAACGTTATGTAGCATTACAATATAACATATAACGTTATGTAGTATTACGATACAACGTATAACGTTATGTAGCATTACGATATAACGTACAACATTATGTAGCATTACAATATAACGTATAACGTTATGTAGTATTACGTTATAACGTATAACGATATGTAGTATTACGTTATATCGTATAACGTTATGTAGCATTACGATATAACTCATGACGTTATGTAGCAGTAAGATATAACGTATAACGTTATGTAGCATTACTATATAACGTATAACGTTATATGGTAATACGTTATAACGTATAACGTTGTGTGGCATTACGATATAACGTATAACGTTATGTAGCATTACGATATAACGTATAATGTTATGTAGCATTACGATATAACGTATAACGTTATGTAGCATTACGATATAATGTATAACGTTATATGGTAATACATTATAACGTATAACGTTATGTAGCATTACCATATAACTTATAACGTTATGTAGCATTACAATATAACGTATAACGTTATGTAGTATTACGTTATAACGTATAACGTTATGTAGCATAACGATATAACGTATAACGTTATATAGTATTACGATATAACGTATAACGTTTTGTAGCATTACGATATAACGTACAAAGTTGTGTAGCATTACGATATATCGTATAACGTTATGTAGCATTACAATATTACGTATAACGTTATGTAGCATTACGATATTACGAATAACGTTATATGGTAATACGTTATAACGTATAACGATATGTAGCATTACCATATAACGTATACCGTTATGTAGCATTACAATATAACGTATAACGTTGTGTAGCATTACGATATAACGTATAACGTTATGTAGCATAACGATATAACGTATAACGTTATATAGTATTACGATATAACTTATAACGTTTTGTAGCATTACGATATAACGTACAAAGTTGTGTAGCATTACGATACAACGTATAACGTTATGTAGCATTACGATATAACGTATAACGTTATCTAGCAGTACGATATAGCGTATAACGTTATGTGGCATTACGATATAACGTATAACGTTATGTAGCATTACGATATGACGTATAACGTTATCTAGCATTACGATGTAACGTATAACGTTATATGGTAATACGTTTAAACGTATAACGTTATGTAGCATTACCATATAACTTATAACGTTATGTAGGATTACAATATAACGTATAACGTTATGTAGTATTACGTTATATCGTATAACGTTATGTAGCATTACGATACAGCGTATAACGTTATGTAGCATTAGGATATAACGTATAACGTTATGTAGCATTACGATATAACGTATAACGTCATGTAGCATTACGATATAACGTATAACGTTATGTAGCATTCTGACATAACGTATAACGTTATGTAGCATTAACGATATAACGTATAACGTTATGTAGCATTACGATATAACGAATAACGTTATATGGTAATACGTTATAACGTATAACGATATGTAGCATTACCATATAACGTATAACGTTATGTAGCATTACGATACAGCGTATAACGTTATGTAGCATTACGATATAATGTATAACGTTATATGGTAATACATTATATCGTATAACGTTATGTAGCATTACCATATAACTTATAACGATATGTAGCATTACAATATAACTCATAACGTTATGTAGCAGTAAGATATAACGTATAACGTTATGTAGCATTACTATATAACGTATAACGTTATATGGTAATACGTTATAGCGTATAACGATATGTAGCATTACCATATAACGTATAACGTTATGTAGCATTACGATATAACGAATAACGTCATGTAGCATTACGATATAACGTATAACGTTATGTAGCATTACAATATAACGTATAACGTTGTGTAGCATTACGATATAACGTATAACGTTATGTAGCATTACGATGTAACGTATAACGTTATATGGTAATACGTTATAACGTATAACGTTATGTAGCATTACGATATGACGTATAACGTTATGTAGCATTACGATATAACGTATAACGTTATGTAGCATTACGATATAACGAATAACGTTATATGGTAATACGTTATAACGTATAACGATATGTAGCATTACCATATAACGTATAACGTTATGTAGCATTACAATATAACGTATAACGTTGTGTAGCATTACGATATAACGTATAACGTTATGTAGCATAACGATATAACGTATAACGTTATATAGTATTACGTTATAACGTATAACGTTATGTAGTATTACGTTATAACGCATAACGTTATGTAGCATTACGATATAACGTATAACGTTATGTAGCATTACGATATAACGTATATCGTTATATGGTAATACGTTATAACGTATAACGTTGTGCAGCATTACGATATAACGTATAACGTTATGTAGCATTACGATATAACGTATAACGTTATGTAGCAGTAAGATATAACGTATAACGTTGTGTAGCATTACGATATAACGTATAACGTTATGTAGCATAACGATATAACGTATAACGTTATATAGTATTACGTTATAACGTATAACGTTATGTAGTATTACGTTATAACGCATAACGTTATGTAGCATTACGATATAACGTATAACGTTGTGTAGCATTACGATATAACGTATAACGTTATGTAGCATAACGATATAACGTATAACGTTATATAGTATTACGTTATAACGTATAACGTTATGTAGTATTACGTTATAACGCATAACGTTATGTAGCATTACGATATAACGTATAACGTTATGTAGCATTACGATATAACGTATATCGTTATATGGTAATACGTTATAACGTATAACGTTGTGCAGCATTACGATATAACGTATAACGTTATGTAGCATTACGATATAACGTATAACGTTATGTAGCAGTAAGATATAACCTATAACGTTATGTAGCATTACGATATAACGTATAACGTGATATGGTAATACGTTATAACGTATAACGTTATGTAGCATTACGATATAACGTATAACGTTATGTAGCATTACGATATAACGTATAACATTATATAGTATTACGTTATAACGTATAACGTTATGTAGTATTACGTTATAACGTATAACGTTATGTAGTATTACGTTATAACGTATAACGTTATGTAGCAGTAAGATATAACCTATAACGTTATGTAGCATTACGATATAACGTATAACGTGATATGGTAATACGTTATAACGTATAACGTTATGTAGCATTACGATATAACGTATAACGTTATGTAGCATTACGATATAACGTATAACATTATATAGTATTACGTTATAACGTATAACGTTATGTAGTATTACGTTATAACGTATAACGTTATGTAGTATTACGATATAACGCATAACGTTATCTAGCAGTACGATATAGCGTATAACGTTATGTGGCATTACGATATAACGTATAACGTTATGTAGCATTACGATATGACGTATAACGTTATCTAGCATTACGATGTAACGTATAACGTGATATGGTAATACGTTATAACGTATAACGTTATGTAGCATTACGATATAACGTATAACGTTATGTAGCATTACGATATAACGTATAACATTATATAGTATTACGTTATAACGTATAACGATATGTAGTATTACGTTATAACGTATAACGTTATGTAGTATTACGTTATAACGTATAACGTTATCTAGCATTACGATATAACGTATAACGTTATGTAGCATTACGATATAACGTATAACGTTAGGATAGCATTACCATATAACGTATAACGTTATGTAGCATTACGATACAGCGTATAACGTTATGTAGCAGTAAGATATAACGTACAACGTTATGTAGCATTACGATATAACGTATAACGTTATGTAGCATTACGATATGACGTATAACGTTATGTAGCATTACGATGTAACGAATAACGTTATATGGTAATACGTTATAACGTATAACGATATGTAGCATTACCATATAACGTATAACGTTATGTAGCATTACGATATAACGTATAACGTTATGTAGCATTACGATATAACGTATAACGTTATGTAGCAGTAAGATATAACGTACAACGTTATGTAGCATTACGATATAACGCATAACGTTATGTAGCATTACGATATAACGTATAACGTTATGAAGCATTACGATATAACGTATAACGTTATGTAGCATTACGATATAACGTATAACGTTATGTAGCATTACGATATAACGTATAACGTTATGTAGCATTACGATATAACGTATAACGTTATATGGTATTACGTTATAACGTATAACGTTGTGCAGCATTACGATATAACGTATAACGTTATGTAGCAGAAAGATATAACGTATAACGTTATGTAGCATTACGATATAACGTATAACGTTATGAAGTATTACGTTATAACGTATAACGATATGTAGTATTACGTTATATCGTATTACGTTATGTAGCATTACGATATAACTCATAACGTTATGTAGCAGTAAGATATAACGTATAACGTTATGTAGAATTACTATATAACGTATAACGTTATATGGTAATACGTTATAACGTATAACGTTATATGGTAATACGTTATAACGTGTAACGTTATGTAGCATTACCATATAACGTATAACGTTATGTAGCATTACGTTATAACGTAGAACGTTATGTAGTATTACGTTATATCGTATAACGTTATGTAGCATTACGATATAACGTATAACGTTGTGTAGCAGAAAGATATAACGTATAACGTTACGTAGCATTACGATATAACGTATAACGTTATGTAGCATTACGATATAACGTATAACGTTATGTAGCAGTAAGATATAACGTATAACGTTATGTAGCATTACAATATAACGTATAACGTTATATGGTAATACGTTATAACGTACAACGTTATGTAGCATTACCATATAACGAATAACGTTATATGGTAATACGTTATAACGTATAACGATATGTAGCATTACCATATAACGTATAACGTTATGTAGCATTACGATATAACGTATAACGTTATGTAGCATTACGATATAACGTATAACGTTATGTAGCAGTAAGATATAACGTACAACGTTATGTAGCATTACGATATAACGTATAACGTTATGTAGCATTACGATATAACGTATAACGTTATGTAGCATTACGATATAACGTATAACGTTATGTAGCAGAAAGATATAACGTATAACGTTATGTAGCATTACGATATAACGTATAACGTTATGTAGCATTACGATATAACGTATAACGTTATGTAGCAGTAAGATATAACGTACAACGTTATGTAGCATTACGATATAACGTATAACGTTATGTAGCATTACGTTATAACGTACAACGTTATGTAGCATTACAATATAACCTATAACGTTAGGTAGTATTACGTTATAACGTATAACGTTATGTAGTATTACGTTTTATCGTATAACGTTATGTAGCATTGCGATATAACGTATAACGTTATGTAGCATTACGATATAACGTATAACGTTATGTCGCATTACGATATAACGAATAACGTTATATGGTAATACGTTATAACGTATAACGATATGTAGGATTACCATATAACGTATAACGTTATGTAGCATTACAATATAACGTATAACGTTGTGTAGCATTACGATATAACGTATAACGTTATGTAGCATAACGATATAACGTATAACGTTATATAGTATTACGTTATAACATATAACGTTATGTAGTATTACGTTATAACGTATAACGTTATGTAGCATTACGTTATAACGTATAACGTTATGTAGCATTACGATGTAACGTATAACGTTATATGATAATACGTTATAACGTATAACGATATGTAGCATTAGCATATAACGTATAACGTTATGTAGCATTACGATATAACGTATAACGTTATGTAGCATTACGATATAACGTATAACGTTATGTAGCAGAAAGATATAACGTATAACGTTATGTAGCATTACGATATAACGTATAACGTTATGTAGCGTTACGATATAACGTATAACGTTATGTAGCGTTACGATATAACGTATAACGTTATGTAGCTGTAAGGTGTAACGTATAACGTTATATAGCATTACGATGTAACGTATAACGTTATGTAGCATTACGATATAAGGTATCACGTTATGTAGCATTACGATATAACGTATAACGTTATGTTGCATTACGATGTAACGTATAACGTTATATGGTAATACGTTATAACGTATAACGTTATATAGCATTACGATATAACGTATAACGTTATGTAGCATTACGATATAACGTATAACGTTATGTAGCATTACGATATAACGAATAACGTTATATGGTAATACGTTATAACGTATAACGATATGTAGCATTACCATATAACGTATAACGTTATGCAGCATTACAATATAACGTATAACGTTGTGTAGCATTACAATATAACGTATAACGTTATGTAGCATAACGATATAACGTATAGCGTTATATAGTATTACGTTATAACATATAACGTTATGTAGTATTACGTTATAACGTATAACGTTATGTAGCATTACGTTATAACGTATAACGCTATGTAGCATTACGATGTAACGTATAACGTTATATGGTAATACGTTATAACGTATAACGATATGTAGCATTACCATATAACGTATAACGTTATGTAGCATTGCGATATAACGCATAACGTTATGTAGCATTACGATATAACGTATAACGATATGTAGCATTACCATATAACGTATAACGTTATGTAGCATTACAATATAACGTATAACGTTGTATAGCATTACGATATAACGTATAACGTTATGTAGCATAACGATATAACGTATCACGTTATATAGTATTACGTTACAACATATAACGTTATGTAGTATTACGTTATAACGTATAACGTTATGTAGCATTACGATATAACGTATAACGTTATGTAGCATTACGATACAGCGTATAACGTTATGTAGCATTACGATATAATGTATAACGTTATATGGTAATACATTATATCGTATAACGTTATGTAGCATTACCATATAACTTATAACGATATGTAGCATTACAATATAACTCATAACGTTATGTAGCAGTAAGATATAACGTATAACGTTATGTAGCATTACTATATAACGTATAACGTTATATGGTAATACGTTATAGCGTATAACGATATGTAGCATTACCATATAACGTATAACGTTATGTAGCATTACGATATAACGAATAACGTCATGTAGCATTACGATATAACGTATAACGTTATGTAGCATTACAATATAACGTATAACGTTGTGTAGCATTACGATATAACGTATAACGTTATGTAGCATTACGATGTAACGTATAACGTTATATGGTAATACGTTATAACGTATAACGTTATGTAGCATTACGATATGACGTATAACGTTATGTAGCATTACGATATAACGTATAACGTTATGTAGCATTACGATATAACGAATAACGTTATATGGTAATACGTTATAACGTATAACGATATGTAGCATTACCATATAACGTATAACGTTATGTAGCATTACAATATAACGTATAACGTTGTGTAGCATTACGATATAACGTATAACGTTATGTAGCATAACGATATAACGTATAACGTTATATAGTATTACGTTATAACGTATAACGTTATGTAGTATTACGTTATAACGCATAACGTTATGTAGCATTACGATATAACGTATAACGTTATGTAGCATTACGATATAACGTATATCGTTATATGGTAATACGTTATAACGTATAACGTTGTGCAGCATTACGATATAACGTATAACGTTATGTAGCATTACGATATAACGTATAACGTTATGTAGCAGTAAGATATAACCTATAACGTTATGTAGCATTACGATATAACGTATAACGTGATATGGTAATACGTTATAACGTATAACGTTATGTAGCATTACGATATAACGTATAACGTTATGTAGCATTACGATATAACGTATAACATTATATAGTATTACGTTATAACGTATAACGTTATGTAGTATTACGTTATAACGTATAACGTTATGTAGTATTACGTTATAACGTATAACGTTATGTAGCAGTAAGATATAACCTATAACGTTATGTAGCATTACGATATAACGTATAACGTGATATGGTAATACGTTATAACGTATAACGTTATGTAGCATTACGATATAACGTATAACGTTATGTAGCATTACGATATAACGTATAACATTATATAGTATTACGTTATAACGTATAACGTTATGTAGTATTACGTTATAACGTATAACGTTATGTAGTATTACGATATAACGCATAACGTTATCTAGCAGTACGATATAGCGTATAACGTTATGTGGCATTACGATATAACGTATAACGTTATGTAGCATTACGATATGACGTATAACGTTATCTAGCATTACGATGTAACGTATAACGTGATATGGTAATACGTTATAACGTATAACGTTATGTAGCATTACGATATAACGTATAACGTTATGTAGCATTACGATATAACGTATAACATTATATAGTATTACGTTATAACGTATAACGTTATGTAGTATTACGTTATAACGTATAACGTTATGTAGTATTACGTTATAACGTATAACGTTATCTAGCATTACGATATAACGTATAACGTTATGTAGCATTACGATATAACGTATAACGTTAGGATAGCATTACCATATAACGTATAACGTTATGTAGCATTACGATACAGCGTATAACGTTATGTAGCAGTAAGATATAACGTACAACGTTATGTAGCATTACGATATAACGTATAACGTTATGTAGCATTACGATATGACGTATAACGTTATGTAGCATTACGATGTAACGATTAACGTTATATGGTAATACGTTATAACGTATAACGATATGTAGCATTACCATATAACGTATAACGTTATGTAGCATTACGATATAACGTATAACGTTATGTAGCAGTAAGATATAACGTACAACGTTATGTAGCATTACGATATAACGCATAACGTTATGTAGCATTACGATATAACGTATAACGTTATGAAGCATTACGATATAACGTATAACGTTATGTAGCATTACGATATAACGTATAACGTTATGTAGCATTACGATATAACGTATAACGTTATGTAGCATTACGATATAACGTATAACGTTATATGGTATTACGTTATAACGTATAACGTTGTGCAGCATTACGATATAACGTATAACGTTATGTAGCAGAGAGATATAACGTATAACGTTATGTAGCATTACGATATAACGTATAACGTTATGAAGTATTACGTTATAACGTATAACGATATGTAGTATTACGTTATATCGTATTACGTTATGTAGCATTACGATATAACTCATAACGTTATGTAGCAGTAAGATATAACGTATAACGTTATGTAGAATTACTATATAACGTATAACGTTATATGGTAATACGTTATAACGTATAACGTTATATGGTAATACGTTATAACGTGTAACGTTATGTAGCATTACCATATAACGTATAACGTTATGTAGCATTACGTTATAACGTAGAACGTTATGTAGTATTACGTTATATCGTATAACGTTATGTAGCATTACGATATAACGTATAACGTTGTGTAGCAGAAAGATATAACGTATAACGTTATGTAGCATTACGATATAACGTATAACGTTATGTAGCATTACGATATAACGTATAACGTTATGTAGCAGTAAGATATAACGTATAACGTTATGTAGCAGTAAGATATAACGTATAACGTTATGTAGCATTACAATATAACGTATAACGTTATATGGTAATACGTTATAACGTACAACGTTATGTAGCATTACCATATAACGAATAACGTTATATGGTAATACGTTATAACGTATAACGATATGTAGCATTACCATATAACGTATAACGTTATGTAGCATTACAATATAACGTATAACGTTGTATAGCATTACGATATAACGTATAACGTTATGTAGCATAACGATATAACGTATCACGTTATATAGTATTACGTTACAACATATAACGATATGTAGTATTACGTTATAACGTATAACGTTATGTAGCATTACGATATAACGTATAACGTTATGTAGCATTACGATACAGCGTATAACGTTATGTAGCATTACGATATAATGTATAACGTTATATGGTAATACATTATATCGTATAACGTTATGTAGCATTACCATATAACTTATAACGATATGTAGCATTACAATATAACTCATAACGTTATGTAGCAGTAAGATATAACGTATAACGTTATGTAGCATTACTATATAACGTATAACGTTATATGGTAATACGTTATAGCGTATAACGATATGTAGCATTACCATATAACGTATAACGTTATGTAGCATTACGATATAACGAATAACGTCATGTAGCATTACGATATAACGTATAACGTTATGTAGCATTACAATATAACGTATAACGTTGTGTAGCATTACGATATAACGTATAACGTTATGTAGCATTACGATGTAACGTATAACGTTATATGGTAATACGTTATAACGTATAACGTTATGTAGCATTACGATATGACGTATAACGTTATGTAGCATTACGATATAACGTATAACGTTATGTAGCATTACGATATAACGAATAACGTTATATGGTAATACGTTATAACGTATAACGATATGTAGCATTACCATATAACGTATAACGTTATGTAGCATTACAATATAACGTATAACGTTGTGTAGCATTACGATATAACGTATAACGTTATGTAGCATAACGATATAACGTATAACGTTATATAGTATTACGTTATAACGTATAACGTTATGTAGTATTACGTTATAACGCATAACGTTATGTAGCATTACGATATAACGTATAACGTTATGTAGCATTACGATATAACGTATATCGTTATATGGTAATACGTTATAACGTATAACGTTGTGCAGCATTACGATATAACGTATAACGTTATGTAGCATTACGATATAACGTATAACGTTATGTAGCAGTAAGATATAACCTATAACGTTATGTAGCATTACGATATAACGTATAACGTTATGTAGCATTACGATATAACGTATAACGTTATATGGTATTACGTTATAACGTATAACGTTGTGCAGCATTACGATATAACGTATAACGTTATGTAGCAGAAAGATATAACGTATAACGTTATGTAGCATTACGATATAACGTATAACGTTATGAAGTATTACGTTATAACGTATAACGATATGTAGTATTACGTTATATCGTATTACGTTATGTAGCATTACGATATAACTCATAACGTTATGTAGCAGTACGATATAACGTATAACGTTATGTAGAATTACTATATAACGTATAACGTTATATGGTAATACGTTATAACGTATAACGTTATATGGTAATACGTTATAACGTGTAACGTTATGTAGCATTACCATATAACGTATAACGTTATGTAGCATTACGTTATAACGTAGAACGTTATGTAGTATTACGTTATATCGTATAACGTTATGTAGCATTACGATATAACGTATAACGTTGTGTAGCAGAAAGATATAACGTATAACGTTATGTAGCATTACGATATAACGTATAACGTTATGTAGCATTACGATATAACGTATAACGTTATGTAGCAGTATGATATAACGTATAACGTTATGTAGCATTACAATATAACGTATAACGTTATATGGTAATACGTTATAACGTACAACGTTATGTAGCATTACCATATAACGAATAACGTTATATGGTAATACGTTATAACGTATAACGATATGTAGCATTACCATATAACGTATAACGTTATGTAGCATTACGATATAACGTATAACGTTATGTAGCATTACGATATAACGTATAACGTTATGTAGCAGTAAGATATAACGTACAACGTTATGTAGCATTACGATATAACGTATAACGTTATGTAGCATTACGATATAACGTATAACGTTATGTAGCATTACGATATAACGTATAACGTTATGTAGCAGAAAGATATAACGTATAACGTTATGTAGCATTACGATATAACGTATAACGTTATGTAGCATTACGATATAACGTATAACGTTATGTAGCAGTAAGATATAACGTACAACGTTATGTAGCATTACGATATAACGTATAACGTTATGTAGCATTACGTTATAACGTACAACGTTATGTAGCATTACAATATAACCTATAACGTTAGGTAGTATTACGTTATAACGTATAACGTTATGTAGTATTACGTTTTATCGTATAACGTTATGTAGCATTGCGATATAACGTATAACGTTATGTAGCATTACGATATAACGTATAACGTTATGTCGCATTACGATATAACGAATAACGTTATATGGTAATACGTTATAACGTATAACGATATGTAGGATTACCATATAACGTATAACGTTATGTAGCATTACAATATAACGTATAACGTTGTGTAGCATTACGATATAACGTATAACGTTATGTAGCATAACGATATAACGTATAACGTTATATAGTATTACGTTATAACATATAACGTTATGTAGTATTACGTTATAACGTATAACGTTATGTAGCATTACGTTATAACGTATAACGTTATGTAGCATTACGATGTAACGTATAACGTTATATGATAATACGTTATAACGTATAACGATATGTAGCATTAGCATATAACGTATAACGTTATGTAGCATTACGATATAACGTATAACGTTATGTAGCATTACGATATAACGTATAACGTTATGTAGCAGAAAGATATAACGTATAACGTTATGTAGCATTACGATATAACGTATAACGTTATGTAGCGTTACGATATAACGTATAACGTTATGTAGCGTTACGATATAACGTATAACGTTATGTAGCTGTAAGGTGTAACGTATAACGTTATATAGCATTACGATGTAACGTATAACGTTATGTAGCATTACGATATAAGGTATCACGTTATGTAGCATTACGATATAACGTATAACGTTATGTTGCATTACGATGTAACGTATAACGTTATATGGTAATACGTTATAACGTATAACGTTATATAGCATTACGATATAACGTATAACGTTATGTAGCATTACGATATAACGTATAACGTTATGTAGCATTACGATATAACGAATAACGTTATATGGTAATACGTTATAACGTATAACGGTATGTAGCATTACCATATAACGTATAACGTTATGCAGCATTACAATATAACGTATAACGTTGTGTAGCATTACAATATAACGTATAACGTTATGTAGCATAACGATATAACGTATAGCGTTATATAGTATTACGTTATAACATATAACGTTATGTAGTATTACGTTATAACGTATAACGTTATGTAGCATTACGTTATAACGTATAACGCTATGTAGCATTACGATGTAACGTATAACGTTATATGGTAATACGTTATAACGTATAACGATATGTAGCATTACCATATAACGTATAACGTTATGTAGCATTGCGATATAACGCATAACGTTATGTAGCATTACGATATAACGTATAACGATATGTAGCATTACCATATAACGTATAACGTTATGTAGCATTACAATATAACGTATAACGTTGTATAGCATTACGATATAACGTATAACGTTATGTAGCATAACGATATAACGTATCACGTTATATAGTATTACGTTACAACATATAACGTTATGTAGTATTACGTTATAACGTATAACGTTATGTAGCATTACGATATAACGTATAACGTTATGTAGCATTACGATACAGCGTATAACGTTATGTAGCATTACGATATAATGTATAACGTTATATGGTAATACATTATATCGTATAACGTTATGTAGCATTACCATATAACTTATAACGATATGTAGCATTACAATATAACTCATAACGTTATGTAGCAGTAAGATATAACGTATAACGTTATGTAGCATTACTATATAACGTATAACGTTATATGGTAATACGTTATAGCGTATAACGATATGTAGCATTACCATATAACGTATAACGTTATGTAGCATTACGATATAACGAATAACGTCATGTAGCATTACGATATAACGTATAACGTTATGTAGCATTACAATATAACGTATAACGTTGTGTAGCATTACGATATAACGTATAACGTTATGTAGCATTACGATGTAACGTATAACGTTATATGGTAATACGTTATAACGTATAACGTTATGTAGCATTACGATATGACGTATAACGTTATGTAGCATTACGATATAACGTATAACGTTATGTAGCATTACGATATAACGAATAACGTTATATGGTAATACGTTATAACGTATAACGATATGTAGCATTACCATATAACGTATAACGTTATGTAGCATTACAATATAACGTATAACGTTGTGTAGCATTACGATATAACGTATAACGTTATGTAGCATAACGATATAACGTATAACGTTATATAGTATTACGTTATAACGTATAACGTTATGTAGTATTACGTTATAACGCATAACGTTATGTAGCATTACGATATAACGTATAACGTTATGTAGCATTACGATATAACGTATATCGTTATATGGTAATACGTTATAACGTATAACGTTGTGCAGCATTACGATATAACGTATAACGTTATGTAGCATTACGATATAACGTATAACGTTATGTAGCAGTAAGATATAACCTATAACGTTATGTAGCATTACGATATAACGTATATCGTGATATGGTAATACGTTATAACGTATAACGTTATGTAGCATTACGATATAACGTATAACGTTATGTAGCATTACGATATAACGTATAACATTATATAGTATTACGTTATAACGTATAACGTTATGTAGTATTACGTTATAACGTATAACGTTATGTAGTATTACGTTATAACGTATAACGTTATGTAGCAGTAAGATATAACCTATAACGTTATGTAGCATTACGATATAACGTATAACGTGATATGGTAATACGTTATAACGTATAACGTTATGTAGCATTACGATATAACGTATAACGTTATGTAGCATTACGATATAACGTATAACATTATATAGTATTACGTTATAACGTATAACGTTATGTAGTATTACGTTATAACGTATAACGTTATGTAGTATTACGATATAACGCATAACGTTATCTAGCAGTACGATATAGCGTATAACGTTATGTGGCATTACGATATAACGTATAACGTTATGTAGCATTACGATATGACGTATAACGTTATCTAGCATTACGATGTAACGTATAACGTGATATGGTAATACGTTATAACGTATAACGTTATGTAGCATTACGATATAACGTATAACGTTATGTAGCATTACGATATAACGTATAACATTATATAGTATTACGTTATAACGTATAACGTTATGTAGTATTACGTTATAACGTATAACGTTATGTAGTATTACGTTATAACGTATAACGTTATCTAGCATTACGATATAACGTATAACGTTATGTAGCATTACGATATAACGTATAACGTTAGGATAGCATTACCATATAACGTATAACGTTATGTAGCATTACGATACAGCGTATAACGTTATGTAGCAGTAAGATATAACGTACAACGTTATGTAGCATTACGATATAACGTATAACGTTATGTAGCATTACGATATGACGTATAACGTTATGTAGCATTACGATGTAACGAATAACGTTATATGGTAATACGTTATAACGTATAACGATATGTAGCATTACCATATAACGTATAACGTTATGTAGCATTACGATATAACGTATAACGTTATGTAGCAGTAAGATATAACGTACAACGTTATGTAGCATTACGATATAACGCATAACGTTATGTAGCATTACGATATAACGTATAACGTTATGAAGCATTACGATATAACGTATAACGTTATGTAGCATTACGATATAACGTATAACGTTATGTAGCATTACGATATAACGTATAACGTTATGTAGCATTACGATATAACGTATAACGTTATATGGTATTACGTTATAACGTATAACGTTGTGCAGCATTACGATATAACGTATAACGTTATGTAGCAGAGAGATATAACGTATAACGTTATGTAGCATTACGATATAACGTATAACGTTATGAAGTATTACGTTATAACGTATAACGATATGTAGTATTACGTTATATCGTATTACGTTATGTAGCATTACGATATAACTCATAACGTTATGTAGCAGTAAGATATAACGTATAACGTTATGTAGAATTACTATATAACGTATAACGTTATATGGTAATACGTTATAACGTATAACGTTATATGGTAATACGTTATAACGTGTAACGTTATGTAGCATTACCATATAACGTATAACGTTATGTAGCATTACGTTATAACGTAGAACGTTATGTAGTATTACGTTATATCGTATAACGTTATGTAGCATTACGATATAACGTATAACGTTGTGTAGCAGAAAGATATAACGTATAACGTTATGTAGCATTACGATATAACGTATAACGTTATGTAGCATTACGATATAACGTATAACGTTATGTAGCAGTAAGATATAACGTATAACGTTATGTAGCAGTAAGATATAACGTATAACGTTATGTAGCATTACAATATAACGTATAACGTTATATGGTAATACGTTATAACGTACAACGTTATGTAGCATTACCATATAACGAATAACGTTATATGGTAATACGTTATAACGTATAACGATATGTAGCATTACCATATAACGTATAACGTTATGTAGCATTACGATATAACGTATAACGTTATGTAGCATTACGATATAACGTATAACGTTATGTAGCAGTAAGATATAACGTACAACGTTATGTAGCATTACGATATAACGTATAACGTTATGTAGCATTACGATATAACGTATAACGTTATGTAGCATTACGTTATAACGTACAACGTTATGTAGCATTACAATATAACCTATAACGTTAGGTAGTATTACGTTATAACGTATAACGTTATGTAGTATTACGTTTTATCGTATAACGTTATGTAGCATTGCGATATAACGTATAACGTTATGTAGCATTACGATATAACGTATAACGTTATGTCGCATTACGATATAACGAATAACGTTATATGGTAATACGTTATAACGTATAACGATATGTAGGATTACCATATAACGTATAACGTTATGTAGCATTACAATATAACGTATAACGTTGTGTAGCATTACGATATAACGTATAACGTTATGTAGCATAACGATATAACGTATAACGTTATATAGTATTACGTTATAACATATAACGTTATGTAGTATTACGTTATAACGTATAACGTTATGTAGCATTACGATATAACGTATAACGTTATGTAGCATTACGATATAACGTATAACGTTATGTAGCAGAAAGATATAACGTATAACGTTATGTAGCATTACGATATAACGTATAACGTTATGTAGCGTTACGATATAACGTATAACGTTATGTAGCGTTACGATATAACGTATAACGTTATGTAGCTGTAAGGTGTAACGTATAACGTTATATAGCATTACGATGTAACGTATAACGTTATGTAGCATTACGATATAAGGTATCACGTTATGTAGCATTACGATATAACGTATAACGTTATGTTGCATTACGATGTAACGTATAACGTTATATGGTAATACGTTATAACGTATAACGTTATATAGCATTACGATATAACGTATAACGTTATGAAGCATTACGATATAACGTATAACGTTATGTAGCATTACGATATAACGAATAACGTTATATGGTAATACGTTATAACGTATAACGATATGTAGCATTACCATATAACGTATAACGTTATGCAGCATTACAATATAACGTATAACGTTGTGTAGCATTACAATATAACGTATAACGTTATGTAGCATAACGATATAACGTATAGCGTTATATAGTATTACGTTATAACATATAACGTTATGTAGTATTACGTTATAACGTATAACGTTATGTAGCATTACGTTATAACGTATAACGCTATGTAGCATTACGATGTAACGTATAACGTTATATGGTAATACGTTATAACGTATAACGATATGTAGCATTACCATATAACGAATAACGTTATGTAGCATTGCGATATAACGCATAACGTTATGTAGCATTACGATATAACGTATAACGATATGTAGCATTACCATATAACGTATAACGTTATGTAGCATTACAATATAACGTATAACGTTGTATAGCATTACGATATAACGTATAACGTTATGTAGCATAACGATATAACGTATAACGTTATATAGTATTACGTTACAACATATAACGTTATGTAGTATAACGTTATAACGTATAACGTTATGTAGCATTACGATATAACGTATAACGTTATGTAGCATTACGATGTAACGTATAACGTTATATGGTAATACGTTATAACGTATAACGTTATGTAGCATTACGATATAACGTATAACGTTATGTAGCATTACGATATAACGTATGACGTTATGTAGCATTACGATATAACGAATAACGTTATATGGTAATACGTTATAACGTATAACGATATGTAGCATTACCATATAACGTATAACGTTATGTAGCATTACAATATAACGTATAACGTTGTGTAGCATTACGATATAACGTATAACGTTATGTAGCATAACGATATAACGTATAACGTTATATAGTATTACGTTATAACATATAACGTTATGTAGTATTACGTTATAACGTATAACGTTATGTAGCATTACGATATAACGTATAACGTTATGTAGCATTACGATGTAACGTGTAACGTTATATGGTAATACGTTATAACGTATAACGTTATGTAGCATTACGATATAACGTATAACGTTATGTAGCATTACGATATAACGTATAACGTTATGTAGCATTACGATATAACGTATAACGTTCTGCAGCATTACGATATAACGTATAACGTTATGTAGCATTACGATATAACGTATAACGTTATGTAGCATTACGATATAACGTATAACGTTATGTAGCATTACGATATAACGTGTAACGTTATGTAGCATTACGATATAACGTATAACGTTATGTAGCATTACGATATAACGTATAACGTTATGTAGCATTACGATATAACGTATAACGTTGTGCAGCATTACGATATAACGTATAACGTTGTGTAGCATTACGATATAACGTATAACGTTATGTAGCATTACGTTATAACGTACAACGTTATGTAGCATTACAATATAACGTATAACGTTAGGTAGTATTACGTTATAACGTATAACGTTATGTAGTATTACGTTTTATCGTATAACGTTATGTAGCATTGCGATATAACGTATAACGTTATGTAGCATTACGATATAACGTATAACGTTATGTAGCATTACGATATAACGAATAACGTTATATGGTAATACGTTATAACGTATAACGATATGTAGCATTACCATATAACGTATAACGTTATGTAACATTACAATATAACGTATAACGTTGTGTAGCATTACGATATAACGTATAACGTTATGTAGCATAACGATATAACGTATAACGTTATATAGTATTACGTTATAACATATAACGTTATGTAGTATTACGTTATAACGTATAACGTTATGTAGCATTACGTTATAACGTATAACGTTATGTAGCGTTACGATGTAACGTATAACGTTATATGATAATACGTTATAACGTATAACGATATGTAGCATTACCATATAACGTATAACGTTATGTAGCATTACGATATAACGTATAACGTTATGTAGCATTACGATATAACGTATAACGTTATGTAGCAGAAAGATATAACGTATAACGTTATGTAGCATTACGATATAACGTATAACGTTATGTAGCATTACGATGTAACGTATAACGTTATATGGTAATACGTTATAACGTATAACGTTATGTAGCATTACGATATAACGTATAACGTTATGTAGCATTACGATATAACGTATGACGTTATGTAGCATTACGATATAACGAATAACGTTATATGGTAATGCGTTATAACGTATAACGATATGTAGCATTACCATATAACGTATAACGTTATGTAGCATTACAATATAACGTATAACGTTGTGTAGCATTACGATATAACGAATAACGTTATATGGTAATACGTTATAACGTATAACGATATGTAGCATTACCATATAACGTATAACGTTATGTAGCATTACAATATAACGTATAACGTTGTGTAGCATTACGATATAACGTATAACGTTATGTAGCATAACGATATAACGTATAACGTTATATAGTATTACGTTATAACATATAACGTTATGTAGTATTACGTTATAACGTATAACGTTATGTAGCATTACGATATAACGTATAACGTTATGTAGCATTACGATGTAACGTATAACGTTATATGGTAATACGTTATAACGTATAACGTTATGTAGCATTACGATATAACGTATAACGTTATGTAGCATTACGATATAACGTATAACGTTATGTAGCATTACGATATATCGTATAACGTTGTGCAGCATTACGATATAACGTATAACGTTATGTAGCATTACGATATAACGTATAACGTTATGTAGCATTACGATATAACGTATAACGTTATGTAGCATTACGATATAACGTATAACGTTATGTAGCATTACGATATAACGTATAACGTTATGTAGCATTACGATATAACGTATAACGTTGTGCAGCACTACGATATAACGTATAACGTTGTGTAGCATTACGATATAACGTATAACGTTATGTAGCATTACGTTATAACGTACAACGTTATGTAGCATTACAATATAACGTATAACGTTAGGTAGTATTACGTTATAACGTATAACGTTATGTAGTATTACGTTTTATCGTATAACGTTATGTAGCATTGCGATATAACGTATAACGCTATGTAGCATTACGATATAACGTATAACGTTATGTAGCATTACGATATAACGAATAACGTTATATGGTAATACGTTATAACGTATAACGATATGTAGCATTACCATATAACGTATAACGTTATGTAACATTACAATATAACGTATAACGTTGTGTAGCATTACGATATAACGTATAACGTTATGTAGCATAACGATATAACGTATAACGTTATATAGTATTACGTTATAACATATAACGTTATGTAGTATTACGTTATAACGTATAACGTTATGTAGCATTACGTTATAACGTATAACGTTATGTAGCGTTACGATGTAACGTATAACGTTATATGATAATACGTTATAACGTATAACGATATGTAGCATTACCATATAACGTATAACGTTATGTAGCATTACGATATAACGTATAACGTTATGTAGCATTACGATATAACGTATAACGTTATGTAGCAGAAAGATATAACGTATAACGTTATGTAGCATTACGATATAACGTATAACGTTATGTAGCATTACGATGTAACGTATAACGTTATATGGTAATACGTTATAACGTATAACGTTATGTAGCATTACGATATAACGTATAACGTTATGTAGCATTACGATATAACGTATGACGTTATGTAGCATTACGATATAACGAATAACGTTATATGGTAATACGTTATAACGTATAACGATATGTAGCATTACCATATAACGTATAACGTTATGTAGCATTACAATATAACGTATAACGTTGTGTAGGATTACGATATAACGTATAACGTTATGTAGCATAACGATATAACGTATAACGTTATATAGTATTACGTTATAACATATAACGTTATGTAGTATTACGTTATAACGTATAACGTTATGTAGCATTACGATATAACGTATAACGTTATGTAGCATTACGATGTAACGTATAACGTTATATGGTAATACGTTATAACGTATAACGTTATGTAGCATTACGATATAACGTATAACGTTATGTAGCATTACGATATAACGTATAACGTTATGTAGCATTACGATATAACGTATAACGTTGTGCAGCATTACGATATAACGTATAACGTTATGTAGCATTACGATATAACGTATAACGTTATGTAGCATTACGATATAACGTATAACGTTATGTAGCATTACGATATAACGTATAACGTTATGTAGCATTACGATATAACGTATAACGTTATGTAGCATTACGATATAACGTATAACGTTGTGCAGCATTACGATATAACGTATAACGTTGTGTAGCATTACGATATAACGTATAACGTTATGTAGCATTACGTTATAACGTACAACGTTATGTAGCATTACAATATAACGTATAACGTTAGGTAGTATTACGTTATAACGTATAACGTTATGTAGTATTACGTTTTATCGTATAACGTTATGTAGCATTGCGATATAACGTATAACGTTATGTAGCATTACGATATAACGTATAACGTTATGTAGCATTACGATATAACGAATAACGTTATATGGTAATACGTTATAACGTATAACGATATGTAGCATTACCATATAACGTATAACGTTATGTAACATTACAATATAACGTATAACGTTATGTAGCATAACGATATAACGTATAACGTTATATAGTATTACGTTATAACATATAACGTTATGTAGTATTACGTTATAACGTATAACGTTATGTAGCATTACGTTATAACGTATAACGTTATGTAGCGTTACGATGTAACGTATAACGTTATATGATAATACGTTATAACGTATAACGATATGTAGCATTACCATATAACGTATAACGTTATGTAGCATTACGATATAACGTATAACGTTATGTAGCATTACGATATAACGTATAACGTTATGTAGCTGAAAGATATAAC
Source organism: Bombus lapidarius (assembly GCA_936014575.1). Taxonomy (NCBI): domain Eukaryota; kingdom Metazoa; phylum Arthropoda; class Insecta; order Hymenoptera; family Apidae; genus Bombus; species Bombus lapidarius. The sequence goes on along the minus strand of CAKXZU010000098.1, from coordinate 567,474 downwards.
GTATAACGTTATGTAGCATTACGATATAACGTATAACGTTATGTAGCGTTACGATATAACGTATAACGTTATGTAGCTGTAAGGTGTATCGTATAACGTTATATAGCATTACGATGTAACGTATAACGTTATATGGTAATACGTTATAACGTATAACGATATGTAGCATTACCATATAACGTATAACGTTATGTAGCATTACGATATAACGAATAACGTTATGTTGCATTACGATGTAACGTATAACGTTATATGGTAATACGTTATAACGTATAACGTTATGTAGCATTACGATATAACGTATAACGTTATGTAGCATTACGATATAACGAATAACGTTATGTAGCATTACGATATAACGAATAACGTTATATGGTAATACGTTATAACGTATAACGATATGTAGCATTACCATATAACGTATAACGTTATGTAGCATTACGATATAACGTATAACGTTATGTAGCATTACGATATAACGTATAACGTTATGTAGCAGTAAGATATAACGTACAACGTTATGTAGCATTACGATATAACGTATAACGTTATGTAGCATTACGGTATAACGTATAACGTTATGTAGCATTACGATATAACGTATAACGTTATGTAGCAGAAAGATATAACGTATAACGTTATGTAGCATTACGATATAACGTATAACGTTATGTAGCATTACGATATAACGTATAACGTTATGTAGCAGTAAGATATAACGTACAACGTTATGTAGCATTACGATATAACGTATAACGTTATGTAGCATTACGTTATAACGTACAACGTTATGTAGCATTACAATATAACCTATAACGTTAGGTAGTATTACGTTATAACGTATAACGTTATGTAGTATTACGTTTTATCGTATAACGTTATGTAGCATTGCGATATAACGTATAACGTTATGTAGCATTACGATATAACGTATAACGTTATGTCGCATTACGATATAACGAATAACTTTATATGGTAATACGTTATAACGTATAACGATATGTAGGGTTACCATATAACGTATAACGTTATGTAGCATTACAATATAACGTATAACGTTGTGTAGCATTACGATATAACGTATAACGTTATGTAGCATAACGATATAACGTATAACGTTATATAGTATTACGTTATAACATATAACGTTATGTAGTATTACGTTATAACGTATAACGTTATGTAGCATTACGTTATAACGTATAACGTTATGTAGCATTACGATGTAACGTATAACGTTATATGATAATACGTTATAACGTATAACGATATGTAGCATTAGCATATAACGTATAACGTTATGTAGCATTACGATATAACGTATAACGTTATGTAGCATTACGATATAACGTATAACGTTATGTAGCAGAAAGATATAACGTATAACGTTATGTAGCATTACGATATAACGTATAACGTTATGTAGCGTTACGATATAACGTATAACGTTATGTAGCTGTAAGGTGTAACGTATAACGTTATATAGCATTACGATGTAACGTTTAACGTTATGTAGCATTACGATATAAGGTATCACGTTATGTAGCATTACGATATAACGTATAACGTTATGTTGCATTGCGATGTAACGTATGACGTTATATGGTAATACGTTATAACGTATAATGTTATGTAGCATTACGATATAACGTATAACGTTATGTAGCATTACGATATAACGTATGACGTTATGTAGCATTACGATATAACGAATAACGTTATATGGTAATACGTTATAACGTATAACGATATGTAGCATTACCATATAACGTATAACGTTATGTAGCATTACAATATAACGTATAACGTTGTGTAGCATTACGATATAACGTATAACGTTATGTAGCATAACGATATAACGTATAACGTTATATAGTATTACGTTATAACATATAACGTTATGTAGTATTACGTTATAACGTATAACGTTATGTAGCATTACGAAATAACGTATAACGTTATGTAGCATTACGATGTAACGTATAACGTTATATGGTAATACGTTATTACGTATAACGTTATGTAGCATTACGATATAACGTATAACGTTATGTAGCATTACGATATAACGTATAACGTTATGTAGCATTACGATATAACGTATAACGTTGTGCAGCATTACGATATAACGTATAACGTTATGTAGCATTACGATATAACGTATAACGTTATGTAGCATTACGATATAACGTATAACGTTATGTAGCATTACGATATAACGTATAACGTTGTGCAGCATTACGATATAACGTATAACGTTATGTAGCATTACGATATAACGTATAACGTTATGTAGCATTACGATATAACGTATAACGTTATGTAGCATTACGATATAACGTATAACGTTATGTAGCATTACGATATAACGTATAACGTTATATGGTAATACGTTATAACGTATAACGTTATGTAGCATTACGATGTAACGTATAACGTTATATGGTAATACGTTATAACGTATAACGTTATGTAGCATTACCATATAACGTATAACGTTATGTAGCATTACGATATAACGTATGACGTTATGTAGCATTACGATATAACGAATAACGTTATATGGTAATACGTTATAACGTATAACGATATGTAGCATTACCATATAACGTATAACGTTATGTAGCATTACAATATAACGTATAACGTTGTGTAGCATTACGATATAACGTATAACGTTATGTAGCATAACGATATAACGTATAACGTTATATAGTATTACGTTATAACATATAACGTTATGTAGTATTACGTTATAACGTATAACGTTATGTAGCATTACGATATAACGTATAACGTTATGTAGCATTACGATGTAACGTATAACGTTATATGGTAATACATTATAACGTATAACGTTATGTAGCATTACGATATAACGTATAACGTTATGTAGCATTACGATATAACGTATAACGTTATGTAGCATTACGATATAACGTATAACGTTGTGCAGCATTACGATATAACGTATAACGTTATGTAGCATTACGATATAACGTATGACGTTATGTAGCATTACGATATAACGAATAACGTTATATGGTACTACGTTATAACGTATAACGATATGTAACATTACCATATAACGTATAACGTTATGTAGCATTACAATATAACGTATAACGTTGTGTAGCATTACAATATAACGTATTACGTTATGTAGCATAACGATATAACGTATAACGTTATATAGTATTACGTTATAACATATAACGTTATGTAGTATTACGTTATAACGTATAACGTTATGTAGCATTACGAAATAACGTATAACGTTATGTAGCATTACGATGTAACGTATAACGTTATGTAGCATTACGATATAACGTATAACGTTATGTAGCATTACGATATAACGTATAACGTTATGTAGCATTACGATATAACGTATAACGTTGTGCAGCATTACGATATAACGTATAACGTTATGTAGCATTACGATATAACGTATAACGTCATGTAGCAGTAAGATATAACCTATAACGTTATGTAGCATTACGATATAACGTATAACGTGATATGGTAATACGTTATAACGCATAACGTTATGTAGCATTACGATATAACGTATAACGTTTTGTAGCATTACGATATAACGTACAACGTTATGTAGCATTACGATACAACGTATAACGTTATGTAGCATTACGATATAACGTATAACGTTATCTAGCAGTACGATATACCGTATAACGTTATGTGGCATTACGATATAATGTATAACGTTATGTAGCATTACGACATGACGCATAACGTTATCCAGAATTACGATGTAACGTATAACGTTATATGGTAATACGTTATAACGTATAACGTTATGTAGCATTACGATATAACGTATAACGTTATGTAGCATTACGATATAACGTATAACGTTATGTAGCATTACGATGTAACGTATAACGTTATATGGTAATACGTTATAACGTATAAGGTTGTGCAGCATTACGATATAACGTATAACGTTATGTAGCATTACGATATAACGTATAACGTTATGTAGCAGTAAGATATAACCTATAACGTTATGTAGCATTACGATATAACGTATAACGTTATATGGTAATACGTTATAACGTATAACGTTATGTAGCATTACTATATAACGTATAACGTTATGTAGCATTACGATATAACGTACAACGTTATGTAGCATTACGATACAACGTATAACGTTATGTAGCATTACGATATAACGTATAACGTTATCTAGCAGTACGATATAGCGTATAACGTTATGTGGCATTACGATATAGCGTATAACGTTATGTAGCATTACGATATGACGTATAACGTTATCTAGCATTACGATGTAACGTATAACGTTATATGGTAATACGTTTAAACGTATAACGTTATGTAGCATTACGATATAACGTATAACGTTATGTAGCATTACGATATAACGGATAACGTTATGTAGCATTACGATGTAACATATAACGTTATATGGTAATACGTTATAACGTATAACGTTATGTAGCATTACGATATGACGTATAACGTTATCTAGCATTACGATGTAACGTATAACGTTATATGGTAATACGTTTAAACGTATAACTTTATGTAGCATTACGATATAACGTATAACGTTATGTAGCATTACGATATAACGTATAACGTTATGTAGCATTACCATATAACGTATAACGTTATGTAGCAGTAAGATATAAACTATAACGTTATGTAGCATTACGATATAACGTACAACGTTATGTAGCATTACGATACAACGTATAACGTTATGTAGCATTACGATATAACGTATAACGTTATCTAGCAGTACGATATAGCGTATAACGTTATGTCGCATTACGATATAACGTATAACGTTATGTAGCATTACGATATGACGTATAACGTTATGTAGCAGTAAGATATAACGTACAACGTTATGTAGCATTACGATATAACGTATAACGTTATGTAGCATTACGTTATAACGTACAACGTTATGTAGCATTACAATATAACGTATAACGTTATGTAGTATTACGTTATAACGTATAACGTTATGTAGTATTACGTTTTATCGTATAACGTTATGTAGCATTGCGATATAACGTATAACGTTATGTAGCATGACGATATAACGTATAACGTTATGTAGCATTACGATATAACGAATAACGTTATATGGTAATACGTTATAACGTATAACGATATGTAGCATTACCATATAACGTATAACGTTATGTAGCATTACAATATAACGTATAACGTTGTGTAGCATTACGATATAACGTATAACGTTATGTAGCATAACGATATAACGTATAACGTTATATAGTATTACGTTATAACATATAACGTTATGTAGTATTACGTTATAACGTATAACGTTATGTAGCATTACGTTATAACGTATAACGTTATGTAGCATTACGATATAACGTATAACGTTATGTAGCATTACGATATAACGTATAACGTTATGTAGCAGAAAGATATAACGTATAACGTTATGTAGCATTACGATATAACGTATAACGTTATGTAGCGTTACGATATAACGTATAACGTTATGTAGCTGTAAGGTGTAACGTATAACGTTATATAGCATTACGATGTAACGTATAACGTTATGTAGCATTACGATATAAGGTATAACGTTATGTAGCATTACGATATAACGTATAACGTTATGTTGCATTACGATGTAACGTATAACGTTATATGGTAATACGTTATAACGTATAACGATATGTAGCATTACCATATAACGTATAACGTTATGCAGCATTACGATATAACGCATAACGTTATGTAGCATTACGATGTAACGTATAACGTTATATGGTAATACGTTATAACGTATAACGTTATGTAGCATTACGATATAACGTATAACGTTATGTAGCATTACGATATAACGTATAACGTTATGTAGCATTACGATATAACGTATAACGTTATGTAGCATTACGATGTAACGTATAACGTTATATGGTATTACGATATAACGAATAACGTTATATGGTAATACGTTATAACGTATAACGATATGTAGCATTACCATATAACGTATAACGTTATGTAGCATTACAATATAACGTATAACGTTGTGTAGCATTACGATATAACGAATAACGTTATATGGTAATACGTTATAACGTATAACGATATGTAGCATTACCATATAACGTATAACGTTATGTAGCATTACAATATAACGTATAACGTTGTGTAGCATTACGATATAACGTATAACGTTATGTAGCATAACGATATAACGTATAACGTTATATAGTATTACGTTATAACATATAACGTTATGTAGTATTACGTTATAACGTATAACGTTATGTAGCATTACGTTATAACGTATAACGTTATGTAGCATTACGATATAACGTATAACGTTATGTAGCATTACGATATAACGTATAACGTTATGTAGCAGAAAGATATAACGTATAACGTTATGTAGCATTACGATATAACGTATAACGTTATGTAGCGTTACGATATAACGTATAACGTTATGTAGCTGTAAGGTGTAACGTATAACGTTATATAGCATTACGATGTAACGTATAACGTTATGTAGCATTACGATATAAGGTATAACGTTATGTAGCATTACGATATAACGTATAACGTTATGTTGCATTACGATGTAACGTATAACGTTATATGGTAATACGTTATAACGTATAACGATATGTAGCATTACCATATAACGTATAACGTTATGCAGCATTACGATATAACGCATAACGTTATGTAGCATTACGATGTAACGTATAACGTTATATGGTAATACGTTATAACGTATAACGTTATGTAGCATTACGATATAACGTATAACGTTATGTAGCATTACGATATAACGTATAACGTTATGTAGCATTACGATATAACGTATAACGTTATGTAGCATTACGATGTAACGTATAACGTTATGTGGTATTACGTTATAACGTATAAGGTTGTGCAGCATTACGATATAACGTATAACGTTATGTAGCATTACGATATAACGTATAACGTTATGTAGCATTACGATATAACGTATAACGTTATGTAGCAGTAAGATATAACCTATAACGTTATGTAGCATTACGATATAACGTATAACGTTATATGGTAATACGTTATTACGTATAACGTTATGTAGCATTACTATATAACGTATAACGTTATGTAGCATTACGATATAACGTACAACGTTATGTAGCATCACGATACAACGTATAACGTTATGTAGCATTACGATATAACGTATAACGTTATCTAGCAGTACGATATAGCGTATAACGTTATGTGGCATTACGATATAACGTATAACGTTATGTAGCATTACGATATGACGTATAACGTTATCTAGCATTACGATGTAACGTATAACGTTATATGGTAATACGTTTAAACGTATAAAGTTATGTAGCATTACGATATAACGTATAACGTTATATGGTAATACGTTATTACGTATAACGTTATGTAGCATTACGATATAACGTATAACGTTATGTAGCATAACGATATAACGTATAACGTTATATAGTATTACGTTATAACATATAACGTTATGTAGTATTACGTTATAACGTATAACGTTATGTAGCATTACGTTATAACGTATAACGTTATGTAGCATTACGATATAACGTATAACGTTATGTAGCATTACGATATAACGTATAACGTTATGTAGCAGAAAGATATAACGTATAACGTTATGTAGCATTACGATATAACGTATAACGTTATGTAGCGTTACGATATAACGTATAACGTTATGTAGCTGTAAGGTGTAACGTATAACGTTATATAGCATTACGATGTAACGTATAACGTTATGTAGCATTACGATATAAGGTATAACGTTATGTAGCATTACGATATAACGTATAACGTTATGTTGCATTACGATGTAACGTATAACGTTATATGGTAATACGTTATAACGTATAACGATATGTAGCATTACCATATAACGTATAACGTTATGCAGCATTACGATATAACGCATAACGTTATGTAGCATTACGATGTAACGTATAACGTTATATGGTAATACGTTATAACGTATAACGTTATGTAGCATTACGATATAACGTATAACGTTATGTAGCATTACGATATAACGTATAACGTTATGTAGCATTACGATATAACGTATAACGTTATGTAGCATTACGATGTAACGTATAACGTTATATGGTATTACGTTATAACGTATAAGGTTGTGCAGCATTACGATATAACGTATAACGTTATGTAGCATTACGATATAACGTATAACGTTATGTAGCATTACGATATAACGTATAACGTTATGTAGCAGTAAGATATAACCTATAACGTTATGTAGCATTACGATATAACGTATAACGTTATATGGTAATACGTTATTACGTATAACGTTATGTAGCATTACTATATAACGTATAACGTTATGTAGCATTACGATATAACGTACAACGTTATGTAGCATCACGATACAACGTATAACGTTATGTAGCATTACGATATAACGTATAACGTTATCTAGCAGTACGATATAGCGTATAACGTTATGTGGCATTACGATATAACGTATAACGTTATGTAGCATTACGATATGACGTATAACGTTATCTAGCATTACGATGTAACGTATAACGTTATATGGTAATACGTTTAAACGTATAAAGTTATGTAGCATTACGATATAACGTATAACGTTATGTAGCATTACAATATAACGGATAACGTTATGTAGCATTACGATGTAACATATAACGTTATATGGTAATACGTTATAACGTATAACGTTATGTAGCATTACGATATGACGTATAACGTTATCTAGCATTACGATGTAACGTATAACGTTATATGGTAATACGTTTAAACGTATAACGTTATGTAGCATTACGTTATAACGTACAACGTTATGTAGCATTACAATATAACGTATAACGTTATGTAGTATTACGTTATAACGTATAACGTTATGTAGCATTACGATATACCGTATAACGTTATGTAGCATTACGATATAACGTATAACGTTATGTAGCATTACCATATAACGTATAACGTTATGTAGCAGTAAGATATAACCTATAACGTTATGTAGCATTACGATATAACGTATAACGTTATATGGTAATACGTTATAACGTATATCGTTATGTAGCATTACGATATAACGTATAACGTTATGTAGCATTACGATATAACGTACAACGTTATGTAGCATTACGATACAACGTATAACGTTATGTAGCATTACGATATAACGAATAACGTTTTCTAGCAGTACGATATAGCGTATATCGTTATGTGGCATTACGATATAACGTATAACGTTATGTAGCATTACGATATGACGTATAACGTTATCTAGCATTACGATGTAACGTATAACGTTATATGGTAATACGTTTAAACGTATAACGTTATGTAGCATTACGATATAACGTATAACGTTATGTAGCATTACGATATAACGTACAACGTTATGTAGCATTACGATACAACGTATAACGTTATGTAGCATTACGATATAACGAATAACGTTATCTAGCAGTACGATATAGCGTATATCGTTATGTGGCATTACGATATAACGTATAACGTTATGTAGCATTACGATATGACGTATAACGTTATCTAGCATTACGATGTAACGTATAACGTTATATGGTAATACGTTTAAACGTATAACGTTATGTAGCATTACGATATAACGTATAACGTTATGTAGCATTACGATATAACGGATAACGTTATGTAGCATTACGATGTAACATATAACGTTATATGGTAATACGTTATAATGTATAACGTTATGTAGCATTACGATATAACGTATAACGTTATGTAGCATTACGATATAACGTATAACGTTATGTAGCATTACGATATAACGGATAACGTTATGTAGCATTACGATGTAACATATAACGTTATATGGTAATACGTTATAACGTATAACGTTATGTAGCATTACGATATGACGTATAACGTTATCTAGCATTACGATGTAACGTATAACGTTATATGGTAATACGTTTAAACGTATAACGTTATGTAGCATTACGTTATAACGTACAACGTTATGTAGCATTACAATATAACGTATAACGTTATGTAGTATTACGTTATAACGTATAACGTTATGTAGCATTACGATATACCGTATAACGTTATGTAGCATTACGATATAACGTATAACGTTATGTAGCATTACCATATAACGTATAACGTTATGTAGCAGTAAGATATAACCTATAACGTTATGTAGCATTACGATATAACGTATAACGTTATATGGTAATACGTTATAACGTATAACGTTATGTAGCATTACGATATAACGTATAACGTTATGTAGCATTACGATATAACGTACAACGTTATGTAGTATTACGATACAACGTATAACGTTATGTAGCATTACGATATAACGAATAACGTTATCTAGCAGTACGATATAGCGTATAACGTTATGTGGCATTACGATATAACGTATAACGTTATGTAGCATTACGATATGACGTATAACGTTATCTAGCATTACGATGTAACGTATAACGTTATATGGTAATACGTTTAAACGTATAACGTTATGTAGCATTACGATATAACGTATAACGTGATGTAGCATTACGATATAACGGATAACGTTATGTAGCATTACGATGTAACATATAACATTATATGGTAATACGTTATAATGTATAACGTTATGTAGCATTACGATATAACGTATAACGTTATGTAGCATTACGATATAACGGATAACGTTATGTAGCATTACGATATAACGGATAACGTTATGTAGCATTACGATGTAACATATAACGTTATATGGTAATACGTTATAACGTATAACGTTATGTAGCATTACGATATGACGTATAACGTTATCTAGCATTACGATGTAACGTATAACGTTATATGGTAATACGTTTAAACGTATAAAGTTATGTAGCATTACGATATAACGTATAACGTTATGTAGCATTACGATATAACGTATAACGTTATGTAGCAGTAAGATATAACCTATAACGTTATGTAGCATTACGATATAACGTATAACGTTATATGGTAATACGTTATAACGTATAACGTTATGTAGCATTACTATATAACGTATAACGTTATGTAGCATTACGATATAACGTACAACGTTATGTAGCATTACGATACAACGTATAACGTTATGTAGCATTACGATATAACGTATAACGTTATCTAGCAGTACGATATAGCGTATAACGTTATGTGGCATTACGATATAACGTATAACGTTATGTAGCATTACGATATGACGTATAACGTTATCTAGCATTACGATGTAACGTATAACGTTATATGGTAATACGTTTAAACGTATAAAGTTATGTAGCATTACGATATAACGTATAACGTTATGTAGCATTACGATATAACGGATAACGTTATGTAGCATTACGATGTAACATATAACGTTATATGGTAATACGTTATAACGTATAACGTTATGTAGCATTACGATATGACGTATAACGTTATCTAGCATTACGATGTAACGTATAACGTTATATGGTAATACGTTTAAACGTATAACGTTATGTAGCATTACGTTATAACGTACAACGTTATGTAGCATTACAATATAACGTATAACGTTATGTAGTATTACGTTATAACGTATAACGTTATGTAGCATTACGATATACCGTATAACGTTATGTAGCATTACGATATAACGTATAACGTTATGTAGCATTTCCATATAACGTATAACGTTATGTAGCAGTAAGATATAACCTATAACGTTATGTAGCATTACGATATAACGTATAACGTTATATGGTAATACGTTATAACGTATAACGTTATGTAGCATTACGATATAACGTATAACGTTATGTAGCATTACGATATAACGTACAACGTTATATGGTAATACGTTATAACGTATAACGTTATGTAGCATTACGATGTAACGTATAACGTTATATGGTAATACGTTATAACGTATAAGGTTGTGCAGCATTACGATATAACGTATAACGTTATGTAGCATTACGATATAACGTATAACGTTATGTAGCATTACGATATAACGTATAACGTTATGTAGCAGTAAGATATAACCTATAACGTTATGTAGCATTACGATATAACGTATAACGTTATATGGTAATACGTTATAACGTATAACGTTATGTAGCATTACTATATAACGTATAACGTTATGTAGCATTACGATATAACGTACAACGTTATGTAGCATTACGATACAACGTATAACGTTATGTAGCATTACGATATAACGTATAACGTTATCTAGCAGTACGATATAGCGTATAACGTTATGTGGCATTACGATATAACGTATAACGTTATGTAGCATTACGATATGACGTATAACGTTATCTAGCATTACGATGTAACGTATAACGTTATATGGTAATACGTTTAAACGTATAAAGTTATGTAGCATTACGATATAACGTATAACGTTATGTAGCATTACGATATAACGGATAACGTTATGTAGCATTACGATGTAACATATAACGTTATATGGTAATACGTTATAACGTATAACGTTATGTAGCATTACGATATGACGTATAACGTTATCTAGCATTACGATGTAACGTATAACGTTATATGGTAATACGTTTAAACGTATAACGTTATGTAGCATTACGTTATAACGTACAACGTTATGTAGCATTACAATATAACGTATAACGTTATGTAGTATTACGTTATAACGTATAACGTTATGTAGCATTACGATATACCGTATAACGTTATGTAGCATTACGATATAACGTATAACGTTATGTAGCATTACCATATAACGTATAACGTTATGTAGCAGTAAGATATAACCTATAACGTTATGTAGCATTACGATATAACGTATAACGTTATATGGTAATACGTTATAACGTATAACGTTATGTAGCATTACGATATAACGTATAACGTTATGTAGCATTACGATATAACGTACAACGTTATGTAGCATTACGATACAACGTATAACGTTATGTAGCATTACGATATAACGAATAACGTTATCTAGCAGTACGATATAGCGCATAACGTTATGTGGCATTACGATATAACGTGTAACGTTATGTAGCATTACGATATGACGTATAACGTTATCTAGCATTACGATGTAACGTATAACGTTATATGGTAATACGTTTAAACGTATAACGTTATGTAGCATTACGATATAACGTATAACTTTATGTAGCATTACGATGTAACGGATAACGTTATGTAGCATTACGATGTAACATATAACGTTATATGGTAATACGTTATAATGTATAACGTTATGTAGCATTACGATATAACGTATAACGTTATGTAGCATTACGATATAACGTATAACGTTATGTAGCATTACGATATAACGGATAACGTTATGTAGCATTACGATGTAACATATAACGTTATATGGTAATACGTTATAACGTATAACGTTATGTAGCAGAAAGATATAACGTATAAAGTTATGTAGCATTACGATATACCGTATAACGTTATGTAGCATTACGATATAACGTATAACGTTATGTAGCATTACCATATAACGTATAACGTTATGTAGCAGTAAGATATAACCTATAACGTTATGCAGCATTACGATATAACGTATAACGTTATATGGTAATACGTTATAACGTATAACGTTATGTAGCATTACGATATAACGTATAACGTTATGTAGCATTACGATATAACGTACAACGTTATGTAGCATTACGATACAACGTATAACGTTATGTAGCATTACGATATAACGTATAACGTTATGTAGCATTACGATATAATGTATAACGTTATGTAGCATAACGATATAACGTATAACGTTATATAGTATTACGTTATAACGTATAACGATATGTAGTATTACGTTATATCGTATTACGTTATGTAGCATTACGATATAACTCAAAACGTTATGTAGCAGTACGGTATAACGTATAACGTTATGTAGCATTAGTATATAACGTATAACGTTATATGGTAATACGTTATAACGTATAACGTTGTGTGGCATTACGATATAACGTATAACGTCATGTAGCATTACGATATAACGTATAACGTTATGTAGCATTACGATATAACATATAACGTTATGTAACATTACGATATAATGTATAACGTTATATGGTAATACATTATAACGTATAACGTTATGTAGCATTACCATATAACTTATAACGTTATGTAGCATTACAATATAACGTATAACGTTATGTAGTATTACGTTATAACCTATAACGTTATGTAGCATTACGATACAGCGTATAACGTTATGTAGCATTAGGATATAACGTATAACGTTATGTAGCATTCCGACATAACGTATAACGTTATGTAGCATTACGATATAACGTATAACGTTATGTAGCATTACGATATAACGAATAACGTAATATGGTAATACGTTATAACGTATAACGATATGTAGCATTACCATATAACGTATAACGTTATGTAGCATTACAATATAACGTATAACGTTATGTAGCATTACGATATAACGAATAACGTTATATGGTAATACGTTATAACGTATAACGATATGTAGCATTACCATATAACGTATAACGTTATGTAGCATTACAATATAACGTATAACGTTGTGTAGCATTACGATATAACGTATAACGTTATGTAGCATTACGATGTAACGTATAACGTTATATGGTAATACGTTATAACGTATAAGGTTGTGCAGCATTACGATATAACGTATAACGTTATGTAGCATTACGATATAACGTATAACGTTATGTAGCAGTAAGATATAACCTATAACGTTATGTAGCATTACGATATAACGTATAACGATATATGGTAATACGTTATAACGTATAACGTTATGTAGCATTACGATATGACGTATAACGTTATCTAGCATTACGATGTAACGTATAACGTTATATGGTAATACGTTTAAACGTATAACGTTATCTAGCATTACGATGTAACGTATAACGTTATATGGTAATACGTTTAAACGTATAACGTTATGTAGCATTACGATATAACGTATAACGTTATGTAGCATTACGATATAACGTATAAAGTTATGTAGCAGTAAGATATAACCTATAAGGTTATGTAGCATTACGATATAACGTATAACGTTATATGGTAATACGTTATAACGTATAACGTTATGTAGCATTACGATATAACGTATAACGTTATGTAGCATTACGATATAACGTACAACGTTATGTAGCATTACGATACAACGTATAACGTTATGTAGCATTACGATATAACGTATAACGTTATCTAGCAGTACGATATAGCGTATAACGTTATGTGGCATTACGATATAACGTATAACGTTATGTAGCATTACGATATGACGTATAACGTTATGTAGCAGAAAGATATAACGTATAACGTTATGTAGCATTACGATATAACGTATAACGTTATGTAGCATTACGATATAACGTATAACGTTATGTAGCAGTAAGATATAACGTACAACGTTATGTAGCATTACGATATAACGTATAACGTTATGTAGCATTATGTTATAACGTACAACGTTATGTAGCATTACAATATAACGTATAACGTTATGTAGTATTACGTTATAACGTATAACGTTATGTAGTATTACGTTTTATCGTATAACGTTATGTAGCATTGCGATATAACGTATAACGTTATGTAGCATTACGATATAACGTATAACGTTATGTAGCATTACGATATAACGAATAACGTTATATGGTAATACGTTATAACGTATAACGATATGTAGCATTACCATATAACGTATAACGTTGTGTAGCATTACGATATAACGTATAACGTTATGTAGCATAACGATATAACGTATAGCGTTATATAGTATTACGTTATAACATATAACGTTATGTAGTATTACGTTATAACGTATAACGTTATGTAGCATTACGTTATAACGTATAACGTTATGTAGCATTACGATGTAACGTATAACGTTATATGATAATACGTTATAACGTATAACGATATGTAGCATTACCATATAACGTATAACGTTATGTAGCATTACGATATAACGAATAACGTTATATGGTAATACGTTATAACGTATAACGATATATAGCATTACCATATAACGTATAACGTTATGTAGCATTACAATATAACGTATAACGTTGTGTAGCATTACGATATAACGTATAACGTTATGTAGCATAACGATATAACGTATAACGTTAAATAGTATTACGTTATAACATATAACGTTATGTAGTATTACGTTATAACGTATAACGTTATGTAGCATTACGTTATAACGTATAACGTTATGTAGCATTACGATGTAACGTATAACGTTATATGGTAATACGTTATAACGTATAACGATATGTAGCATTACCATATAACGTATAACGTTATGTAGCATTACGATATGACGTATAACGTTATGTAGCATTACGATGTAACGTATAACGCTTTATGGTAATACGTTATAACGTATAACGTTATGTAGCATTACGATATAACGTATAACGTTATGTAGCATTACGATATAACGTACAACGTTATGTAGCATTACGATACAACGTATAACGTTATGTAGCATTACGATATAACGTATAACGTTATCTAGCAGTACGATATAGCGTATAACGTTATGTGGCATTACGGTATAACGTATAACGTTATGTAGCATTACGATATGACGTATAACGTTATGTAGCATTACGATATAACGTATAACGTTATGTAGCATTACGATATAACGTATAACGTTATGTAGCAGTAAGATATAACGTACAACGTTATGTAGCATTACGATATAACGTATAACGTTATGTAGCATTACGTTATAACATACAACGTTATGTAGCATTACAATATAACGTATAACGTTATGTAGTATTACGTTATAACGTATAACGTTATGTAGTATTACGTTTAATCGTATAACGTTATGTAGCATTGCGATATAACGTATAACGTTATGTAGCATTACGATATAACGTATAACGTTATGTAGCATTACGATATAACGAATAACGTTATATGGTAATACGTTATAACGTATAACGATATGTAGCATTACCATATAACGTATAACGTTATGTAGCATTACAATATAACGTATAACGTTGTGTAGCATTACGATATAACGTATAACGTTATGTAGCATAACGATATAACGTATAGCGTTATATAGTATTACGTTATAACATATAACGTTATGTAGTATTACGTTATAACGTATAACGTTATGTAGCATTACGTTATAACGTATAACGTTATGTAGCATTACGATGTAACGTATAACGTTATATGATAATACGTTATAACGTATAACGATATGTAGCATTACCATATAACGTATAACGTTATGTAGCATTACGATATAACGTATAACGTTATGTAGCATTACGATATAACGTATAACGTTATGTAGCAGAAAGATATAACGTATAACGTTATGTAGCATTACGATATAACGTATAACGTTATGTAGCGTTACGATATAACGTATAACGTTATGTAGCTGTAAGGTGTAACGTATAACGTTATATAGCATTACGATGTAACGTATAACGTTATGTAGCATTACGATATAAGGTATAACGTTATGTAGCATTACGATATAACGTATAACGTTATGTTGCATTACGATGTAACGTATAACGTTATATGGTAATACGTTATAACGTATAACGTTATGTAGCATTACGATATAACGTATAACGTTATGTAGCATTACGATATAACGTATAACGTTATGTAGCATTACGATATAACGAATAACGTTATATGGTAATACGTTATAACGTATAACGATATATAGCATTACCATATAACGTATAACGTTATGTAGCATTACAATATAACGTATAACGTTGTGTAGCATTACGATATAACGTATAACGTTATGTAGCATAACGATATAACGTATAACGTTATATAGTATTACGTTATAACATATAACGTTATGTAGTATTACGTTATAACGTATAACGTTATGTAGCATTACGTTATAACGTATAACGTTATGTAGCATTACGATGTAACGTATAACGTTATATGGTAATACGTTATAACGTATAACGATATGTAGCATTACCATATAACGTATAACGTTATGTAGCATTACGATATAACGTATAACGTTATGTAGCATTACGATGTAACGTATAACGTTATATGGTAATACGTTATAACGTATAACGTTATGTAGCATTACGATATAACGTATAACGTTATGTAGCATTACGATATAACGTATAACGTTATGTAGCATTACGATGTAACGTATAACGTTATATGGTAATACGTTATAACGTATAAGGTTGTGCAGCATTACGATATAACGTATAACGTTATATGGTAATACGTTATAACGTATAACGATATGTAGCATTACCATATAACGTATAACGTTATGCAGCATTACGATATAACGTATAACGTTATATGGTAATACGTTATAACGTATAAGGTTGTGCAGCATTACGATATAACGTATAACGTTATGTAGCATTACGATATAACGTATAACGTTAGATAGCAGTAAGATATAACCTATAACGTTATGTAGCATTACGATATAACGTATAACGTTATATGGTAATACGTTATAACGTATAACGTTGTGTAGCATTACGGTATAACGTGTAACGTTATGTAGCATTACGATATAACGTACAACGTTATGTAGCATTACGATACAACGTATAACGTTATGTAGCATTACGATATAACGTATAACGTTATCTAGCAGTACGATATAGCGTATAACGTTATGTGGCATTACAATATAACGTATAACGTTATATGGTAATACGTTTAAACGTATAACGTTATGTAGCATTACGATATAACGTATAACGATATGTAGCATTACGACATAACGTATAACGTTATGTAGCATAACGATATAACGTATAACGATATCTAGCATTACGATGTAACGTATAACGTTATATGGTAATACGTTATAACGTATAACGATATGTAGCATTACCATATAACGTATAACGTTATGTAGCATTACGATATAACGTATAACGTTATGTAGCATTACGATGTAACGTATAACGTTATATGGTAATACGTTATAACGTATAACGTTATGTAGCATTACGATATAACGTATAACGTTATGTAGCACTACGATATAACGTATAACGTTATGTAGCAGTAAGATATAACGTATAACGTTATGTAGCATTACTATATAACGTATAACGTTATCTAGCAGTACGATATAGCGTATAACGTTATGTGGCATTACGATATAACGTATAACGTTATGTAGCATTACGATATGACGTATAACGTTATCTAGCATTACGATGTAACGTATAACGTTATATGGTAATACGTTTAAACGTATAACGTTATGTAGCATTACGATATAACGTATAACGATATGTAGCATTACGATATAACGGATAACGTTATGTAGCATTACGATGTAACATATAACGTTATATGGTAATACGTTATTACGTATAACGTTATGTAGCAGAAAGATATAACGTATAACGTTATGTAGCATTACGATATACCGTATAACGTTATGTAGCATTACGGTATAACGTATAACGTTATGTAGCATTACCATATAACGTATAACGTTATGTAGCAGTAAGATATAACCTATAACGTTATGTAGCATTACGATATAACGTATAACGTTATATGGTAATACGTTATAACGTATAACGTTATGTAGCATTACGATATAACGTATAACGTTATGTAGCATTACGATATAACGTACAACGTTATGTAGCATTACGATATAACGTATAACGTTATGTAGCATAACGATATAACGTATAACGTTATATAGTATTACGTTATAACGTATAACGTTATCTAGTATTACGTTATAACGTATAACGTTATGTAGCATTACGATATAACGTATAACGTTATGTAGCATTACGATATAACGTATAACGTTATGTAGCATTACGATATAACGGATAACGTTATGTAGCATTACGATATAACGTATAACGTTATGTAGCAGTAAGATATAACGTATAACGTTATGTAGCAGTACGATATAACGTATAACGTTATCTAGCAGTACGATATAACGTATAACGTTATATAGTATTACGTTATAACGTATAACGTTATGTAGGATTACGTTATAACGTATAACGTTATGTAGCATTACGATATAACGTATAACGTTATGTAGCATTACGATATAACGTATAACGTTATGTAGCATTACGATATAACGGATAACGTTATGTAGCATTACGATGTAACATATAACGTTATATGGTAATACGTTATAACGTATAACGTTATGTAGCAGAAAGATATAACGTATAACGTTATGTAGCATTACGATATACCGTATAACGTTATGTAGCATTACGGTATAACGTATAACGTTATGTAGCATTACCATATAACGTATAACGTTATGTAGCAGTAAGATATAACCTATAACGTTATGTAGCATTGCGATATAATGTATAACGTTATGTAGCATAACGATATAACGTATAACGTTAAATAGTATTACGTTATAACGTATAACGTTATGTAGTATTACGTTATAACGTATAACGTTATGTAGCATTACGATATAACGTATAACGTTATGTAGCATTACGATATAACGTATAACATTATGTAGCATTACGATATAACGAATAACGTTATATGGTAATACGATATAACGTATAACGATATGTAACATTACCATATAACGTATAACGTTATGTAGCATTACAATATAACGTATAACGTTTTGTAGCATTACGATATAACGTACAACGTTATGTAGCATTACGACACAACGTATAACGATATGTAGCATTACGATATAACGTATAACGTTATCTAGCAGTACGATATAGCGTATAACGTTATGTGGCATTACCATATAACGAATAACGTTATATGGTAATACGTTATAACGTATAACGATATGAAGCATTACCATATAACGTATAACGTTATGTAGCATTACGATATAACGTATAACGTTATGTAGCATTACGATTTGACGTATAACGTTATGTAGCATTACGATGTAACTTATAACGTTATATGGTAATACGTTATAACGTACAACGTTATGTAGCATTACCATATAACGAATAACGTTATGTAGCATTACCATATAACTTATAACGTTATGTAGCATTACAATATAACGTATAACGTTATGTAGTATTACGTTATAACGTATAACGCTATGTAGCATTACGATACAGCGTATAACGTTATGTAGCATTAGGATATAACGTATAACGTTATGTAGCAATACGATATAACGTATAACGTCATGTAGCATTACGATATAACGTATAACGATATGTAGCATTCCGACATAACGTATAACGTTATGTAGCATTACGATATAACTCATAACGTTATGTAGCAGTAAGATATAACGTATAACGTTATGTAGCATTACTATATAACGTATAACGTTATATGGTAATACGATATAACATATAACGTTATGTAGCATTACGATATAACGTATAACGTTATGTAGCATTACGATATAACGTATAACGTTATATGGTAATACGTTATAACGTATAACGTTATGTAGCATTACTATATAACGTATAACGTTATGTGGCATTACGATATAAGGTATAACGTTATGTAGCATTACGATGTAACGTATAACGTTATATGGTAATACGTTATAACGTATAACGTTATGTAGCATTACGATATAACGTATAACGTTATGTAGCATTACGATGTAACGTATAACGTTATATGGTAATACGTTATAACGTATAACGTTATGTAGCATTACGATATAACGTATAACGTTATGTAGCATTACGATATAACGAATAAAGTTATAAGGTAATACGTTATAACGTATAACGATATGTAGCATTACCATATAACGTATAACGTTATGTAGCATTACAATATAACGTGTAACGTTGTGTGGCAGAAAGATATAACGTATAATGTTATGTAGCATTACGATATACCGTATAACGTTATGTAGCATTACGATATAACGTATAACGTTATGTAGCATTACCATATAACGTATAACGTTATGTAGCAGTAAGATATAACCTATAACGTTATGTAGCATTACGATATAACGTATAACGTTATGTAGCATTACGATATAACGTATAACGTTATATGGTAATACGTTATAACGTATAACATTGTGCAGCATTACGATATAACGTATAACGTTATGTAGCATTACGATATAACGTATAACGTTATGTAGCAGTAAGATATAACCTAAAACGTTATGTAGCATTACGATATAACGTATAACGTTATATGGTAATACGTTATAACGTATAACGTTATGTAGCATTACGATATAACGTATAACGTTATGTAGCATTACGATATAACGTACAACGTTATGTAGCATTACGATACAACGTATAACGTTATGTAGCATTACGATATAACGTATAACGTTATCTAGCAGTACGATATAGCGTATAACGTTATCTAGCATTACGATGTAACGTATAACGTTATATCGTAATACGTTTAAACGTATAACGTTATGTAGCATTACGATATAACGTATAACATTATGTAGCATTACGATATAACGGATAACGTTATGTAGCATTACGATGTAACGTATAACGTTATATGGTAATACGTTATAACGTATAACGTTATGTAGCATTACTATATAACGTATAACGTTATGTAGCATTACGATATAACGTATAACGTTATGTAGCATTACGATATAACGAATAACGTTATATGGTAATACGTTATAACGTATAACGATATGTAGCATTACCATATAACGTATAACGTTATGTAGCATTACAATATAACGTATAACGTTATCTAGCAGTACGATATAGCGTATAACGTTATCTAGCATTACGATGTAACGTATAACGTTATATCGTAATACGTTTAAACGTATAACGTTATGTAGCATTACGATATAACGTATAACATTATGTAGCATTACGATATAACGGATAACGTTATGTAGCATTACGATGTAACGCATAACGTTATATGGTAATACGTTATAACGTATAACGTTATGTAGCATTACGATGTAACGTATAACGTTATGTAGCATTACGATATAACGTATAACGTTATCTAGCATTACGATGTAACGTATAACGTTATATCGTAATACGTTTAAACGTATAACGATATGTAGCATTGCCATATAACGTATAACGTTATGTAGCATTACAATATAACGTGTAACGTTGTGTAGCATTACGATATAACGTATAACGTTATGTAGCATAACGATATAACGTATAACGTTATGTAGCAGTAAGATATAACCTATAACGTTATGTAGCATTACGATATAACGTATAACGTCATATGGTAATACGTTATAACGTATAACGTTATGTAGCATTACGATATAACGTATAACGTTATGTAGCATTACGATATAACGCATAACGTTATGTAGCATTACGATATAATGTATAACGTTATGTAGCATTACGATATAACGTATAACGTTATATGGTAATACGTTATAACGTATAACGTTGTGCAGCATTACGATATAACGTATAACGTTATGTAGCATTACGATATAACGTATAACGTTATGTAGCAGTAAGATATAACCTATAACGTTATGTAGCATTACGATATAACGTATAACGTCATATGGTAATACGTTATAACGTATAACGTTATGTAGCATTACGATATAACGTAAAACATTATGTAGCATTACGATATAATGTATAACGTTATATGGTAATACGTTATAACGTATAACGTTACGTAGCATTACGATATAACGTATAACGTTATGTAGCATTACGATATAACGTATAACGTTATGTAGCATTACGATATAACGGATAACGTTATGTAGCATTACGATGTAACATATAACGTTATATGGTAATACGTTATAACGTATAACGTTATGTAGCAGAAAGATATAACGTATAACGTTATGTAGCATTACGATATAACGTACAACGTTATGTAGCATTACGATACAACGTATAACGTTATGTAGCATTACGATATAACGTATAACGTTATGTAGCATTACGATATAATGTATAACGTTATCTAGCAGTACGATATAGCGTATAACGTTATGTGGCATTACCATATAACGAATAACGTTATATGGTAATACGTTATAACGTATAACGTTATGTAGCATAACCATATAACTTATAACGTTATGTAGCATTACAATATAACGTATAACGTTGTGTAGCATTACGATATAACGTATAAAGTTATCTAGCAGTACGATATAGCGTATAACGTTATGTGGCATTACGATATAACGTATAACGTTATGTAGCATTACGACATGACGTATAACGTTATCCAGCATTACGATGTAACGTATAACGTTATGTAGCATTACGATGTAACGTATAACGTTATATGGTAATACGTTATAACGTATAACGTTATGTAGCATTACGATATAACGTATAACGTTATGTAGCATTACGATATAACGAATAACGTTATAAGGTAATACGTTATAACGTATAACGATATGTAGCATTACCATATAACGTATAACGTTATGTAGCATTACAATATAACGTGTAACGTTGTGTAGCAGAAAGATATAACGTATAACGTTATGTAGCATTACGATATACCGTATAACGTTATGTAGCATTACGATATAACGTATAACGTTATGTAGCATTACCATATAACGTATAACGTTATGTAGCAGTGAGATATAACCTATAACGTTATGTAGCATTACGATATAACGTATAACGTTATGTAGCATTACGATATGACGTATAACGTTATGTAGCATTACGATGTAACTTATAACGTTGTATGGTAATACGTTATAACGTACAACGTTATGTAGCATTACCATATAACGAATAACGTCATATGGTAATACGTTATAACGTATAACGATATGTAGCATTACCATATAACGTATAACGTTATGTAGCCTTACAATATAACGTATAACGTTGTGTAGCATTACGATATAACTTATAACGTTATGTAGCATTACGATGTAACGTATAACGTTATATGGTAATACGTTATAACGTATAACGTTATGTAGCATTACGATATAACGTATAACGTTATGTAGCATTACGATATAACGTATAACGTTATGTAGCATTACGACATAACGTATAACGTTATGTAGCATTACGATATAACGAATAACGTTATATGGTAATACGTTATAACGTATAACGATATGTAGCATTACCATATAATGTATAACGTTATGTAGCATTACAATATAACGTATAACGTTGTGTAGCATTACGATATAACGTATAACGTTATGTAGCATAACGATATAACGTATAACGTTATATAGTATTACGTTATAACGTATAACGTTATGTAGTATTACGTTATAACGTATAACGTTATGTAGCATTACGATATAACGTATAACGTTATGTAGCATTACGATATAACGTACAACATTATGTAGCATTACAATATAACGTATAACGGTATGTAGTATTACGTTATAACGTATAACGATATGTAGTATTACGTTATATCGTATAACGTTATGTAGCATTACGATATAACTCATAACGTTATGTAGCAGTAAGATATAACGTATAACGTTATGTAGCATTACTATATAACGTATAACGTTATATGGTAATACGTTATAACGTATAACGATGTGTGGCATTACGAAATAACGTATAACGTTATGTAGCATTACGATATAACGTATAACGTTATGTAGCATTACGATATAACGTATAACGTTATGTAGCATTACGATATAATGTATAACGTTATATGGTAATACATTATAACGTATAACGTTATGTAGCATTACCATATAACTTATAACGTTATGTAGCATTACAATATAACGTATAACGTTATGTAGTATTACGTTATAACGTATAACGATGTGTGGCATTACGATATAACGTATAACGTTATGTAGCATTACGATATAACGTATAACGTTATGTAGCATTACGATATAACGTATAACGTTATGTAGCATTACGATATAATGTATAACGTTATATGGTAATACATTATAACGTATAACGTTATGTAGGATTACCATATAACTTATAACGTTATGTAGCATTACAATATAACGTATAACGTTATGTAGTATTACGTTATAACGTATAACGCTATGTAGCATTACAATACAGCGTATAACGTTATGTAGCATTAGGATATAACTTATAACGTTATGTAGCATTACGATATAACGTATAACGTCATGTAGCATTACGATATAACGTATAACGTTATGTAGCATTCCGACATAACGTATAACGTTATGTAGCTTTACGATATAACTCATAACGTTATGTAGCAGTAAGATATAACGTATAACGTTATGTAGCATTACTATATAACGTATAACGTTATATGGTAATACGTTATAACGTATAACGTTGTGTGGCATTACGATATAACATATAACGTTATGTAGCATTACGATATAACGTATAACATTATGTAGCATTACGATATAACGTATAACGTTATGTAGCATTACGATATAGTGTATAACGTTATATGGTAATACATTATAACGTATAACGTTATGTAGCATTACCATATAACTTATAACGTTATGTAGTATTACGTTATAACGTATAACGCTATGTAGCATTACGATACAGCGTATAACGTTATGTAGCATTAGGATATAACGTATAACGTTATGTAGCATTACGATATAACGTATAACGTCATGTAGCATTACGATATAACGTATAACGTTATGTAGCATTCCGACATAACGTATAACGTTATGTAGCATTACGATATAACGTATAACGTTATATAGCATTACGATATAACGAATAACGTTATATGGTAATAAGTTATAACGTATAACGATATGTAGCATTACCAGATAACGTATAACGTTATGTAGCATTACAATATATCGTATAACGTTGTGTAGCATTACGATATAACGTATAACGTTATGTAGCATTACGATGTAACGTATAACGTTATATGGTAATACGTTATAACGTATAACGTTATGTAGCATTACGATGTAACGTATAACGTTATATGGTAATACGTTATAACGTATAACGTTATGTAGCATTACGATATAACGTATAACGTTATGTAGCATTACGATATAACCAATAACGTTATATGGTAATACGTTATAACGTATAACGATATGTAGCATTACCATATAACGTATAACGCTATGTAGCATTACAATATAACGTATAACGTTGTGTAGCATTACGATATAACGTATAACGTTATGTAGCATAACGATATAACGTATAACGTTATATAGTATTACGTTATAACGTATAACGTTATGTATTATTACGTTATAACTTATAACGATATGTAGCATTACGATATAACGTATAACGTTATGTAGCATTACAATACAACGTATAACGTTATGTAGAATTACCATATAACGTATAACGTTATGTAGCAGTACGATATAGCGTATAACGTTATGTAGCATTACGATATAACGTATAACGTTATGTAGCATTACGATTTGACGTATAACGTTATGTAGCATTACGATGTAACTTATAACGTTATATGGTAATACGTTATAACGTACAACGTTATGTAGCATTACCATATAACGAATAACGTTATGTAGCATTACCATATAACTTATAACGTTATGTAGCATTACAATATAACGTATAACGTTATGTAGTATTACGTTATAACGTATAACGCTATGTAGCATTACGATACAGCGTATAACGTTATGTAGCATTAGGATATAACGTATAACGTTATGTAGCAATACGATATAACGTATAACGTCATGTAGCATTACGATATAACGTATAACGATATGTAGCATTCCGACATAACGTATAACGTTATGTAGCATTACGATATAACTCATAACGTTATGTAGCAGTAAGATATAACGTATAACGTTATGTAGCATTACTATATAACGTATAACGTTATATGGTAATACGATATAACATATAACGTTATGTAGCATTACGATATAACGTATAACGTTATGTAGCATTACGATATAACGTATAACGTTATGTAGCATTACGATGTAACGTATAACGTTATATGGTAATACGTTATAACGTATAACGTTATGTAGCATTACGATGTAACGTATAACGTTATATGGTAATACGTTATAACGTATAACGTTATGTAGCATTACGATATAACGTATAACGTTATGTAGCATTACGATATAACCAATAACGTTATATGGTAATACGTTATAACGTATAACGATATGTAGCATTACCATATAACGTATAACGCTATGTAGCATTACAATATAACGTATAACGTTGTGTAGCATTACCATATAACTTATAACGTTATGTAGCATTACAATATAACGTATAACGTTATGTAGTATTACGTTATAACGTATAACGATGTGTGGCATTACGATATAACGTATAACGTTATGTAGCATTACGATATAACGTATAACGTTATGTAGCATTACGATATAACGTATAACGTTATGTAGCATTACGATATAATGTATAACGTTATATGGTAATACATTATAACGTATAACGTTATGTAGCATTACCATATAACTTATAACGTTATGTAGCATTACAATATAACGTATAACGTTATGTAGTATTACGTTATAACGTATAACGCTATGTAGCATTACAATACAGCGTATAACGTTATGTAGCATTAGGATATAACTTATAACGTTATGTAGCATTACGATATAACGTATAACGTCATGTAGCATTACGATATAACGTATAACGTTATGTAGCATTCCGACATAACGTATAACGTTATGTAGCTTTACGATATAACTCATAACGTTATGTAGCAGTAAGATATAACGTATAACGTTATGTAGCATTACTATATAACGTATAACGTTATATGGTAATACGTTATAACGTATAACGTTGTGTGGCATTACGATATAACATATAACGTTATGTAGCATTACGATATAACGTATAACATTATGTAGCATTACGATATAACGTATAACGTTATGTAGCATTACGATATAGTGTATAACGTTATATGGTAATACATTATAACGTATAACGTTATGTAGCATTACCATATAACTTATAACGTTATGTAGTATTACGTTATAACGTATAACGCTATGTAGCATTACGATACAGCGTATAACGATATGTAGCATTAGGATATAACGTATAACGTTATGTAGCATTACGATATAACGTATAACGTCATGTAGCATTACGATATAACGTATAACGTTATGTAGCATTCCGACATAACGTATAACGTTATGTAGCATTACGATATAACGTATAACGTTATATAGCATTACGATATAACGAATAACGTTATATGGTAATAAGTTATAACGTATAACGATATGTAGCATTACCAGATAACGTATAACGTTATGTAGCATTACAATATATCGTATAACGTTGTGTAGCATTACGATATAACGTATAACGTTATGTAGCATTACGATGTAACGTATAACGTTATATGGTAATACGTTATAACGTATAACGTTATGTAGCATTACGATGTAACGTATAACGTTATATGGTAATACGTTATAACGTATAACGTTATGTAGCATTACGATATAACGTATAACGTTATGTAGCATTACGATATAACCAATAACGTTATATGGTAATACGTTATAACGTATAACGATATGTAGCATTACCATATAACGTATAACGCTATGTAGCATTACAATATAACGTATAACGTTGTGTAGCATTACGATATAACGTATAACGTTATGTAGCATAACGATATAACGTATAACGTTATATAGTATTACGTTATAACGTATAACGTTATGTATTATTACGTTATAACTTATAACGATATGTAGCATTACGATATAACGTATAACGTTATGTAGCATTACAATACAACGTATAACGTTATGTAGAATTACCATATAACGTATAACGTTATGTAGCAGTACGATATAGCGTATAACGTTATGTAGCATTACGATATAACGTATAACGTTATGTAGCATTACGATTTGACGTATAACGTTATGTAGCATTACGATGTAACTTATAACGTTATATGGTAATACGTTATAACGTACAACGTTATGTAGCATTACCATATAACGAATAACGTTATGTAGCATTACCATATAACTTATAACGTTATGTAGCATTACAATATAACGTATAACGTTATGTAGTATTACGTTATAACGTATAACGCTATGTAGCATTACGATACAGCGTATAACGTTATGTAGCATTAGGATATAACGTATAACGTTATGTAGCAATACGATATAACGTATAACGTCATGTAGCATTACGATATAACGTATAACGATATGTAGCATTCCGACATAACGTATAACGTTATGTAGCATTACGATATAACTCATAACGTTATGTAGCAGTAAGATATAACGTATAACGTTATGTAGCATTACTATATAACGTATAACGTTATATGGTAATACGATATAACATATAACGTTATGTAGCATTACGATATAACGTATAACGTTATGTAGCATTACGATATAACGTATAACGTTATGTAGCATTACGATGTAACGTATAACGTTATATGGTAATACGTTATAACGTATAACGTTATGTAGCATTACGATGTAACGTATAACGTTATATGGTAATACGTTATAACGTATAACGTTATGTAGCATTACGATATAACGTATAACGTTATGTAGCATTACGATATAACCAATAACGTTATATGGTAATACGTTATAACGTATAACGATATGTAGCATTACCATATAACGTATAACGCTATGTAGCATTACAATATAACGTATAACGTTGTGTAGCATTACGATATAACGTATAACGTTATGTAGCATAACGATATAACGTATAACGTTATATAGTATTACGTTATAACGTATAACGTTATGTATTATTACGTTATAACGTATAACGTTATGTAGCATTACGATATAACGTATAACGTTATGTAGCATTACAATACAACGTATAACGTTATGTAGAATTACCATATAACGTATAACGTTATGTAGCAGTACGATATAGCGTATAACGTTATGTAGCATTACGATATAACGTATAACGTTATGTAGCATTACGATTTGACGTATAACGTTATGTAGCATTACGATGTAACTTATAACGTTATATGGTAATACGTTATAACGTACAACGTTATGTAGCATTACCATATAACGAATAACGTTATGTAGCATTACCATATAACTTATAACGTTATGTAGCATTACAATATAACGTATAACGTTATGTAGTATTACGTTATAACGTATAACGCTATGTAGCATTACGATACAGCGTATAACGTTATGTAGCATTAGGATATAACGTATAACGTTATGTAGCAATACGATATAACGTATAACGTCATGTAGCATTACGATATAACGTATAACGTTATGTAGCATTCCGACATAACGTATAACGTTATGTAGCATTACGATATAACTCATAACGTTATGTAGCAGTAAGATATAACGTATAACGTTATGTAGCATTACTATATAACGTATAACGTTATATGGTAATACGATATAACATATAACGTTACGTAGCATTACGATATAACGTATAACGTTATGTAGCATTACGATATAACGTATAACGTTATGTAGCATTACGATATAACGAATAACGTTATATGGTAATAAGATATAACGTATAACGATATGTAGCATTACCAGATAACGTATAACGTTATGTAGCATTACAATATATCGTATAACGTTATGTATTATTACGTTATAACGTATAACGTTATGTATTATTACGTTATAACGTATAACGTTATGTAGCATTACGATATAGCGTATAACGTTATGTAGCATTACGATATAACGTATAACGTTATGTAGCATTACGATTTGACGTATAACGTTATGTAGCATTACGATGTAACTTATAACGTTATATGGTAATACGTTATAACGTACAACGTTATGTAGCATTACCATATAACGAATAACGTTATGTAGCATTACCATATAACTTATAACGTTATGTAGCATTACAATATAACGTATAACGTTATGTAGTATTACGTTATAACGTATAACGCTATGTAGCATTACGATACAGCGTATAACGATATGTAGCATTAGGATATAACGTATAACGTTATGTAGCATTACGATATAACGTATAACGTCATGTAGCATTACGATATAACGTATAACGTTATGTAGCATTCCGACATAACGTATAACGTTATGTAGCATTACGATATAACTCATAACGTTATGTAGCAGTAAGATATAACGTATAACGTTATGTAGCATTACTATATAACGTATAACGTTATATGGTAATACGTTATAACGTATAACGTTGTGTGGCATTACGATATAACATATAACGTTATGTAGCATTACGATATAACGTATAACGTTATGTAGCATTACGATATAACGTATAACGTTATGTAGCATTACGATATAGTGTATAACGTTATATGGTAATACATTATAACGTATAACGTTATGTAGCATTACCATATAACTTATAACGTTATGTAGCATTACAATATAACGTATAACGTTATGTAGTATTACGTTATAACGTATAACGCTATGTAGCATTACGATACAGCGTATAACGTTATGTAGCATTAGGATATAACGTATAACGTTATGTAGCATTCCGACATAACGTATAACGTTATGTAGCATTACGATATAACGTATAACGTTATATAGCATTACGATATAACGAATAACGTTATATGGTAATAAGTTATAACGTATAACGATATGTAGCATTACCAGATAACGTATAACGTTATGTAGCATTACAATATATCGTATAACGTTGTGTAGCATTACGATATAACGTATAACGTTATGTAGCATT
This sequence comes from Bombus lapidarius, assembly GCA_936014575.1. Lineage (NCBI taxonomy): Eukaryota > Metazoa > Arthropoda > Insecta > Hymenoptera > Apidae > Bombus > Bombus lapidarius. The sequence goes on along the minus strand of CAKXZU010000098.1, from coordinate 534,664 downwards.
ACGATGTAACGTATAACGTTATATGGTAATACGTTATAACGTATAACGTTATGTAGCATTACGATATAACGTATAACGTTATGTAGCATTACGATATAACCAATAACGTTATATGGTAATACGTTATAACGTATAACGATATGTAGCATTACCATATAACGTATAACGCTATGTAGCATTACAATATAACGTATAACGTTGTGTAGCATTACGATATAACGTATAACGTTATGTAGCATAACGATATAACGTATAACGTTATATAGTATTACGTTATAACGTATAACGTTATGTATTATTACGTTATAACGTATAACGTTATGTAGCATTACGATATAACGTATAACGTTATGTAGCATTACAATACAACGTATAACGTTATGTAGAATTACCATATAACGTATAACGTTATGTAGTATTACGTTATAACGTATAACGCTATGTAGCATTACGATACAGCGTATAACGTTATGTAGCATTAGGATATAACGTATAACGTCATGTAGCATTACGATATAACGTATAACGTTATGTAGCATTACGATATAACGTATAACGTTATGTAGCATTACGATATAACCAATAACGTTATATGGTAATACGTTATAACGTATAACGATATGTAGCATTACCATATAACGTATAACGTTATGTAGCATTACGATGTAACGTATAACGTTATATGGTATTACGTTATAACGTATAACGTTATGTAGCATTACGATATAACGTATAACGTTATGTAGCATTACGATATAACCAATAACGTTATATGGTAATACGTTATAACGTATAACGATATGTAGCATTACCATATAACGTATAACGCTATGTAGCATTACAATATAACGTATAACGTTGTGTAGCATTACGATATAACGTATAACGTTATGTAGCATAACGATATAACGTATAACGTTATATAGTATTACGTTATAACGTATAACGTTATGTATTATTACGTTATAACGTATAACGTTATGTAGCATTACGATATAACGTATAACGTTATGTAGCATTACAATACAACGTATAACGTTATGTAGAATTACCATATAACGTATAACGTTATGTAGCAGTACGATATAGCGTATAACGTTATGTAGCATTACGATATAACGTATAACGTTATGTAGCATTACGATTTGACGTATAAGGTTATGTAGCATTACGATGTAACTTATAACGTTATATGGTAATACGTTATAACGTACAACGTTATGTAGCATTACGATATAACGAATAACGTTATATGGTAATACGTTATAACGTATAACGATATGTAGCATTACCATATAACGTATAACGTTATGTAGCATTACGATATAACGTATAACGTTACGTAGCAGTAAGATATAACCTATAACGTTATGTAGCATTACGATATAACGTATAACGTGATATGGTAATACGTTATAACGTATAACGTTATGTAGCATTACGATATAACGTATAACGTTATGTAGCAATACGATATAACGTACAACGTTATGTAGCATTACGATACAACGTATAACGTTATGTAGCATTACGATATAACGTATAACGTTATGTAGCATTACGATGTAACGTATAACGTTATATGGTAATACGTTATAACGTATAACGTTATGTGGCATTACGATATAACGTATAACGTTATGTAGCATTACGATATAACGTATAACGTTACGTAGCAGTAAGATATAACCTATAACGTTATGTAGCATTACGATATAACGTATAACGTGATATGGTAATACGTTATAACGTATAACGTTATGTAGCATTACGATATAACGTATAACGTTATGTAGCAATACGATATAACGTACAACGTTATGTAGCATTACGATATAACGTATAACGTTATGTAGCAATACGATATAACGTACAACGTTATGTAGCATTACGATACAACGTATAACGTTATGTAGCATTACGATATAACGTATAACGTTATGTAGCATTACGATATAACGTATAACGTTATATGGTAATACGTTATAACGTATAACGATATGTAGCATTACCATATAACGTATAACGTTATGTAGCATTACGATATAACGTATAACGTTACGTAGCAGTAAGATATAACCTATAACGTTATGTAGCATTACGATATAACGTATAACGTGATATGGTAATACGTTATAACGTATAACGTTATGTAGCAATACGATATAACGTACAACGTTATGTAGCATTACGATACAACGTATAACGTTATGTAGCATTACGATATAACGTATAACGTTATGTAGCATTACGATATAACGTATAACGTTATATGGTAATACGTTATAACGTATAACGATATGTAGCATTACCATATAACGTATAACGTTATGTAGCATTACAATATAACGTATAACTTTGTGTAGCATAACGATATAACGTATAACGTTATGTAGCATTACGATGTAACGTATAACGTTATATGGTAATACGTTATAACGTATAACGTTATCTAGCAGTACGATATAACGTATAACGTTATGTGGCATTACGATATAACGTATAACGTTATGTAGCATTACGATATGACGTATAACGTTATCTAGCATTACGATGTAACGTATAACGTTATATGGTAATACGTTTAAACGTATAACGTTATGTAGCATTACGATATAACGTATAACGTTATGTAGCATTACGATATAACGTATAACGTTATGTAGCATTACGATGAAACGTATAACGTTATATGGTAATACGTTATAACGTATAACGTTATGTAGCATTACGATATAACGTATAACGTTATGTAGCATTACGATATAACGTATAACGTTATGTAGCATTACGATATAACGTATAACGTTATGTAGCATTACGATATAACGTATAACGTTATATAGTATTACGTTATAACGTATAACGTTATGTGGTATTACGTTATAACGTATAACGTTATGTAGCATTACGATATAACGTATAACGTTATGTAGCATTACGATATAACGTATAACGTTATGTAGCATTACGATATAACGTATAACGTTATGTAGCATTACGATGTAACGTATAACGTTATATGGTAATACGTTATAACGTATAACGTTATGTAGCATTACCATATAACGTATAACGTTTTTGTAGCATTACGACATAACGTATAACGTTATGTAGCATTACGACATAACGTATAACGTTATGTAGCATTACGACATAACGTATAACGTTATGTAGCATTACGATATAACGTATAACGTTATGTAGCATTACGATATAACGTATAACGTTATATAGTATTACGTTATAACGTATAACGTTATGTAGTATTACGTTATAACGTATAACGTTATGTAGAAGTACGACATAACGTATAACGTTATGTAGCATTATGATATAACGTACAACGTTATCTAGCAGTACGACATAACGTATAACGTTATGTAGCATTATGATATAACGTACAACGTTATGTAGCAGTAAGATATAACGTATAACGTTATGTAGCATTACGATGTAACGTATAACGTCATGTAGCATTACGACATAACGTATAACGTTATGTAGCATTACGATATAACGTATAACGTTATGTAGCATTACGATGTAATGTAAAACGTTATATGGTAATACGTTATAACGTATAACGTTATGTAGCATTACCATATTACGTATATCGTTATGTAGCAGTACGATATAACGTATAACGTTATGTAGCATTACGATGTAATGTATAACGTTATATGTTAATACGTTATAACGTATAACGTTATGTAGCATTACCATATAACGTATAACGTTTTGTAGCATTACGACATAACGTATAACGTTATGTAGCATTACGATGTAACTTATAACGTTATGTAGCATTACGATATGACGTATAACGTTATGTAGCATAACGATACAACGTATAACGTTATGTAGCAGTACGATATAACGTATAACGTTATATAGTATTACGAAATAACGTATAACGTTATGTAGCATCACGATATTACGTATAACGTTATATAGTATTACGTTATAACGTATAACGTTATGTAGTATTACGTTATAACGTACAACGTTATGTAGCATTACGATATAACGTATAACGTTATGTAGCATTACGATACAACGTATAACGTTATGTAGAATTACGATATAACGTATAACGTTATGTAGCAGTACGATATAGCGTATAACGTTATGTAGCATTACCATATAACGTATAACGTTATGTAGCAGTACGACATAACGTATAACGTTATGTAGCAGAAAGATACAACGTATAACGTTAGGTAGCATTTCGATATAACGTATAACGTTATGTATCATTACGATACAACGTATAACGTTATGTAGCAGTACGATATAACGTATAACGTTATATAGTATTACGTTATAACGTATAACGTTATGTAGTATTACGTTATAACGTACAACGTTATGTAGCATTACGATATAACGTATAACGTTATGTAGCATTACGATACAACGTATAACGTTATGTAGAATTACGATATAACGTATAACGTTATGTAGCAGTACGATATAGCGTATAACGTTATGTAGCATTACCATATAACGTATAACGTTATGTAGCAGTACGACATAACGTATAACGTTATGTAGCAGAAAGATACAACGTATAACGTTAGGTAGCATTTCGATATAACGTATAACGTTATGTAGCATTACGATATAACGTATAACGTTATGTAGGAGTAAGATATAACGTATAACGTTATGTAGCATTACGATGTAACGTATAACGTTATGTAGCTTTACGATATAATCTACAACGTTATATGGTAATACGTTATGACGTATGACGTTATGTAGCATTACGATATGGTGTATAACGTTATGTAGCATTAGAATATAACGTATAACGTTATGTAGCATTAGGATAAAACGTATAACGTTATGTATCATTACGATATAACGTATAACGTTATGTAGCATTACGATATAACGTATAACGTTATGTAGCATTACGATATAACGTATAACGTTATGTATCACTACGATATAACGTATAACGTTATGTAGCATTACGATATAACGTATAACGTTATGTAGCAGTACGATATAGCGTATAACGTTGTGTAGCTTTACGAAATAACGTATAACGTTAGATGGTAATATTTTATAACGTATAACGTTATGTAGCATTACGATATAACGTATAACGTTATGCAGCATTACGATATAACGTATAACGTTATGTAGCATTACGATGTAACGTATAACGTTATATGGTAATACGTTATAACGTATAACGTTATGTAGCATTACCATATTACGTATATCGTTATGTAGCAGTACGATATAACGTATAACGTTATGTAGCATTACGATGTAATGTATAACGTTATATGTTAATACGTTATAACGTATAACGTTATGTAGCATTACCATATAACGTATAACGTTTTGTAGCATTACGACATAACGTATAACGTTATGTAGCATTACGATGTAATGTATAACGTTATATGTTAATACGTTATAACGTATAACGTTATGTAGCATTACCATATAACGTATAACGTTATGTGGCAGTACCACATAACGTATAACGTTATGTAGCATTACGACATAACGTATAACGTTATGTAGCATTACGATATAACGTATAGCGTTATGTAGCACTACGATATAACGTATAACGTTATATAGTATTACGTTATAACGTATAACGTTATGTAGTATTACGTTATAACGTATAACGTTATGTAGAAGTACGACATAACGTATAACGTTATGTAGCATTATGATATAACGTACAACGTTATCTAGCAGTACGACATAACGTATAACGTTATGTAGCATTATGATATAACGTACAACGTTATGTAGCAGTAAGATATAACGTATAACGTTATGTAGCATTACGATGTAACGTATAACGTCATGTAGCATTACGATATAACGTATAACGTTATGTAGCATTACGATATAACGTATAACGTTATGTATCATTACGATATAACGTGTAACGTTATGTAGCATTACGACATAACGTATAACGTTATGTAGCATTACGATATAACGTATAACGTTATGTAGCATTGCGATATAACGTATAACGTTATGTAGCATTACGATGTAATGTATAACGTTATATGGTAATACGTTAGAACGTATAACGTTATGTAGCATTACGATATAACGTATAACGTTATGTAGCATTACGATATAACGTATAACGTTATGTATCATTACGATATAACGTGTAACGTTATGTAGCATTACGATATAACGTATAACGTTATGTAGCAGTACGATATAGCGTATAACGTTGTGTAGCATTACGAAATAACGTATAACGTTATGTAGCATTACGATATAACGTATAACGTTATGTAGCATTACGATATAACGTATAACGTTATGTATCATTACGATATAACGTGTAACGTTATGTAGCATTACGATATAACGTATAACGTTTTGTAGCAGTACGATATAGCGTATAACGTTGTGTAGCATTACGAAATAACGTATAACGTTATGTAGCATTACGATGTAATATATTACGCTATAGGGTAATACGTTATAACGTATAACGTTTTGTAACATTACGATATAACGTATAAAGTTATGTGGTATTACGGTATAGCGTATAACGTTATGTAGCATTACGATATAACGTATAACGTTATGTAGCATTACGATATAACGTATAACGTTATGTAGCATTACGATATAACGTATAACGTTATGTAGCATTACGACATAACGTATAACGTTATGTAGCAGTACGATATGACGTATAACGTTATGTTGCATTACGATACAATGTGTAACGTTATGTAGCATAACGATATAACGTATAACGTTATGTAGCAGTACGATAAAACGTATAACGTTATATGGTAATACGTTATAACGTATAACGGTATGTAGCATTACGATACAACGTATAACGTTATGTAGCGTTACGATACAACGTATAACGTTATGTAGCATTACGATATAACGTATAACGTTATGTAGCATTACGATATATCGTATAACGTTATGTATCATTACGATATAACGTGTAACGTTATGTAGCATTACGATATAACGTATAACGTTATGTAGCAGTACGATATAGCGTATAACGTTGTGTAGCATTACGAAATAACGTATAACGTTATGTAGCATTACGATGTAATATATTACGCTATAGGGTAATACGTTAGAACGTATAACGTTATGTGGTATTACGATATAACGTATAACGTTATATGGTAATACGTTATAACGTATAACGTTTTGTAGCATTACGATATAACGTATAACGTTATGTAGCATTACGATATAACGTATAACGTTATGTAGCATTACGATATAACGTATAACGTTATGTAGCATTACGACATAACGTATAACGTTATGTAGCATTACGATACAACGTATAAAGTTATGTAGCATTACGATACCACGTACTACGTTATGTAGCATTACGATACAACGTATAACGTTATGTAGCAGTACGATATAACGTATAACGTTATGTTGCATTACGATACGATGTGTAACGTTATGTAGCATAACGATATAACGTATAACGTTATGTAGCAGTACGATAAAACGTATAACGTTATATGGTAATACGTTATAACGTATAACGGTATGTAGCATTACGATACAACGTATAACGTTATGTAGCATTACGATATAACGTATAACGTTATGTAGCATTATGATACACCGTACAACGTTATGTAGCATTACGATACAACGTATAACGTTATGTAGCAGTACGATATAACGTATAACGTTATGTTGCATTACGATACAATGTATAACGTTATGTAGCATAACGATATAACGTATAACGTTATGTAGCATTACGATATAACGTATAACGTTATGTAGCATTACGATATAACGAATAACGTTATATAGTATTACGTTATAACGTATAACGTTATGTAGTATTACGTTATAACGTATAACGTTATGTAGCATTACGATATAACGTATAACGTTATGTAGCATTACGATATAATGTATAACGTTATGTAGCATTGCGATATAACGTATAACGTTATGTAGCATTACGATATAACGTATAACGTTATGTAGCATTACGATGTAATGTATAACGTTATATGGTAATACGTTATAACGTATAACGTTATGTAGCAGTACGATATGACGTATAACGTTATGTTGCATTACGATACAATGTGTAACGTTATGTAGCATAACGATATAACGTATAACGTTATGTAGCAGTACGATAAAACGTATAACGTTATATGGTAATACGTTATAACGTATAACGGTATGTAGCAGTACGACATAACGTATAACGTTATGTAGCAGAAAGATATAACGTATAACGTTAGGTAGCATTTCGATATAACGTATAACGTTATGTAGCATTACGATATAACGTATAACGTTATGTAGGAGTAAGATATAACGTATAACGATATGTAGCATTACGATGTAACGTATAACGTTATGTAGCTTTACGATATAATCTACAACGTTATATGGTAATACGTTATAACGTATGACGTTATGTAGCATTACGATATGGTGTATAACGATATGTAGCATTACGATATAACGTATAACGTTATGTAGCATTACGATATAACGTATAACGTTATGTATCATTACGATATAACGTATAACGTTATGTAGCATTACGATATAACGTATAACGTTATGTAGTATTACGTTATAACGTATAACGTTTTGTAGTATTACATTATAACGTATAACGTTATGTAGCATTACGATATAACGTATAACGTTATGTAGCATTACGATACAACGTATAACGTTATGTAGCATTACGAAATAACGTATAACGTTATGTAGCATTACGATATAACGTATAACGTTATGTAGCATTACGATATGACGTATAACGTTATGTAGCATTTCGATGTAACGTATAACGTTAGATGGTAATATGTTATAACGTATAACGTTATGTAGCATTACGATATAACGTATAACGTTATGCAGCATTACGATATAACGTATAACGTTATGTATCATTACGATATAACGTGTAACGTTATGTAGCATTACGATATAACGTATAACGTTATGTAGCAGTACGATATAGCGTATAACGTTGTGTAGCATTACGAAATAACGTATAACGTTATGTAGCATTACGATATAACGTATAACGTTATGTAGCAGTAAGATATAACGTATAACGTTATGTAGCATTACGATGTAACGTATAACGTCATGTAGCATTACGATATAACGTATAACGTTATGTAGCATTACGATATAACGTATAACGTTATGTAGCATTACCATATAACGTATAACGTCATGTGGCAGTACCACATAACGTATAACGTTATGTAGCATTACGACATAACGTATATCGTTATGTAGCATTACGATATAAAGTATAAAGTTATGTAGCATTACGCTACAACGTACAACGTTATGTAGCATTACGATACAACGTATAACGTTATGTAGCATAACGATATAACGTATAACGTTATGTAGCATTACGATATAACGTATAAAGTTATATAGCGTTACGATACAACATACAACGTTATGTAGCATTACGATACAACGTATAACGTTATGTAGCATAACGATATAACTCATAACGTTATGTAGCAGTAAGATATAACGTATAACGTTATGTAGCATTACTATATAACTTATAACGTTATGTAGCATTACGATATAACGTATAACGTTATATAGCAGTAAGATATAGCGTATAACGTTATGTAGCATTACGATATAACGTATAACGTTAAGTAGCATTACGATATGACTTATAACGTTATGTAGCATTACGATGTAACATATAACGTTATATGGTAATAACTTATAACGTATAACGTTATGTAGCATTACGATATAACGTATAACGTTATATGGTAATACGTTATAACGTATAACGGTATGTAGCATTACGATATAACGTATAACGTTATGTAGCATTACGATATAATGTATAACTTTATGTAGCATTGCGATATAACGTATAACGTTATGTAGCATTACGATATAACGTATAACGTTATGTAGCATTACGATGTAATGTATAACGTTATATGGTAATACGTTATAACGTATAACGTTATGTAGCAGTACGATATAGCTTATAACGTTATGTAGCATTACGATATAACGTATAACGTTATGTAGCAGTACGACATAACGTATATCGCTATGTAACATTACGATGTAACGTATAACGTTATATGGTAATACGTTATAACGTATAACGGTATGTAGCATTACGATATAACGTATAACGTTATGTAGCATTACGATATAACGTATAACGTTATGTAGCATTGCGATATAACGTATAACGTTATGTAGCATTACGATGTAATGTATAACGTTATATGGTAATACGTTATAACGTATAACGTTATGTAGCAGTACGATATAGCTTATAACGTTATGTAGCATTACGATATAACGTATAACGTTATGTAGCAGTACGACATAACGTATAACGTTATGTAGCATTATGATATAACGTACAACGTTATCTAGCAGTACGACATAACGTATAACGTTATGTAGCATTATGATATAACGTACAACGTTATGTAGCAGTAAGATATAACGTATAACGTTATGTAGCATTACGATGTAACGTATAACGTCATGTAGCATTACGACATAACGTATAACGTTATGTAGCATTACGATATAACGTATAACGTTATGTAGCATTGCGAAATAACGTATAACGTTATGTAGCATTACGATGTAATGTATAACGTTATATGGTAATACGTTAGAACGTATAACGTTATGTAGCATTACGATATAACGTATAACGTTATGTAGCATTACGATGTAATGTATAACGTTATATGGTAATACGTTAGAACGTATAACGTTATGTAGCATTACGATATAACGTATAACGTTTTGTAACATTACGATATAACGTATTAAGTTATGTGGTATTACGGTATAGCGTATAACGTTATGTGGTATTACGATATAACGTATAACTTTAAGTGGTACGTCGATACAACGTATAACGTTATGTGGTATAACGTTAGAACGTATAACGTTATGTGGTATTACGATATAACGTATAACGTTATATGGTAATACGTTATAACGTATAACGTTTTGTAGCATTACGATATAACGTATAACGTTATGTAGCATTACGATATAACGTATAACGTTTTGTAGCATTACGATATAACGTATAACGTTATGTAGCATTACGACATAACGTATAACGTTATGTAGCATTACGATACAACGTATAAAGTTATGTAGCATTACGATACCACGTACTACGTTATGTAGCATTACGATACAACGTATAACGTTATGTAGCAGTACCATATAACGTATAACGTTATGTTGCATTACGATACAATGTGTAACGTTATGTAGCATAACGATATAACGTATAACGTTATGTAGCAGTACGATAAAACGTATAACGTTATGTAGCAGTACGATATAGCTTATAACGTTATGTAGCATTACGATATAACGTATAACGTTATGTAGCATTACGATATGACGTATAACGTTATGTAGCATTACGATACAACGTATAAAGTTATGTAGCATTACGATGTAACATATAACGTTACATGGTAATAACTTATAACGTATAACGTTATGTAGCATTACGATATAACGTATAACGTTATGTAGCATTACGATATAACGTATAACGTTATGTAGCATTACGATATAACGTATAACGTTATGTAGCATTACGATATAACGTATAACGTTATGTAGAATTACGACATAACGTATAACGTTATGTAGCATTACGATACAACGTATAAAGTTATGTAGCATTACGATACCACGTACTACGTTATGTAGCATTACGATACAACGTATAACGTTATGTAGCAGTACGATATAACGTATAACGTTATGTAGCATTACGATATAACGTATAACGTTATGTAGCATTACGATAGAACGTATAACGTTATGTTGCATTACGATATAACGTATAACGTTATATGGTAATACGTTAGAACGTATAACGTTATGTAGCATTACGATATAACGTATAACGTTATGTAGCATTACGATATAACGTATAACGTTATGTAGCATTACGATATAACGTATAACGTTATATAGTATTACGTTATAACGTACAACGTTATGTAGTATTACGTTATAACGTATAACGTTATGTAGCATTACGATATAACGTATAACGTTATGTAGCATTATGATATAACGTACAACGTTATGTATCAGTAAGATATGACGTATATCGCTATGTAACATTACGCTGTAACGTATAACGTTATATGGTAATACGTTACAACGTATAACGTTATGTAGCATTACGATATAACGTATAACGTTATGTAGCATTACGATATAACGTATAACGTTATGTAGCATTACGATGTAACGTATAACGTTATGTAGCATTACGATACAACGTATAACGTTATGTAGCAGTACGATATAACGTATAACGTTATGTTGCATTACGATACAAGGTATAACGTTATGTAGCATAACGATATAACGTATAACGTTATGTAGCATTACGATGTAATGTATAACGTTATATGGTAATACATTATAACGTATAACGTTATGTAGCAGTACGATATAGCTCATAACGTTATGTAGCATTACGATATAACGTATAACGTTATGTAGCATTACGATGTAATGTATAACGGTATATGGTAATACGTTAGAACGTATAACGTTATGTAGCATTACGATATAACGTATAACGTTATGTAGCATTACGATATAACGTATAACGTTATGTATCATTACGATATAACGTATAACGTTATGTAGCATTACGATATAACGTATAACGTTATGTAGCATTACGATACAACGTATAACGTTATGTAGCAGTACGATATAACGTATAACGTTATGTTGCATTACGATACAATGTATAACGTTATGTAGCATAACGATATAACGTATAACGTTATGTAGCATTACGATGTAATGTATAACGTTATATGGTAATACATTATAACGTATAACGTTATGTAGCAGTACGATATAGCTTATAACGTTATGTAGCATTACGATATAACGTATAACGTTATGTAGCATTACGATATGACGTATAACGCTATGTAACATTACGATGTGACGTATAACGTTATATAGCGTTACGATACAACATACAACGTTATGTAGCATTACGATACAACGTATAACGTTATGTAGCATAACGATATAACTCATAACGTTATGTAGCATTACGATGTAATGTATAACGTTATATGGTAATACGTTATAACGTATAACGTTATGTAGCAGTACGATATAGTTTATAACGTTATGTATCATTACGATATAACGTATAACGTTATGTAGCATTACGATATAACGTATAACGTTATGTAGCATTACGATACAACGTATAACGTTATGTAGCAGTACGATACAACGTATAACGTTATGTAGCAGTACGATATAACGTATAACGTTATGTTGCATTACGATACAATGTGTAACGTTATGTAGCATAACGATATAACGTATAACGTTATGTAGCAGTACAATAAAACGTATAACGTTATGTAGCAGTACGATATAGCTTATAACGTTATGTAGCATTACGATATAACGTATAACGTTATGTAGCATTACGATATGACGTATAACGTTATGTAGCATTACGATACAACGTATAAAGTTATGTAGCATTACGATACCACGTACTACGTTATGTAGCATTACGATACAACGTATAACGTTATGTAGCAGTACGATATAACGTATAACGTTATGTAGCATTACGATATAACGTATAACGTTATGTAGCATTACGATATAACGTATAACGTTATGTAGCATTACGATATAACGTATAACGTTATATAGTATTACGTTATAACGTATAACGTTATGTAGTATTACGTTATAACGTATAACGTTATGTAGCATTACGATATAACGTATAACGTTATGTAGCATTACGATATGACGTATAACGTTATGTAGCATTACGATGTAACATATAACGTTATATGGTAATAACTTATAACGTATAACGTTATGTAGCATTACGATATAACGTATAACGTCATGTAGCATTACGATATAACGTATAACGTTATGTAGCATTACGATATAACGTATAACGTTATGTAGCATTACGATATAACGTATAGCGTTATATCGTATTACGTTATAACGTATAACGTTATGTAGTATTACGTTATAACGTATAACGTTATGTAGCATTACGATATAACGTATAACGTTATGTAGCATTATGATATAACGTACAACGTTATGTATCAGTAAGATATGACGTATATCGCTATGTAACATTACGCTGTAACGTATAACGTTATATGGTAATACGTTACAACGTATAACGTTATGTAACATTACGATATAACGTATAACGTTATGTAGCATTACGATATAACGTATAACGTTATGTAGCATTACGATGTAACGTATAACGTTATGTAGCATTACGATACAACGTATAACGTTATGTAGCAGTACGATATAACGTATAACGTTATGTTGCATTACGATACAATGTATAACGTTATGTAGCATAACGATATAGCGTATAACGTTATGTAGCATTACGATGTAATGTATAACGTTATATCGTTATGCAGCATAACGATATAACGTATAACGTTATGTAGCATTACGATGTAATGTATAACGTTATATGGTAATACATTATAACGTATAACGTTATGTAGCAGTACGATATAGCTTATAACGTTATGTAGCATTACGATATAACGTATAACGTTATGTAGCATTACGATGTAACGTATAACGTTATGTAGCATTACGATACAACGTATAACGTTATGTAGCAGTACGATATAACGTATAACGTTATGTTGCATTACGATACAATGTATAACGTTATGTAGCAGTACGATATAACGTATAACGTTATGCAGCATTGCGATATAACGTATAACGTTATGTAGCATTATGATATAACGTATAACGTTATGTAGCATTACGATATAACGTATAACGTTATGTAGCATTACGATATAACGTATAACGTTATGTAGCATTACGATGTAACGTATAACGTTATGTAGCATTACGATACAACGTATAACGTTATGTAGCAGTACGATATAACGTATGACGTTATGTTGCATTACGATACAATGTATAACGTTATGTAGCATAACGATATAGCGTATAACGTTATGTAGCATTACGATGTAATGTATAACGTTATATCGTTATGCAGCATAACGATATAACGTATAACGTTATGTAGCAGTACGATATAACGTATAACGTTATGTTGCATTACGATACAATGTATAACGTTATGTAGCAGTACGATATAACGTATAACGTTATGCAGCATTGCGATATAACGTATAACGTTATGTAGCATTATGATATAACGTATAACGTTATGTAGCATTACGATATAACGTATAACGTTATGTAGCATTACGATATAACGTATAACGTTATGTAGCATTACGATGTAACGTATAACGTTATGTAGCATTACGATACAACGTATAACGTTATGTAGCAGTACGATATAACGTATGACGTTATGTTGCATTACGATACAATGTATAACGTTATGTAGCATAACGATATAGCGTATAACGTTATGTAGCATTACGATGTAATGTATAACGTTATATCGTTATGCAGCATAACGATATAACGTATAACGTTATGTAGCATTACGATACAACGTATAACGTTATGTAGCAGTACGATACAACGTATAACGTTATGTAGCAGTACGATATAACGTATAACGTTATGTTGCATTACGATACAATGTGTAACGTTATGTAGCATAACGATATAACGTATAACGTTATGTAGCAGTACAATAAAACGTATAACGTTATGTAGCAGTACGATATAGCTTATAACGTTATGTAGCATTACGATATAACGTATAACGTTATGTAGCATTACGATATGACGTATAACGTTATGTAGCATTACGATACAACGTATAAAGTTATGTAGCATTACGATACCACGTACTACGTTATGTAGCATTACGATACAACGTATAACGTTATGTAGCAGTACGATATAACGTATAACGTTATGTAGCATTACGATATAACGTATAACGTTATGTAGCATTACGATATAACGTATAACGTTATGTAGCATTACGATATAACGTATAACGTTATATAGTATTACGTTATAACGTATAACGTTATGTAGTATTACGTTATAACGTATAACGTTATGTAGCATTACGATATAACGTATAACGTTATGTAGCATTACGATATGACGTATAACGTTATGTAGCATTACGATGTAACATATAACGTTATATGGTAATAACTTATAACGTATAACGTTATGTAGCATTACGATATAACGTATAACGTCATGTAGCATTACGATATAACGTATAACGTTATGTAGCATTACGATATAACGTATAACGTTATGTAGCATTACGATATAACGTATAGCGTTATATCGTATTACGTTATAACGTATAACGTTATGTAGTATTACGTTATAACGTATAACGTTATGTAGCATTACGATATAACGTATAACGTTATGTAGCATTATGATATAACGTACAACGTTATGTATCAGTAAGATATGACGTATATCGCTATGTAACATTACGCTGTAACGTATAACGTTATATGGTAATACGTTACAACGTATAACGTTATGTAACATTACGATATAACGTATAACGTTATGTAGCATTACGATATAACGTATAACGTTATGTAGCATTACGATGTAACGTATAACGTTATGTAGCATTACGATACAACGTATAACGTTATGTAGCAGTACGATATAACGTATAACGTTATGTTGCATTACGATACAATGTATAACGTTATGTAGCATAACGATATAGCGTATAACGTTATGTAGCATTACGATGTAATGTATAACGTTATATCGTTATGCAGCATAACGATATAACGTATAACGTTATGTAGCATTACGATATAATGTATAACGTTATATGGTAATACATTATAACGTATAACGTTATGTAGCAGTACGATATAGCTTATAACGTTATGTAGCATTACGATATAACGTATAACGTTATGTAGCATTACGATGTAACGTATAACGTTATGTAGCATTACGATACAACGTATAACGTTATGTAGCAGTACGATATAACGTATAACGTTATGTTGCATTACGATACAATGTATAACGTTATGTAGCAGTACGATATAACGTATAACGTTATGCAGCATTGCGATATAACGTATAACGTTATGTAGCATTATGATATAACGTATAACGTTATGTAGCATTACGATATAACGTATAACGTTATGTAGCATTACGATATAACGTATAACGTTATGTAGCATTACGATGTAACGTATAACGTTATGTAGCATCACGATACAACGTATAACGTTATGTAGCAGTACGATATAACGTATGACGTTATGTTGCATTACGATACAATGTATAACGTTATGTAGCATAACGATATAGCGTATAACGTTATGTAGCATTACGATGTAATGTATAACGTTATATCGTTATGCAGCATAACGATATAACGTATAACGTTATGTAGCATTACGATGTAATGTATAACGTTATATGGTAATACATTATAACGTATAACGTTATGTAGCAGTACGATATAGCTTATAACGTTATGTAGCATTACGATACAACGTATAACGTTATGTAGCATTACGATATGACGTATATCGCTATGTAACATTACGATGTAACGTATAACGTTATATGGTAATACGTTATAACGTATAACGGTATGTAGCATTACGATATAACGTATAACGTTATGTAGCATTACGATATAACGTATAACGTTATGTAGCATTACGATGTAATGTATAACGTTATATGGTAATACGTTATAACGTATAACGTTATGTAGCAGTACGATATAGTTTATAACGTTATGTATCATTACGATATAACGTATAACGTTATGTAGCATTACGATATAACGTATAACGTTATGTAGCATTACGATACAACGTATAACGTTATGTAGCAGTACGATACAACGTATAACGTTATGTAGCAGTACGATATAACGTATAACGTTATGTTGCATTACGATACAATGTGTAACGTTATGTAGCATAACGATATAACGTATAACGTTATGTAGCAGTACAATAAAACGTATAACGTTATGTAGCAGTACGATATAGCTTATAACGTTATGTAGCATTACGATATAACGTATAACGTTATGTAGCATTACGATATGACGTATAACGTTATGTAGCATTACGATACAACGTATAAAGTTATGTAGCATTACGATACCACGTACTACGTTATGTAGCATTACGATACAACGTATAACGTTATGTAGCAGTACGATATAACGTATAACGTTATGTAGCATTACGATATAACGTATAACGTTATGTAGCATTACGATATAACGTATAACGTTATGTAGCATTACGATATAACGTATAACGTTATATAGTATTACGTTATAACGTATAACGTTATGTAGTATTACGTTATAACGTATAACGTTATGTAGCATTACGATATAACGTATAACGTTATGTAGCATTACGATATAACGTATAACGTTATGTAGCATTACGATATAACGTATAACGTTATGTAGCATTACGATATAACGTATAGCGTTATATCGTATTACGTTATAACGTATAACGTTATGTAGTATTACGTTATAACGTATAACGTTATGTAGCATTACGATATAACGTATAACGTTATGTAGCATTATGATATAACGTACAACGTTATGTATCAGTAAGATATGACGTATATCGCTATGTAACATTACGCTGTAACGTATAACGTTATATGGTAATACGTTACAACGTATAACGTTATGTAACATTACGATATAACGTATAACGTTATGTAGCATTACGATATAACGTATAACGTTATGTAGCATTACGATGTAACGTATAACGTTATGTAGCATTACGATACAACGTATAACGTTATGTAGCAGTACGATATAACGTATAACGTTATGTTGCATTACGATACAATGTATAACGTTATGTAGCATAACGATATAGCGTATAACGTTATGTAGCATTACGATGTAATGTATAACGTTATATCGTTATGCAGCATAACGATATAACGTATAACGTTATGTAGCATTACGATGTAATGTATAACGTTATATGGTAATACATTATAACGTATAACGTTATGTAGCAGTACGATATAGCTTATAACGTTATGTAGCATTACGATATAACGTATAACGTTATGTAGCATTACGATGTAACGTATAACGTTATGTAGCATTACGATACAACGTATAACGTTATGTAGCAGTACGATATAACGTATAACGTTATGTTGCATTACGATACAATGTATAACGTTATGTAGCAGTACGATATAACGTATAACGTTATGCAGCATTGCGATATAACGTATAACGTTATGTAGCATTATGATATAACGTATAACGTTATGTAGCATTACGATATAACGTATAACGTTATGTAGCATTACGATATAACGTATAACGTTATGTAGCATTACGATGTAACGTATAACGTTATGTAGCATTACGATACAACGTATAACGTTATGTAGCAGTACGATATAACGTATGACGTTATGTTGCATTACGATACAATGTATAACGTTATGTAGCATAACGATATAGCGTATAACGTTATGTAGCATTACGATGTAATGTATAACGTTATATCGTTATGCAGCATAACGATATAACGTATAACGTTATGTAGCATTACGATGTAATGTATAACGTTATATGGTAATACATTATAACGTATAACGTTATGTAGCAGTACGATATAGCTTATAACGTTATGTAGCATTACGATACAACGTATAACGTTATGTAGCATTACGATATGACGTATATCGCTATGTAACATTACGATGTAACGTATAACGTTATATGGTAATACGTTATAACGTATAACGGTATGTAGCATTACGATATAACGTATAACGTTATGTAGCATTACGATATAACGTATAACGTTATGTATCATTACGATATAACGCATAACGTTATGTAGCATTACGATATAACGTATAACGTTATGTAGCATTACGATACAACGTATAACGTTATGTAGCAGTACGATATAACGTATAACGTTATGTTGCATTACGATACAATGTATAACGTTATGTAGCATAACGATATAACGTATAACGTTATGTAGCATTACGATGTAATGTATAACGTTATATGGTAATACATTATAACGTATAACGTTATGTAGCAGTACGATATAGCTTATAACGTTATGTAGCATTACGATATAACGTATAACGTTATGCAGCATTACGATATGACGTATATCGCTATGTAACATTACGATGTAACGTATAACGTTATATGGTAATACGTTATAACGTATAACGGTATGTAGCATTACGATATAACGTATAACGTTATGTAGCATTACGATATAACGTATAACGTTATGTAGCATTGCGATATAACGTATAACGTTATGTAGCATTACGATGTAATGTATAACGTTATATGGTAATACGTTATAACATATAACGTTATGTAGCAGTACGATATAGCTTATAACGTTATGTATCATTACGATATAACGTATAACGTTATGTAGCATTACGATATAACGTATAACGTTATGTAGCATTACGATACAACGTATAACGTTATGTAGCAGTACGATACAACGTATAACGTTATGTAGCAGTACGATATAACGTATAACGTTATGTTGCATTACGATACAATGTGTAACGTTATGTAGCATAACGATATAACGTATAACGTTATGTAGCAGTACGAAAAAACGTATAACGTTATGTAGCAGTACGATATAGCTTATAACGTTATGTAACATTACGATATAACGTATAACGTTATGTAGCATTACGATATAACGTATAACGCTATGTAGCATTACGATATAACGTATAACGTTATGTAGCATTACGATATAACGTATAACGTTATGTAGCATTACGATATAACGTATAACGTTATGCAGCATTACGATATAACGTATAACGTTATGTAGCATTATGATATAACGTACAAAGTTATCTAGCAGTACGACATAACGTATAACGTTATGTAGCATTATGATATAACGTACAACGTTATGTAGCAGTAAGATGTAACGTATAACGTTATGTAGCATTACGATGTAACGTATAACGTCATGTAGCATTACGATATAACGTATAACGTTATGTAGCATTACGATATAACGTATAACGTTATGTAGCATTGCGATATAACGTAAAACGTTATGTAGCATTACGATGTAATGTATAACGTTATATGGTAATACGTTAGAACGTATAACGTTATGTAGCATTACGATATAACGTATAACGTTATGTAGCATTACGATATAACGTATAACGTTATGTATCATTACGATATAACGTATAACGTTATGTAGCATTACGATATAACGTATAACGTTATGTAGCATTACGATACAACGTATAACGTTATGTAGCAGTACGATATAACGTATAACGTTATGTTGCATTACGATACAATGTATAACGTTATGTAGCATAACGATATAACGTATAACGTTATGTAGCATTACGATGTAATGTATAACGTTATATGGTAATACATTATAACGTATAACGTTATGTAGCAGTACCATATAGCTTATAACGTTATGTAGCATTACGATATAACGTATAACGTTATGTAGCATTACGATATGACGTATATCGCTATGTAACATTACGATGTAACGTATAACGTTATGTAGCATTACGATATAACGTATAACGTTATGTAGCATTGCGATATAACGTATAACGTTATGTAGCATTACGATATAACGTATAACGTTATGTAGCATTACGATATAACGTATAACGTTATATAGTATTACGCTATAACGTATAACGTTATGTAGTATTACGATATAACGTATAACGTTATGTTGCATTACGATACAATGTGTAACGTTATGTAGCATAACGATATAACGTATAACGTTATGTAGCAGTACGATAAAACGTATAACGTTATGTAGCAGTACGATATAGCTTATAACGTTATGTAGCATTACGATATAACGTATAACGTTATGTAGCATTACGATATGACGTATAACGTTATGTAGCATTACGATACAACGTATAAAGTTATGTAGCATTACGATACCACGTACTACGTTATGTAGCATTACGATACAACGTATAACGTTATGTAGCAGTACGATACAATGTGTAACGTTATGTAGCATAACGATATAACGTACAACGTTATGTAGCAGTACGATAAAACGTATAACGTTATGTAGCAGTACGATATAGCTTATAACGTTATGTAGCATTACGATATAACGTATAACGTTATGTAGCATTACGATATGACGTATAACGTTATGTAGCATTACGATACAACGTATAAAGTTATGTAGCATTACGATACCACGTACTACGTTATGTAGTATTACGTTATAACGTATAACGTTATGTAGCATTACGATATAACGTATAACGTTATGTAGCATTACGATATGACGTATAACGTTATATAGTATTACGTTATAACGTATAACGTTATGTAGCATTACGATATAACGTATAACGTTATGTAGCATTACGATACCACGTACTACGTTATGTAGCATTACGATACAACGTATAACGTTATGTAGCAGTACGATACAATGTGTAACGTTATGTAGCATAACGATATAACGTACAACGTTATGTAGCAGTACGATAAAACGTATAACGTTATGTAGCATTACGATATACCGTATAACGTTATATAGTATTACGTTATAACGTATAACGTTATGTAGCATTACGATATAACGTATAACGTTATGTAGCATTACGATATACCGTATAACGTTATATAGTATTACGTTATAACGTATAACGTTATGTAGTATTACGTTATAACGTATAACGTTATGTAGCATTACGATATAACGTATAACGTTATGTAGCATTACGATATGACGTATAACGTTATGTAGCATTACGATGTAACATATAACGTTATATGGTAATAACTTATAACGTATAACGTTATGTAGCATTACGATATAACGTATAACGTTATGTAGCATTTCGATATAACGTATAACGTTATGTAGCATTACAATATAACGTATAACGTTATGTAGCATTACGATATAACGTATAACGTTATATAGTATTACGTTATAACGTATAACGTTATGTAGTATTACGTTATAACGTATAACGTTATGTAGCATTACGATATAACGTATAACGTTATGTAGCATTATGATATAACGTACAACGTTATGTATCAGTAAGATATGACGTATATCGCTATGTAACATTACGCTGTAACGTATAACGTTATATGGTAATACGTTACAACGTATAACGTTATGTAGCATTACGATATAACGTATAACGTTACGTAGCATTACGATGTAACGTATAACGTTATGTAGCATTACGATACAACGTATAACGTTATGTAGCAGTACGATATAACGTATAACGTTATGTTGCATTACGATACAATGTATAACGTTATGTAGCATAACGATATAACGTATAACGTTATGTAGCATTACGATGTAATGTATAACGTTATATCGTTATGCAGCATAACGATATAACGTATAACGTTATGTAGCATTACGATGTAATGTATAACGTTATATGGTAATACATTATAACGTATAACGTTATGTAGCAGTACGATATAGCTTATAACGTTATGTAGCATTACGATATAACGTATAACGTTATGTAGCATTACGATATGACGTATATCGCTATGTAACATTACGATGTAACGTATAACGTTATATGGTAATACGTTATAACCTATAACGGTATGTAGCATTACGATATAACGTATAACGTTATGTAGCATTACGATACAACGTATAACGTTATGTAGCATTGCGATATAACGTATAACGTTATGTAGCATTATGATATAACGTACAACGTTATGTAGCAGTAAGGTATAACGTATATCGCTATGTAACATTACGCTGTAACGTATAACGTTATATGGTAATACGTTACAACGTATAACGTTATGTAGCATTACGATATAACGTATAACGTTATGTAGCATTACGATATAACGTATAACGTTATGTATCATTACGATGTAATGTATAACGTTATATGGTAATACGTTAGAACGTATAACGTTATGTAGCATTACGATATAACGTATAACGTTATGTAGCATTATGATATAACGTACAACGTTATGTAGCAGTAAGAAATAACGTATATCGCTATGTAACATTACGCTGTAACGTATAACGTTATATGGTAATACGTTATAACGTATAACGGTATGTAGCATTACGATATAACGTATAACGTTATGTAGCATTACGATATAACGTATAACGTTATGTAGCATTGCGATATAACGTATAACGTTATGTAGCATTACGATGTAATGTATAACGTTATATGGTAATACGTTATAACGTATAACGTTATGTAGCAGTACGATAAAACGTATAACGTTATGTAGCAGTACGATATAGCTTATAACGTTATGTAGCATTACGACATAACGTATAACGTTATGTAGCATTACGATATGACGTATAACGTTATGTAGCATTACGATACAACGTATAAAGTTATGTAGCATTACGATACCACGTACTACGTTATGTAGCATTACGATACAACGTATAACGTTATGTAGCAGTACGATATAACGTATAACGTTATGTAGCATTACGATATAACGTATAACGTTATGTAGCATTACGATATACCGTATAACGTTATGTAGCATTACGATATAACGTATAACGTTATATAGTATTACGTTATAACGTATAACGTTATGTAGTATTACGTTATAACGTATAACGTTATGTAGCATTACGATATAACGTATAACGTTATGTAGCATTACGATATGACGTATAACGTTATGTAGCATTACGATGTAACATATAACGTTATATGGTAATAACTTATAACGTATAACGTTATGTAGCATTACGATATAACGTATAACGTTATGTAGCATTACGATATAACGTATAACGTTATGTAGCATTACGATATAACGTATAACGTTATGTAGCATTACGATATAACGTATAACGTTATATAGTATTACGTTATAACGTATAACGTTATGTAGTATTACGTTATAACGTATAACGTTATGTAGCATTACGATATAACGTATAACGTTATGTAGCATTATGATATAACGTACAACGTTATGTATCAGTAAGATATGACGTATATCGCTATGTAACATTACGCTGTAACGTATAACGTTATATGGTAATACGTTACAACGTATAACGTTATGTAGCATTACGATATAACGTATAACGTTATGTAGCATTACGATATAACGTATAACGTTATGTAGCATTACGATGTAACGTATAACGTTATGTAGCATTACGATACAACGTATAACGTTATGTAGCAGTACGATATAACGTATAACGTTATGTTGCATTACGATACAATGTATAACGTTATGTAGCATAACGATATAACGTATAACGTTATGTAGCATTACGATGTAATGTATAACGTTATATCGTTATGCTGCATAACGATATAACGTATAACGTTATGTAGCATTACGATGTAATGTATAACGTTATATGGTAATACATTATAACGTATAACGTTATGTAGCAGTACGATATAGCTTATAACGTTATGTAGCATTACGATATAACATATAACGTTATGTAGCATTACGATATGACGTATATCGCTATGTAACATTACGATGTAACGTATAACGTTATATGGTAATACGTTATAACGTATAACGGTATGTAGCATTACGATATAACGTGTAACGTTATGTAGCATTACGATATAACGTATAACGTTGTGTAGCATTACGATGTAATGTATAACGTTATATGGTAATTCGTTATAACGTATAACGTTATGTAGCAGTACGATATAGCTTATAACGTTATGTAGCATTACGATATAACGTATAACGTTATGTAGCAGTACGACATAACGTATAACGTTATGTAGCATTATGATATAACGTACAACGTTATCTAGCAGTACGACATAACGTATAACGTTATGTAGCATTATGATATAACGTACAACGTTATGTAGCAGTAAGATATAACGTATAACGTTATGTAGCATTACGATGTAACGTATAACGTCATGTAGCATTACGATATAACGTATAACGTTATGTAGCATTACGATATAACGTATAACGTTATGTAGCATTGCGATATAACGTATAACGTTATGTAGCATTACGATGTAATGTATAACGTTATATGGTAATACGTTAGAACGTATAACGTTATGTAGCATTACGGTATAACGTATAACGTTATGTAGCATTACGATATAACGTATAACGTTATGTATCATTACGATGTAACGTATAACGTTATGTAGCATTACGATATAACGTATAACGTTATGTAGCATTACGATACAACGTATAACGTTATGTAGCAGTACGATATAACGTATAACGTTATGTTGCATTACGATACAATGTATAACGTTATGTAGCATAACGATATAACGTATAACGTTATGTAGCATTACGATGTAATGTATAACGTTATATGGTAATACATTATAACGTATAACGTTATGTAGCAGTACGATATAGCTTATAACGTTATGTAGCATTACGATATAGCGTATAACGTTATGTAGCTCTACGATATAACGTATAACGTTATGTAGCATTACGATGTAACGTATAACGTTATATGGTAATACGTTATAACGTATAACGTTATGTAGCATTACGATATAACGTATAACGTGATATGGTAATACGTTATAACGTATAACTTTATGTAGCATTACGATATAACGTATGACATTATGTAGCATTACGATATAACGTATAACGTTATGTAGCATTACGATATAGCGTATAACGTTATGTAGCTTTACGATATAACGTATAACGTTATGTAGCATTACGATATAACGTATAACGTGGTATGGTAATACGTTATAACTTATAACGTTATGTAGAATTACCATATAACGTATAACGTTATGTAGTGGTACGACACAACGTATAACGTTATGTAGCATTACGATATAGCGTATAACATTATGTAGCATTACGATATAACATATAACGTTATGTAGCAATACGATACAACGTATAACGTTATGTAGCATTACGATATAACGTATAACATTGTGTAGCATTACGATATAACGTATAACGTTATGTAGAATTACGATATAACGTATAACGTTATATAGCATTACGATGTAATATATAACGTTATATGGTAATACGTTATAACGTATAACGTTATGTAGCATTACCATATAACGTATAACGTTATATAGTAGTACGACATAACGTATTACGTTATGTAGCATTACGATATAGCGTATAACGTTATGTAGCTTTACGATATAACGTATAACATTATGTAGCATTACGATATAACATATTACGTTATGTAGCATTACGATACAACGTATAACGTTATGTAGCATTACGATATAACGTATAACGTTATGTAGCATTACGATATAGCTTATAACGTTATGTAGCTTTACGATATAACGTATGACGTTATGTAGCATTACGATATAACGTATAACGTGATATGGTAATACGTTATAACGTATAACGTTATGTAGCATTACGATATAACGTATAACATTATGTAGCATTACGATATAACATATAACGTTATGTAGCATTACGATACAACGTATAACGTTATGTAGCATTACGATATAACGTATAACATTGTGTAGCATTACGATATAACGTATAACGTTATGTAGCATTACGATATAACGTATAACGTTATATAGCATTACGATGTAATATATAACGTTATATGGTAATACGTTATAACGTATAACGTTATGTAGCATTACCATATAACGTATAACGTTATATAGTAGTACGACATAACGTATTACGTTATGTAGCATTACGATATAGCGTATAACGTTATGTAGCTTTACGATATAACGTATAACATTATGTAGCATTACGATATAACATATAACGTTATGTAGCATTACGATACAACGTATAACGTTATGTAGCATTACGATATAACGTATAACGTTATGTAGCATTACGATATAGCTTATAACGTTATGTAGCTTTACGATATAACGTATAACGTTATGTAGCATTACGATATAACGTATAACGTTATGTAGCATTGCGATATAACGTATAACGTTATGTAGCATTGCGATGTAATGTATAACGTTATATGGTAATACGTTAGAACGTATAACGTTATGTAGCATTACGATATAACGTATAACGTTATGTAACATTACGATATAACGTATAACGTTATGTATCATTACGATGTAACGTATAACGTTATGTAGCATTACGATATAACGTATAACGTTATGTAGCATTACGATACAACGTATAACGTTATGTAGCAGTACGATATAACGTATAACGTTATGTTGCATTACGATACAATGTATAACGTTATGTAGCATAACGATATAACGTATAACGTTATGTAGCATTACGATGTAATGTATAACGTTATATGGTAATACATTATAACGTATAACGTTATGTAGCAGTACGATATAGCTTATAACGTTATGTAGCATTACGATATAGCGTATAACGTTATGTAGCTCTACGATATAACGTATAACGTTATGTAGCATTACGATGTAACGTATAACGTTATATGGTAATACGTTATAACGTATAACGTTATGTAGCATTACGATATAACGTATAACGTGATATGGTAATACGTTATAACGTATAACTTTATGTAGCATTACGATATAACGTATGACATTATGTAGCATTACGATATAACGTATAACGTTATGTAGCATTACGATATAGCGTATAACGTTATGTAGCTTTACGATATAACGTATAACGTTATGTAGCATTACGATATAACGTATAACGTGGTATGGTAATACGTTATAACTTATAACGTTATGTAGAATTACCATATAACGTATAACGTTATGTAGTGGTACGACACAACGTATAACGTTATGTAGCATTACGATATAGCGTATAACATTATGTAGCATTACGATATAACATATAACGTTATGTAGCATTACGATACAACGTATAACGTTATGTAGCATTACGATATAACGTATAACATTGTGTAGCATTACGATATAACGTATAACGTTATGTAGCATTACGATATAACGTAAAACGTTATATAGCATTACGATGTAATATATAACGTTATATGGTAATACGTTATAACGTATAACGTTATGTAGCATTACCATATAACGTATAACGTTATATAGTAGTACGACATAACGTATTACGTTATGTAGCATTACGATATAGCGTATAACGTTATGTAGCTTTACGATATAACGTATAACATTATGTAGCATTACGATATAACATATAACGTTATGTAGCATTACGATACAACGTATAACGTTATGTAGCATTACGATATAACGTATAACGTTATGTAGCATTACGATATAGCTTATAACGTTATGTAGCTTTACGATATAACGTATGACGTTATGTAGCATTACGATATAACGTATAACGTTATGTTGCATTACGATACAATGTGTAACGTTATGTAGCATAACGATATAACGTATAACGTTGTGTAGCAGTACGATAAAACGTATAACGTTATGTAGCAGTACGATATAGCTTATAACGTTATGTAGCATTACGATATAACGTATAACGTTATGTAGCATTACGATATGACGTATAACGTTATGTAGCATTACGATACAACGTATAAAGTTATGTAGCATTACGATACCACGTACTACGTTATGTAGCATTACGATATAGCGTATAACATTATGTAGCATTACGATATAACATATAACGTTATGTAGCATTACGATACAACGTATAACGTTATGTAGCATTACGATAAAACGTATAACATTGTGTAGCATTACGATATAACGTATAACGTTATGTAGCATTACGATATAACGTATAACGTTATATAGCATTACGATGTAATATATAACGTTATATGGTAATACGTTATAACGTATAACGTTATGTAGCATTACCATATAACGTATAACGTTATATAGTAGTACGACATAACGTATTACGTTATGTAGCATTACGATATAGCGTATAACGTTATGTAGCTTTACGATATAACGTATAACATTATGTAGCATTACGATATAACATATAACGTTATGTATCATTACGATACAACGTATAACGTTATGTAGCATTACGATATAACGTATAACGTTATGTAGCATTACGATATAGCTTATAACGTTATGTAGCTTTACGATATAACGTATGACGTTATGTAGCATTACGATATAACGTATAACGTGATATGGTAATACGTTATAACGTATAACGTTATGTAGCATTACGATATAACGTATAACATTATGTAGCATTATGATATAACATATAACGTTATGTAGTATTACGTTATATCGTATAACGTTATGTAGCATTACGATATAACGTATAACGTTATGTAGCAGAAAGATATAACGTATAACGTTATGTAGCATTACGATATAACGTATAACGTTATGTAGCAGAAAGATATAACGTATAACGTTATGTAGCAGAAAGATATAACGTATAACGTTATATAGTATTACTTTTTAATGTATAACGTTATTTATCATTACGTTATATAGTATAACGTTGTATGGTATTACGTTATAGCGCATAACGTTATATAGTATTGCGATATAACGTATAACGTTATGTGGTATTACGGTATGACGATTAACTTTATATGGTATTACGTTAGAACGTATAACGTTATGTGGTATTACGATATAACGTATAACGTTAAGTGGTATGTCGATACAACGTATAACGTTATGTGGTATTACGTTAGAACGTATAACGTTATGTGGTATTACGATATAACGTATAGCGTTGTTACGTATTTGCTTATATGTTTTATATTTTGGATTGTCGTCAATTTAAACGAAAACCAATTTGAACGTTAGTGGGTGAAATATAAATTCAAACCTTCGATTAATACGATAGTTGCTGCCACCAGAAATAGTCTATGGACTATTTCGACTAAATTTTTTTTTATTTATTATTTAGTTTTTTATTTATTTTATTTATTTATCTATACTTATGTATATTTCTATATTTCTGGATGTGTGTATATATTCTTTCTTTCTCCCCTTTTCTTATCTTTTACTGTTATTTTTCCTATTATTACTGTTCTTCACTTTCTTTTATTTCCCCTTTTGATATTATATATATATATATATATATATATATATATATATATATATATATATATGTTACTACTATTGAAGGATGTGGATATATTGCGAGTGCTTTAATAACTTATGATTACAATTTAATTAACTTGGCTACTCTTCGTGACAACTCGGATGAAATCTCAAAACTAAGCGACGCCTTTACTGGCGCACGTATTGCCTCGAGTATTTCGTCTTGTTGCCCTTAATCTTGCACTCTTCGCGACAACTTGAATGAAATCTCAAGACTAAGCGACGCCCATACCGGCGCACGTATCGCCTCGAGTATTTCGTCTTGTTGCCCTTAACTACGCACTCGTCGTGACAAATCTTCGTGAATATGACGACTAAATCAATGTCTCACCGAACGAAACCTGTGCGACTTCGCAAGCCTTGCCCTAAGATGAGCGAATTTGCTAACAGTGGGAGGAGGAATGCGAGAGTCAATAAGTGTTTTCAATAGGTAAAACACCGTTATACACAGGTTGATACAGGAAACAAAATTTTTATCTAATGATTCCAAGATTTAAAGACTATTGTTTTACTCTCAACAGCGCTGCGGAGCACGAACTTGTTAAGCGAATTTCTCTATCTCTCTGAGTAAGACCTGTGTGATTTCGCAAGCTTTGCCCAAAGACGAGCGAATTGCTAACAGTGGGAGGAAGAATGCGAAAATCAGTAAGTATTCCAATGACTTGAAAGTACGTTTTCACGGGTCGGCCCAGGGTATAATCGTTAGTCCGAGTAACCCACACTTTAGAAGCAATTATTTATTCTTCAACAAACTAAAATGTACAGCGAGGACTTTCTTTTTGATTTATGAATATTGAGCAGCCGCAGAATTATCGGAGAAGAGAATATGCAACTTAAATTCTCACCTTAGACAGGCAGGGGTTGATCGGATCTTGACACTCGAGAACATCGATACGAGCACTTTATTTTTCGTAAATACACTATAACTAACACTTATGATTTCGAGTGGAGAATTTTCTTTTTACTTGTATTTATTTATTTTTCTTTTGACAATGAGAAGAGGAATTTTTCGAACAATAAATTTAACAAATGATAACAATTATTAATACTTATCGCAATTTTACTAACTTGATGTTGGTTGTGGCGATTGTATTGGCGAGTGACAATACGAGCACTTTAATTTCCAAACGGTGATTCGGAGTCTAATAATTACAATATCTAACTCTCTCTTTTTTTTATAATCGACGGAGCGACAATATAACGCATCGGAAAGTAAAGGACAACTAATTTTTACTCGTTATCGACACTTATAAAATTTGATTGAAACAACTTAATCGAAAATCAAACTGACAGAATGACAGTGTAAACACTTCGGACAATTAACAGGTAACTACGAAGTTTTCTATGTTACTAAGCTTATTTATAACTAAATCCCCCACGGGGCAACAGTCACATGACAGTTGGCTCCTGTGGGAATCGCAATGCTGCAGTTTTAGGGTGTCTGCCCGCGTACGTGAAAGAACGTGGATTTTGGTGGTCGCTGATATCTCGTCTTGTTTACTACCGATGTATTAGATTCCTAATTTCTCATTGTTGCTACGTGAAGGAATGTCAAGACCAGTCGCCCGACTTAGTTTCTTATCTTATCATAACCGCTGATGTTGCGTCTGGGAGGCTGCTGCAACCTTCTTGCTGATGCCTGTGGGAACGCTCAGACGCGTGGCTGCGTGTCCTTGTTGAGGATGCGCCTGGGGACCTTGTGGAACTTTTCGTGCTGATGCCAATGGTGGGGTTTAGTCCACGTGTATTGTTATCAGGGGATGCCTCTGGAACCTTCCTTGTAAGTTTTAGTGGAGGTGGTAATGGGACTCCTATTGTTCTGTGGAGCTGCTTTACGTGTAGCACGTGTTGTTTCGTGTGTCTCCCATAAGGTATTTTGTTTAATAGTAAGTTTAGATATATGTATTTTCCATAAAAATGGTGTGAAGTGATGCGTGGCTTTTATAGGTTTGATCATCTATTTATTTATTAGTTTACGTTATTTGGGTGTTGATCAGTCGTTAGATTTGGTATCGGTTTTTTATTTGATCGGTTTATTTTTAATACGTTGTGTGTGGTTATGATGATTCAACTCAGTGTTTTTGATCCAGTGGAGTTTACCTTCGAGGTTATTTCTTTGTACTCGTAGCGGTGTGTTCGTTAGGTTAGGCTGTTTGTTGTTTGTTTATGTTTATTGGAGTTCTATATGAATATTTTGGTTTTATTTCAGGTGTGGGAGTGTTTTTGATGGAAGCTCCTGTGTCTTCTAATCCAGTCGTGGAGGTGTGTAAAATTTGTTCTTTGCATTTCCTTTTTATATCTTTAGTCGATATTCATCCTTTACTCGTTACTTCTTGAGTTTTCAGTATGAAAGAAGAAGAAACGGAAGAAAAGGAAGAATCGGAAGCATAAACCATTCAAGAGAAGTCCAAATCATTTACGAAGGCGTGATCGGAGTAGTGGTGTGTTGTGCCGCCAAAAAAGAGAGTTGAGATTACTGAGGGAAGTATCTGCTACTCAAACTGGTATAACAGCCTCGTCGTCGGTGTCTTATTCTGGTAGTTTTCCAGTTGTTGATTTGACTTTGTCTGATGAAGATACGGTTGAGTTACCACCCAATTCTCCTCCGATCGAAGTCCTAAACACCAATAATTGTGCAAAGATACGGTTCCCGGAGGAAATTCCTGCGGAGGTTTTGGATGCTCATTTGCGCCATCATCGTTCTGGTGAAAAGGGGGTTTCACCTATAGTGCTTTCATGGTGTATGCAACGGTTTCATGAACTGTGTCCGGATGCTCCGCTTTGTGACTTTGATTTTATTTAATAATAATATCCTAGTTGTACATATATATATATTATATATATATTATATTCTATATATATATTATATATTATATATATATTATATATTATATATTATATTATATATATAATATATATAATATATATATTATATTATATATATATATATATATATTATATATCAATAATTTTAAGTATATTAGCATAAGGTTACAGTGAGTGTATGTTTCATATTCTGTAGTGTAGATTTTGTATGTTTTTTGTAGATCGAATAAATTATTTTTGTATTGCTCCATTTTTCCTTACTTGAGTTTGCTTGACTTTTTAGTTCGTTGTGGTTTTTATATTTTCTGTGTGGGTACAGGTTGTGTTGTATACGTATGTATTATTTTATTTATTTTAGTCATGTCCTATTTCTATCCATTTGGTCGTTTTATGTAATAGTTTACATTTTCTTTTAATGCGTGGTTGTGCGTAGTAGTGCGTGGTTTTGACGGTTTAGTTCGATATTGTAGATTGAATAAATTATTCTTAATGTTGCCTTTTATCTATTTTATTTTATTTAAATTTGCTCGGTATTTTAGTTTGTTGTATCATTTTATTTCAGCCTTGTCTTATTTCTAATGGTATTTCGTCCATTTTATCGTTTTTATGTAGTAGTTTACATTTTCGATTGTGAATACGGCATTAAGCTTTAACGTGTGTTTGTGTGTGGTAGTGCGTGATTTGACGGTTTAGCTCGATATTGTAGATCGAACAAATTATTCCTAGTATTTAATTTATTTATTTTAGGTTTGTTTGGTATTTTAGTGGTTCCTTATAATATTTCATCCATTTGATCGTCTTTATGTAGTAGTTTACATTTCTTTTGATTCATAGTAGGTTTTAATGCGTGTTTTGTGCGTGGTAATGTGTAGTTTGGCGGTTATGTTCGATATTGTAGATCGAATAAATTATTCTTAGTGTTGGTTATTATTTATTTTATTTTATTTAAGTTTCCTCGATATTTTAGTTTGTTAGGGTTTTTATGTTTTCCTCTGTGGGTGCAGGTTATGTTGGTTATGGACGTGGAAATTCCTGCACTTATCCAACCTGTACGAGTATATATTATTTTATTTATTTTAACTTTATCCTCTTTCCTATGGTGTTTCGTCTGTTTGTCTGCCTGATCTTGCTTGTATTGTTTTAGCGCAAGAAGGAGGAGAGATTCCAAAAATGTGTGGATGGCTCGTGAAGACGATACAGATGACTGTGCGAAGCCTCACTTCCCTCAGGAGACTTCTGCCGGAATCCTGGATGTTCTCCTGTGTCACTGCTCTTCTGGTCAGAGCAATCTTCTCTGCTGTATGCTCCCAGTATATGCAGTGACTTCGTGAGATGTGTCTTGAAGTTATTTTACTTATCTCGTTAATATTTCCATTTGATTATTGCCTCCGGTGTCTTGTTTGATTTATTGTTTTTTCGGTATAGGTTTTGGTGATTATGATTTTCAATGGTGAATACGGAGATGTCTTTGTCAAAGGTTCCTTATGCAGGTTGTCCCAGTGCGTTCTTTGTTTTGTTTTATTATTTTTAATTTGTCTTGTGTCATTCATCTTTTATTTACTACATGTGTTGTTTCAGCGCAAGAGGAAGATGGGTTCCAAAATGTGTGAGTGGTCCCAGAAGGCGTAGTCAACGTGTGAAGTGTCTTGGGCAGGAACGAAGAATCGTGTGACATTTGTGTTGATTATGTTTGATGCTTATATATATATATATATTATTTTGTTGGTTAAATTTTTAGTCAGTTTAGTTGAATGTAATGTAATATTTACAAGGTAGTCTAGTATATTTATTTCATTGTGTTTATTTGGTTATTAGTTGTTTGACTTGATAGTAATATATATATATATTTATTTTACAATGTAAAATTTCTTTGAGTTTATCTAAATATTAATTAGTTTCAATAGTGTGATATTGTGCATTTTATTTCTTTTACATGTGTTAGGTCGTGTATATATATATCTATATGTATTTGTGTCTCACGATGTATGGAATTCTTTTAATATTAAAATGTTAGTTAGTCTTAATAGTGTAATTTCTTGTATTGTATTTTATATTTATTAGATTATTGCTTGTTTGGTTTAATAATGTAAAACACATATACATATATATATATATTTTACAATATATTTTCATATATAGTTTAAATTTACTGACATGTTAACTAGTTTTAATAATGTAGAATAATATATTTTAATTGTTTTTTATTCTTTTCTAAATTACTGGTTGTTTGATGATATTTAACAATATAGTTTTCATGTGATATTCTTCAAATTGATTTTAATAATTTTATTTCTTCTGAATTTATTTTATAAATATATATATATATATGTATGTATGTATTTCACAGTGTGGCTTCATAAAGGTTCTTTAGATCTCAGAGTGATAGTTAATCTCAATAGTATCATTTCGAGTACTGTATTATCGTATTTATTGAATTATTGATTGTTTAGGCTAGTAATATAAAGTGCACATGCATATATATTAACGTGTCAATTAGTTTAATAATGTAGCATCGTGTATAATTTCCATGTGACATTCCTCAAGTTGGTTTTAATAATTTTATTTCTTCTAAATTTATTGTATATATATATATATATATATATATATATATATATATATATATATATGTATGTATGTGTTTCACAATGTAACTTGTATAAAGTGTTTCAATTTTAAATGCTGGTTTATCTTAATGCTGTAGTTTCGCGTATGTATATTTTTATATTTATTGATTATTGATAATATGAAACACATATATATGTATACAATATAATTTTCATATATAATTTCCTTAAATGTATTAGCTAGTTTTAATAATGTAGAATCGTATATTTCAATTGCTCTTTATTCTGTTCTAAATTATTAATTGTTCGATAATTTTAACAGTATAATTGTCATGTGATATTCCTAAAATTAGTTTTAATAATTTTATTTCTTCTAAATTATTTATATATATATATATGTATGCATGTGTTTCACAATGTAACTTGTATAAAGTGTTTCAATTTTACTAGTTTATCTTAATACTGTAGTTTCGCGTATTGTATATTTTATGTATTTTATTGCTATTTATCTAGGGTAGGGAATATATATATATTTATATATATACATATATTTTTTGTATTTCGCATTTGTTATTAGAATATGTATTCCTAGTCTGTTCCTTTTTCCTTCCTTCTTTAATTCAAATCGCGAGTTAGTCTTGATTGGTTAAAATCTTAGATCGTAGTTCATCCAATTGTCAAATCGGCTAACCATTTGGATTGTCAATTTGTACATAATCATAATTTATTAATTAGTTTGTTCAAATCGCGGGTGGCTCTTGATTGATAGAATTTCGAATTGTAGTTTGAATTGTCATAAATTATTCTTATTGTAATATTCAATAATGGTTTGTTTATTTATTTTAAATCGTGAATTATTCTTGATTAGTTGGCTAACCATTTGGATTGTCAATTCGTACATAATCATAGTTTATTAGTCAGTTCAGATCGCGAGTTGATTTTTATTGATAGAATTTCAAATCGTAGTTTGAATTGTCAAATTATAGATTACTTTTATTCAAATCGCAGGTTGCTTTGATTGGTAGAATTTTCGAATCGTAGTTTGAATTGTCAAATTATAGATTACTTTTATTCAAATCGCAGGTTGCTTTGATTGGTTTACCTGGCTTACTAGTTAGTTCAGGTTATGTTGTTTTTAGTAATTTACTAGTGTATATTTTTATATTTCATTTTACTTCTTTATTATTATTTTGAATACAATTATTCTTATTTGATTATTTTGTGGTTTGTTCGAGTCACTGCTAGTTCGAACATATTTTTGATTTATTGCTAAGTTCTACTAGGGTGTCTTACACAGGTATGTCCCTATTTGTTAATCTACTAATCGCCGCTATGTGAATACTACGCGTATTTACCTTTAATTAATCTTCTACTAGCATGTTTTATTTTATTTTATTCTACTTTATTTATCTTATTATGTGTCAGATTTCTGCTCGCGTTATTTGCATATTGTGATTCCCGTTACGGCACGTGCGGAGCGCGGGACAACGTTATATAGTGTTACGTTATAACGTATAACGTTATGTAGCATTACCATATAACGTATAACGTTATGTAGCATTACCATATAACGTATAACGTTATATGGTATTACGATATAACGTATAACGTTATGTGGTATTACGAAAGTTAGATATTATTGCAAACAATCTCAGGCAATTCCTTCGTCAAAGCACATTTTCGAATGTATAAAAGCAGTATTCAAAACTTGTTGCTTTGATTCCAAAATTTTCCTGTCGCGAAATTTCTTCTTGCACATAAAATTCCATATTTGTACGACAGAACTGAACTTTACTATCCCTATATGTATATTTTAAATTAATACTCAAATTCAAAAATGAATGGCAAACAATTAAATCCATCATGGTAGTGCCATCAGAGAAAAGAAGGTGAAATAAAAAATGATTTATTATCGTTATTATTAAATATGTAATAATTGCAATTTTTAATGCAACGAAGTCGGAGGACATCCGACTTCATCACTACGAAATATTTAATTAAATCATTGCAACTCTCTGTAGATATACATTTTTAATACACTCCAACTTTAAAAGTGATTATAGTGAACATACATGTCTTCAATCACAAATATTCAAATTAATTGTTAATATAATATCATTTTTATCAGTTATTAGTATTATTAATATTGTCAATATAAAATAGTTCATTATCATGTAAATAACATAAACAAAAACGCGATATGCAAGAAGATCTATCCTGAACTAATAAATAATACATAGAAAAAGAAAATGTTACTATTTACGGGTATAATAAATACCCGCGGTCACTGTGCTCGCAAAAAATTCTACGTAATACAACCAATCACCCGTATCGATTCGGACCTTTCGTCCTATGACATGATTGAGTGACCAGAAGGACAAAAATGCATGCGACTCATGCGATAAGATGCGAGGAACGTAGTCATCGATGCTATGGTAGCCCAGGAAAAGTCGTCGTGAAGACCGTTATCAAGGAGGAGTCATGCAATCCCATCATGGAAAACACTGTAACGATGTATGGAATATTATAATTTGCTCTTAAATATGACGTTAATTAATTGGAAAATTTAATGCAGTGGAAGATTAATGTCTATTAATCTCTATTAAAATTTTAATGACAATATTCAAATTAGGAGTAGCAAATTGAAATACATAGCAATACAATTAAATAATTTACATATTACTTACATTCTTGGCTTTTGAAGTACCACTAGGTCCTTTTCAGGAAGCAGGAGGAAGAAGAAGGAGTGATAAACCTTTAACAAAACATATGTCTTTTTATAGATATATAAATAATACACGCGTGAATAATTTATTTTGAAACTTAAGTAATGATTCAGCAAAAAAATGTTAAATAACGTAATATGGAATTCTATGAAAACCTTAAACTTTAATAACAATAAAAAAGTTAAATTGTTAGTGAACTCTAATTACTGTAACAACTGAAACTCTGATATTAAAGTATAAAATCAGACTTGTTTTTGTTATTTTGAATAATTAAAGCAAAATACAAGGAATAAAATTAATTGGAATACAATATGCAAAGATTCTTACATGCTTAGTTCTGAAGCATCACTGCGTCCTTTCCAAAGCACAGGAAAAAGTAGAAATTATGAAAAACTGAAACAAAACATATGAAATATTATAATTTGTTCTTAAAAATATATCGTTTATTGTTAAAGAAGTATAAACTAATGAAATATAAAACTCTATTCAAACTTGAAATATTAATAACAATACAAATTGAAATTGTGTTAAAATATAATTACTATAAAAATTTTTCTCATTATATTATATTATATTAATATTTTCTCATTTCAATATACAAAAATATAACAACTTCGCAATAGATTGTTTTCTAATAACAATTAAATGATTTGCATAATTTGCTATATATTAATATAAAAACATTAATTAATTACTTAATAGTATATCCGATTATTAACGATAATCTAATATTTTCAACAAATTATGCAACTATTTATAAAATGATGTTATTATATGCCAATCGTAAGCTGTATAGCAATTATTTAGCAAATATCGATTACTATTGATCCAATAAAGAAGAAAATAGTTGTGTACGTACCTCTGCTTTGTTATAATACTGCAATCATTACCAAATCTGCATGAGAAATCAACGATTCGATATATAAATAATTATCTATGACGTCCATCTTGTTTCAGTCCGAATTATCGATTGTTAATCGCTTGTGGCGTCTGTGATGTGAATCAGTATTCTTTCAGTCTTTTCAGTAGTGACTAGTCAATAATCTACACAAAAGAAAACCAACAATTTCAAATAAATGTACGACAAAACCAATAATTTTCAGTAACAGAACAAATTATAGTAAAGGCCGGTAATGTGAATTATCGATAATTTTAACGTAATCCCCACAGAAATACAGTCAAGAATAAATGTACAATAAATCAATAACTTACAACAATGAAATTAACTATAGTGAAATAAAGTAATAATAGAACCCAAATTCTACCTCAAAGATCGATAATATAAACGATCAATAACTGTAAATTGCCAAATGCGCAGTCAATGATAAAAGTAAAAGAAAATTTCGAGATACAGTATAATTTTACTAAGATTATAATCAATAAACGATTAAATACGAACGTGCTATTTGAATGAACTAGATGAAAATGTAGAATCGTTGATAAAGTCGAAATCAAGGTACTAACAGCAGGATAACGCACGACAAGACAAATTTTCGCTGCACGAATTTCAGGAGTGTGTCACCGCTCGGCTCGGTTGAAACTACGTCTTTCCAATATTCCGATCCAATAGGAACGCCCGATATGACTTCGCAATATATTCCACCAATAGGAACGCTCGATTTTCGTATACACGAGCGCGCGCAAATTTATTGTATTCAAACAGTCAAATTGATGAAATTGAGAAATAGAAAACATATTTAGGACAATATTCAGTAACAATTGCGAATAAGATTATGTTTCTTGGCTTTTGAGCCACCATTGCAGCATTCCCAAAGAAGACAAAGAAGTTGAAGCTGTGATATATCTATAACAAAACATAAGATATCATTAATATCGTTAATACATAATGAAAGATATGGAACTTTAGCAATAATAAAGACTAAACTCTAATAAATATGTAAATTGAAACTCTAATATAAAAGTTTGAGAATAAAACGTTCAGTGATTTTTGATACGTATCAGACAGTTTTATTGTACTTTAG
Organism: Bombus lapidarius; assembly: GCA_936014575.1. Classification (NCBI taxonomy): domain Eukaryota; kingdom Metazoa; phylum Arthropoda; class Insecta; order Hymenoptera; family Apidae; genus Bombus; species Bombus lapidarius. The sequence continues at coordinate 493,411 of CAKXZU010000098.1, read as the reverse complement.
TATTAAGACTTTAAGACTTTATTTCAATTAAAAAGAACATTTACAGCTTCTTAATTTATCAATAATTTTTTTTAATAATTAACACGTGTGTTAACCAAACCAAACAGTTTTGGATGATCTAGACTAGACTATATTAAAGTAGTTTTTAGCATGATATCGTTGTTCAAATGTTATAAATTAGTGGTTTATGTTGTGATATGTATAATTTTCTGTGCTGGACTAGGTTAAACGCGCAGTAAGAGAACTTGTATGCGAGTATCAGTGTGTGGAAGTATGCGTGTAGCGGCGTCTCGAAAACAGATGAATGTAAACAGTTCAGTCGTTAGAAGCATCTGGAACAGTCGGTTAATAGTCGGGTATAGAAGAAAGTGCTGAGACGCGTGCAAATATGTATCGATAAATATAACAGAAATCGTCCATTAAATAAATGTATAACTATTTCAATATTAACTAAAAGTGTAAATTTTGTGTTCCTATAACATTATTTCGGTTCCAAAGATCCAAAATTCTCAACAGTTTAAATATTATAAATTAATACTTTAATTGCTATTAAGTAATGGTTAAAATGTCGTTAATTAATGGTTTGATTGTAATAAATTAATGGTTTAATTGTTATTAATTAATAGGTTAAATGTTATAAATTAATAGTATAAATGTTATAAATTAATGGTTTAAATGTAATAAATAAATGTTTCTAATATTGTTAATTAATAGTTTAAATGTTAAAATAAAAGTTTTAAATGTTGTTATTTAATGGTCCAATTGTTGTAAATTAATAGCTTATAGGTTACAAATTAATAGCTTAAATGTTATAAATTAATAGTTTGGATGTTAGAAATTAATGGTTTAAATGTATAAAGTAATAGTTTAAATGTTTTAAATTAATGGCCTGGATGTTGTAAATTAATAGCTTAAATGTTATTAATTAATAGTTAAAATTCAATTATTAATGGTTTAAATGTTATAAATTAATGGCTTAAATGTTATAAATTAATTACTTAAGCGTTGTAAATTAATGGCTTAGACGTTATAAATTACTAGTTTCAATGTTATTGTTTGATATTTTTTTTACTTACCTTATATTTAAGATCCTTTTCGATGTTCACTCTCCGGGAGTTCAAGCACGAAAAAGCTCGCGCGCGACTTGCGTGTTCCTTACATAGCTTGACAAGGTGTCGGGATGTTAATCAAACGGTAACAATTTTTTTACATAGCAAGAGGCGGTTTTTCCATTATAACAAAATCAAATCGAACAATTTCTTAATTTTTATCGTAAATAGGCGTCTTTAACCATTTAATACGATATCCATTTTTATCATTTTAATAGTTTCTACAAGCTAAAACTAAATTCATACTTTTTTGATACTAGTTTTCGACAATCAATTAGCTTGAACAAAAAGGGAGGAAAAGCCTAACGGCAGTCGATGACGTTGCTGTGAAATAAGTTAAGGTATTAAATAATCAGACAGATAAAATTCATATTAAGCGTTATATTATATTATCGATATTCGTTCATTTACTCGTGCTAATTAAATAATAGAATGTTCCTTTTTCTCGAATAAGACCTGGATCACTGTTTGCGATATTTAAAATTCTTATTTAATGCTTACTTAAAAGTCAGGTACCTTTTTGATTCCTTTCAAGTTAAACGAGTAAATTTACTCGTTATAGTTGTAACATAAAATGGCTATTTTCTTCAATACCGCCTGCATCGCTGTACGTGATACAGATATTAATTACGTAGCGAATAATATGAACTAATTGGCTGTAATCGCGGTTAGATATTTCTTCGTTAGATCTATCAAAGGATCTATTAGGCTATTAGCGAGAGACTTATTGATTCCTTGAAGAAATATCAAATTCTTTGAAAATTAATTAAATGATTTTATTCAATTAGTATTCGACAATGTCTATCATATTCAGCAATCTTCTTTTATAATAGATTCTGCTCGGATCAATTATTTTATAATAAAATGCAGATTATGCTACTGTATATTATATTTGCCTATAGCTCTTTTTTTTCTAATTCATTGATTTTATTATTAGTTTCGTTGGGTTTTCCCATGAGTATCTGTTGTACGTACATCAACATTATGCTCAGAATTTTAACATCGTCGGATAACTATCTTTTTCGTAAAATAGTTCGTACAACCGTAAACTCGTACTGTTTTTAAAATCATTACATACAGGATCATAATCATTACAGGAGTGAACTTGTCGATGATTTTGTCACGTAAAATGACAAATAAAATAAAAAAGAAATTTAAGATGAAAAATAAAAAAGAAACTTTACTTTTTTCTAACACTGGGTTTACGATTTACTTCCGAACTCTATGCGTGACTCTTTAAGACTGACTCTTACAACTCGACTTCCGATCGGATTCGGTTATTTGTCTTTGTCACCCCTCAATCCTCCCCACTATCCGCGAGTTCGTTAGGCGTCCGCGACTGTTGCCACACACGCCTTCTTATCGAACATTCGACGGAAGGACCGTTGGGATATTGATGGTTCATTAGGCACTTCGCTTCGGCGATATACATTGTTGCCAAGTGCTTGCCAAGTTGCCAAGTGCCACATCTTTATCTCCGGTTTTGAAGTAAGCCGGTCGTGACACTATCCTCGGATATGTTTACATATAGAATTTTGGTTTGTCACAAGCATTTTTGAATATTTATTAAAAAAATGTAGTTTATAAGTAAGAAACGAACATCCGTAGTATAATTTTTTCAGATAGATTGTATTACATTTATAATGTTTATAAATACTTGTCAATATCAGGAAATATCGTACAAAGCACAAATAATATTTCAAATATATTCTATTTTCGTAATAGAATATTTTTTATTGATGAATAAATTAATTGGAAACAGCAGTATTTTCTGGAAAAAGACGCTCACTTCCCCCATCCTTCTCTGTTAATGCAGTTTTACTTTCGGAAATTTTTTGTGACCGGGTGCAATGTGGTCTTAGAGACAGTGTTTGCTATGTAACGTTTTTATAATTTAATATTTTATAATTAGATTTAGTTTTACATTTTCAATGCCGTGCTTTGATAATGGGATCGCCTAAGGCCATTGCCATTAATATTTTATAATATTCTATTACATGTTATGTTTGAAAAAATTATATTTTTCCAACTTTCTATCTATTAGTCAATTTTATTTAATCAAGTGACAACGTATAAGCGCAGATATCTTCGTTTCAGATTCATTTTTATCCGTCAAAATGATATTAAATCATTTGTGTTTACTCTCTATACCTTTTACGTTCATCTCACTGTTCAGCCTAACTTATTGTTCTTTGTTTTGAAACATAATATGTTTATTACTGAAAAACATATCCTTGAGTGTAGGTGTTTCAGGAATTTGACGAATCCTATTCGTGTATGCACGGATAGCCGACATCTCTAGCCCCCTACTCCTCCCTAACCGAAACTCGTTGGATAAATCGCGGTGCGGGGTGTCAGTTTAGCGTGGACAGTCAGAGGGATCGGACGTATATCCATACGTGTCATTTTGCGACAAGTGGCTTTGGCACTTTGGTAGACATTTTTCTACCGTTCCAACTCACTCTATTGTTACTTTTGTTGTTACATTTGTTTTAATGTTCTGCTTTTTTTGTGCAAATTACTATTATTTGATTTCGGGGGAAGTTTTGATGTATTAGAGGGATGCTACGAAATTCGAAAGGACGGGGTGAAAGTCAAAAGGACGCCATGGTGATTAACGATAAATTTGATAACTTTTCGTCGAAATGAGGTAATATTTATTCACTATTAAATCAACTCCATTTCTTATAAATATTTCGTGATATTAATTAATATCTAATATAACAAATTCTAAATTCACGGTTTATTAAGAATACCAAGATGAAAAAGGCAAGATTAAAGAAATTATTTTTTTCTTTCGAATATATTAAATTATGTTTCCGAAGAAATTGAATAGATCGTTTAATATAAATTTAACATGAATTCTCTCGACTCTGTTTCATTTGAGTAAGAAATTCAAATAACTTTTTTATTTTGCTTCATTATTCGTAAATTGTCTGTAATATAATATTGACTATTAATTTCGTTAATTAATTTCGTCTTTCTCAATAACTTTTATTACATTCGAGAAAGTACGTTATCACAGACAAGTTTGAACAGGTTCTGCGAATCGTGTCTTTTTCGTATTGCGCAGATTTGTTTAACGGTCAGAAAAAGTGCGCCATGTTGCATTAGAACGAAGTCACGTAATGCATAAAATATTTGAAGTTGTAATGGCGGACATTCAATTTGGCGGATAATTTTTACAAATCAATCGTATTATGAAATATTCATATATATATATTTGACAATGATAAAAAATACTTTGAAAAATATTTTAAATATACTAACGATATATTTTCTTTCGTATTCTTAGTATGATATTTATACGTATATTTTCGTGCTCTTGATATGATATATGATTCTACCTATGGTAAATAAATAATAATTAATTCGTAGTTCTAAGAAAGCAGTATTTTCGTAAACAAACACTCGACAGAAAAAAGAAAAAGATTTCCTTTCCCTATCCCCTACCTCTAATAAGGTAGAGTCAGTGTTTGCTGCGTTACATCACATTTAATATTGATTTAAAGCATAATAATTTTTATTAAATGTAATTATAATAATCAGACGCGAAATTAGAGTCAGTGTGTTCGCCGATTGTTAGTTGACATAACGGACGCGTTAATAGTCTATTATTCTTCTTTTTTTTTCTTTTTTTGTTAAACATTCGTTTTCGGTAGTAGAGTTGTAGGTCTCGCAAGAGGATAAAGCCTTTCCTGGAACTCAAGAATGTAAGTATTGTCGTACATTGTATTTTAATTTATTTATCGAACTAAAATCTTAAAATTTTGCTCTTGAAATACACAATAAAAATGTTTGACATCGTTCAGAAATCGATAGAGTCTCAATTTCTAAGTCATTATTATGTTAAAGTTCCACTTTTTATATATTCAGTGAACTTTATTAGAATTTCAATTCTTTTTATTCTTAAAATTTCAAGTTTGAATAGAGTTTTATTTTTCATTGTCTTAAATTTTCTAACAATCACAAGTACGCTTTCAAGAACAAATTATAATATTTAATACGTTTTGTTACAGGTTTTTCATAACTTCCATTTTTTTCTTCTTCTTTGGGAAGGATGTAGCGGTGTTTCAAATTTGAGCATGTAAGAATCTTCACTCTTTGTATTTTATTAACTTTATTCCTTGTATTTCGCTGTAATTGTTATTAATTAAAAACTAAAATCTAATTTTAAATTTTTATATTAGCATTTCAATTTCAATCTTAATTAGAGTTTATTATAATTTTAATTTCTTTTGCTATTAAAGTTTCAAGTCCTCATAGAGTTTCATATTTTATTATGTTAAATTTTTTGATCAACCATCGCATTTCTCAAAACAAATTATAATGATTCATATTTTGTTAAAGGTATGTCACTTCTTTCCTTTCTTCCTGTTTCTTGGAAAAGACCTAGTGGTGTTTCAAAAGCCAAAAATGTAAGTAACTATGTATTTTGTATTTTATTTAAGTCGATTCCTTATATTTCATTTAATAATTAAAATAAATAATAGTTAGATAGTTTAAAAAATAAAATTTGATTGAAGATTTGAAAACTTGTAAATTTTTCATTCTTAAATTGAATATTATTATTAAAAAATTTTATTTAATAGAAATTAGTCTTCTATTATTTCAAACTTTTAAAGTAATTAACACCGTCACTACGAGTAAATTAGAATATTCTATGCCTTGTTATAGTTTTCTTCCATTGAATTCGACGGTTCCAATTTGATGATGGCTTGATGACGAATTCCCTTGGATTCGAACAACATCCAGGACAACATACTTCACATCTAATCGTGAGTTGCATGTGTTTTTGTTCCTCCGGTCACTCAATCATGTGGAAGGATGAAAGGTCCGAATCGACACGGGTGACTGGTTGTATACGTAGAACTTTTGACGAGCGTAGTGACCGCGGGTATTTATTATACCCTTGAGTAGCAACATTTTTTGTCTATATTTTATTTATTAGTTTAGGATAGGTTTTCTTGCGCATCGCGTTTTTAAATGTTGATGATAATATATATATATATATAATATATATAAGTATGATATTTACATATTACAATATAAAGTATTTTGTGTAAGTAGTATAATGTTGATAATAATATAATTATATCATTATATTATTAGATATGATTAGTATATATATGCATATGATTGAAAATTACACAATATATTAATTATAATTATTCATAAAATCAAATTATATTCAATACTACTATATATTTATAAAAACAAAGTATCCATGTGAGCATATATATGAGTATTGAAATAAACGACGAAATGACTTGGTTTAAGTATTTTGTAGTGAAGATGTCTGATACCTTCAGACTTCGTTAATATGGAAATTCACTTATGTTTATGAATTACGTACGGAGCAGTTTTATTATTTTAGTATACACAGTGTACTTAATAGTATAATTTCGGTAAAATTCGGGATATGGAACATGATAAAAAGTATATGTTAAAGTTTAACTTTGTCTGTCCGTTATAATAAATATTATCAAATTTCACGTGCAAGAGAACACTTCGCGACAGGCTGGTTTCAGAATCAAAACAAATTTTGAACGTTTCTTTGTGTTTTCAAAGATGTGTTTTGATAAAGATATCGCCTGAGGATATTTCGAGTAATAAAGTTCATTTAGAGTCCATTGTTGTTCATTGATATAAGTATTACTTGCATTGAATCTTAGTTTATGTTTAATGAATAGGTATATTCTTCATTAATTATCTTCATTCAGTTTAATAGTTTAATTGTTCATTAAAATAATACAGTAAATTTGAAATGAAATTAGATTGCAAAGTCAAAGAATATTAGCCCGTTAGATACAAAATATAATAGATAGACTAATCATATTTTTAGCACAGGATTTTCAGGTTTAACCCCTTCCATCTTTATTGTCAGAATCTCACTCACGTGCCCAGGTGCTTCTTGGATGGGAGGAAGGCAATGGGCATGATGAGTAGTTTATAAGCTTAACAATTTTTTCAGCGACTGACGTTGCGTTAGCGTATCGTGCACGACGTATTTTCCACTACGTGTGTATGTGATTAGGCTGTGGAATTGCGTCGCTTTTGCTATTTATTATAATCTTGAAATAGTTATGGATTGGGAAATATGAATCCAATTATCATTGAAAAAAACAGTGTTAATAAATGGGGTTAATAAGTGGTTTATAAATAATAATATTACTAATCTCAGTATTAAACTACAATGATAATTTCATTGATTAAAATACGACGATCTATTCTAGTCAAATTATTTCTTTACATGATATACATACAATGGTCGCTAGTCATCGTCAGTCGATTTCAGGAAAATGGTACGTACTTTAGAGTGTGAAAGTTGTATATCGAACTCGGGTGTCGGAGGCGTCCCGGGACGTCTCTCTACTGTATGCCTTTGCGCCCGGGTTATGATTGAGAACCGTGGAGTGAATGTGTTGGTGTCCTTGTTTTACCATTTTTTTAATTTTAAATATAGGTTTCCGGGTAGGATAGGTAGCATATTTTCTGGCATGAGTGTTAACCATAAGTAGGTAGGGCGGGGCAGGTTGGCACAGTCTCTCGTCGGGTAGCCCCGTTTACGCGTCTCCAACCCGTTTCAGGACATTTGCTTTGAAAAATTGTCTCTGAAGCAGGCATCACGAATGGAGCATACCATTTGTCTTGAGCTTTGCCTATTGGTTTTTCGAATATCATGGTCGTGGTCGCGAGAGTACGGAGAGGGTTTCGAAACGAACATTTATTGCTCGAGCACGTACATGCGAACGGACAGCGGTCGCAATGATCGTTGGTCGACCATGTGCACTGGGAATAGCATCCGCGATTTATATTTTTCTTTCATCTTTATTAGTTATTTTTTGGTTTGCGATTAGAAAGTCTCGAGCCTAGATTAAAGTTTCAGCGGCAAATACAATGCAATTACCGTTTTCGAATTTCAAAGCCCAAATATAGCTACTTGAACGTATCTCCACTGCTATTGGCGTTATATAGACAATTCGATGCGCGTTATACTCCACATTTGATTCTTTATACAGGGCACATCGTTCGGTTTGCCCTATGTCAACTCTTTTCGCTATCAAATCCAATCCAAATATAGTTTTTAAGTATTCAAGGCCAAATAAATCTAATTGATCGTATCTCCGCCGCTATTAGGGTTACGAAGACATTTCAGAGCGCGTAATACTCCATATTTGATTCTTTATACAGAGCACATCGTTCGGTTTGCCCTATGTTAACTCTCTTCCCTGTCAAACCCAATGCAATTATAGTATTTAAATTTTCAAGGCCAAATAAATCTAATTGAACGTATCTCCGCTACTATTGGGGTTATCTAGGCAATTCGATGCGCGTAATAATCCACATTTGATTCTTTATACAGGGAACAGCGTTCGTTTTGCCCAACGTTAACACTCTTCCCTGTCAATTCCAATGCAATTATAGTATTTAAATTTTCAAGGCCAAATAAATCTAATTGATCGTATCTCCGCCGCTATTGGCGTTACGAAGACATTTCGGAGCGCGTTATACTCCATATTTGATTCTTTATACAGGGCACATCGTTCGGTTTGCCCTATGTTAACTCTCTTCCCCGTCAAATCCAATGCAATTATAGTATTTAAATTTTCAAGGCCAATTAAATCTAATTCAACGTATCTCCGCTACTATTGGGGTTATCTAGGTAATTCGATGCGCGTAATACTCCACATCTGATTCTTTATACAGGGCACATCGTTCGTTTTGCCAAACGTTAACTCTCTTCCCTGTCAAATCCAATGCAATTATAGTATTTAAATTTTCAAGGCCAAATAAATCTAATTGAACGTATCTCCGCTACTATTGGGGTTATCTAGGCAATTCGATGCGCGTTATACACCACATTTGATTCTTTATACAGGGCAAATCGTTGGGTTTACCCTACGTTAACTCTCTTACCTGTCAAATCCAATGCAATTATAGTATTTAAATTTTCAAGGCCAAATAAATCTAATTGAACGTATCTCCGCTACTATTGGGGTTATCTAGGTAATTCGATGTGCGTAATACTCCACATCTGATTCTTTATACAGGGCACATCGTTCGTTTTGTCAAACGTTAACTCTCTTTCCTGTCAAATCCAATGCAATTATAGTATTTAAATTTTCAAGGCCAAATAAATCTAATTGAACGTATCTCCGCTACTATTGGGGTTATCTAGGCAATTCGATGCGCGTAATAATCCACATTTGATTCTTTATACAGGGAACAGCGTTCGTTTTGCCCAACGTTAACACTCTTCCCTGTCAATTCCAATGCAATTATAGTATTTAAATTTTCAAGGCCAAATAAATCTAATTGATCGTATCTCCGCCGCTATTGGCGTTACGAAGACATTTCGGAGCTCGTTATACTCCACATTTGATTCTTTATACAGAGCACATCGTTTGGTTTGCCCTATGTTAACTCTCTTCTCCGTCAAATCGAATTCAAATATAGTATTTAAATTTTCAAGGCCAAATAAATCTAATTGATAGTATCTCCGCCGCTATTGGGGTTACGAAGACATTTCGGAGCGCGTTATACTCCACATTTGATTCTTTATACAGGGCACATCGTTCGGTTTGCCCTATGTTAACTCTCTTCCCCGTCAAATCCAATGCAATTATAGTATTTAAATTTTCAAGGCCAAATAAATCTAATTGAACGTATCTCCGCTACTATTGGGGTTATCTAGGTAATTCGATGCGCGTAATACTCCACATCTGATTCTTTATACAGAGCACATCGTTCTGTTTGCCCTACGTTAACTCTCTTCCCCGTCAAATCCAATGCAATTATAGTATTTAAATTTTCAAGGCCAAATAAATCTAATTGATCGTATCTCCGCTGCTATTGGGGTTACGAAGTCATTTCGCAGCGCGTTATACTCCACATTTGATTCTTTATACAGGGCACATCGTTCGGTTTGCCCTATGTTAACTCTCTTCCCTGTCAAATCCAATGCAATTATAGTATTTAAATTTTCAAGGCCAAATAAATCTAATTGAACGTATCTCCGCTACTATTGGGGTTATCTAGGCAATTCGATGCGCGTAATAATCCACATTTGATTCTTTATACAGGGAACAGCGTTCGTTTTGCCCAACGTTAACACTCTTCCCTGTCAATTCCAATGCAATTATAGTATTTAAATTTTCAAGGCCAAATAAATCTAATTGAACGTATCTCCGCTACTATTGGGGTTATCTAGGTAATTCGATGCGCGTAATACTCCACATCTGATTCTTTATACAGGGCACATCGTTCGTTTTGCCAAACGTTAACTCTCTTCCCTGTCAAATCCAATGCAATTATAGTATTTAAATTTTCAAGGCCAAATAAATCTAATTGAACGTATCTCCGCTACTATTGGGGTTATCTAGGCAATTCGATGCGCGTTATACACCACAATTGATTCTTTATACAGGGCAAATCGTTGGGTTTACCCTACGTTAACTCTCTTCCCTGTCAAATCCAATGCAATTATAGTATTTAAATTTTCAAGGCCAAATAAATCTAATTGAACGTATCTCCGCTACTATTGGTGTTATCTAGGTAATTCGATGCGCGTAATACTCCACATCTGATTCTTTATACAGGGCACATCGTTCGTTTTGCCAAACGTTAACTCTCTTCCCTGTCAAATCCAATGCAATTATAGTATTTAAATTTTCAAGGCCAAATAATTCTAATTGATCGTAACTCCGCCGCTATTGGGGTTACGAAGACATTTCGGAGCGCGTTATACTCCACATTTGATTCTTTATACAGGGCACATCGTTCGGTTTGCCCTATGTTAACTCTCTTCACTGTCATATCCAATGCAATTATAGTATTTAAATTTTCAAGGCCAAATAAATCTAATTGATCGTATCTCCGCCGCTATTGGGGTGACGAAGACATTTCGGAGCGCGTTATACTACACATTTCATTCTTTATACAGGGCACATCGTTCGGTTTGCCCTATGTTAACTCTCTTCCCTGTCAAATCCAATGCAATTATAGTATTTAAATTTTCAAGGCCAAATAAATCTAATTGATAGTATCTCCGCCGCTATTGGGGTTACGAAGACATTTCGGAGCGCGTTATACTCCACATTTGATTCTTTATACAGGGCACATCGTTCGGTTTGCCCTATGTTAACTTTCTTCCCCGTCAAATCCAATGCAATTATAGTATTTAAATTTTCAAGGCCAAATAAATCTAATTGAACGTATCTCCGCTCCTATTGGGGTTATCTAGGCAATTCGATGCGCGTTATACACCACAATTGATTCTTTATACAGGGAAAATCGTTGGGTTTACCCTACGTTAACTCTCTTCCCTGTCAAATCCAATGCAATTATAGTATTTAAATTTTCAAGGCTAAATAAATCTAATTGAACGTATCTCCGCTACTATTGGTCTTATCTAGGTAATTCGATGCGCGTAATACTCCACATCTGATTCTTTATACAGGGCACATCGTTCGTTTTGCCAAACGTTAACTCTCTTCCCTGTCAAATCCAATGCAATTATAGTATTTAAATTTTCAAGGCCAAATAATTCTAATTGATCGTAACTCCGCCGCTATTGGCGTTACGAAGACATTTCGGAGCGCGTTATACTCCACATTTGATTCTTTATACAGGGCACATCGTTCGGTTTGCCCTATGTTAACTCTCTTCACTGTCATATCCAATGCAATTATAGTATTTAAATTTTCAAGGCCAAATAAATCTAATTGATCGTATCTCCGCCGCTATTGGGGTGACGAAGACATTTCGGAGCGCGTTATACTACACATTTCATTCTTTATACAGGGCACATCGTTCGGTTTGCCCTATGTTAACTCTCTTCCCTGTCAAATCCAATGCAATTATAGTATTTAAATTTTCAAGGCCAAATAAATCTAATTGATAGTATCTCCGCCGCTATTGGGGTTACGAAGACATTTCGGAGCGCGTTATACTCCACATTTGATTCTTTATACAGGGCACATCGTTCGGTTTGCCCTATGTTAGCTCTCTTCCCTGTCAAATCCAATGCAATTATAGTATTTAAATTTTCAAGGCCAAATAAATCTAATTGAACGTATCTCCGCTACTATTGGGGTTATCTAGGCAATTCGATGCGCGTAATAATCCACATTTGATTCTTTATACAGGGAACAGCGTTCGTTTTGCCCAACGTTAACACTCTTCCCTGTCTATTCCAATGCAATTATAGTATTTAAATTTTCAAGGCCAAATAAATCTAATTGATCGTATCTCCGCCGCTATTGGCGTTACGAAGACATTTCGGAGCTCGTTATACTCCACATTTGATTCTTTATACAGGGCACATCGTTCGGTTTGCCCTATGTTAACTCTCTTCTCCGTCAAATCCAATTCAAATATAGTATTTAAATTTTCAAGGCCAAATAAATCTAATTGATAGTATCTCCGCCGCTATTGGGGTTACGAAGACATTTCGGAGCGCGTTATACTCCACATTTGATTCTTTATACAGGGAACATCGTTCGGTTTGCCCTATGTTAACTTTCTTCCCCGTCAAATCCAATGCAATTATAGTATTTAAATTTTCAAGGCCAAATAAATCTAATTGAACGTATCTCCGCTCCTATTGGGGTTATCTAGGTAATTCGATGCGCGTAATACTCCACATCTGATTCTTTATACAGGGCACATCGTTCGTTTTGCCAAACGTTAACTCTCTTCCCTGTCAAATCCAATGCAATTATAGTATTTAAATTTTCAAGGCCAAATAAATCTAATTGAACGTATCTCCGCTACTATTGGGGTTATCTAGGCAATTCGATGCGCGTTATACACCACATTTGATTCTTTATACAGGGCAAATCGTTGGGTTTACCCTACGTTAACTCTCTTCCCTGTCAAATCCAATGCAATTATAGTATTTAAATTTTCAAGGCCAAATATATCTAATTGAACGTATCTCCGCTACTATTGGGGTTATCTAGGTAATTCGATGCGCGTAATACTCCACATCTGATTCTTTATACAGGGCACATCGTTGGGATTACCCTACGTTATCTCTCTTCCCTGTCAAATCCAATGCAATTATAGTATTTAAATTTTCAAGGCCAAATAAATCTAAATGAACGTATCTCCGCTACTATTGGGGTTATCTAGGCAATTCGATGCGCGTAATACTCCACATTTGATTCTTTATACAGGGAACATCGTTCGTTTTGCCCATCGTTAACTCTCTTCCCTGTCAAATCCAATGCAATTATAGTATTTAAATTTTCAAGGCCAAATAAATCTAATTGAACGTATCTCCGCTACTATTGGGGTTATCTAGGCAATTCGATGCGCGTTATACTCCACATTTGATTCTTTATACAGGGCAAATCGTTGGGTTTACCCTATGTTAACTCTCTTCCCTGTCAAATCCAATGCAATTATAGTATTTAAATTTTCAAGGCCAAATAAATCTAATTGAACGTATCTCCGCTACTATTGGGGTTATCTAGGCAATTCGATGCGCGTAGTAATCCACATTTGATTCTTTATACAGGGAACATCGTTCGATTTGCCCAACGTTAACTCTCTTCCCTGTCAAATCCAATGCAATTATAGTATTTAAATTTTCAAGGCCAAATAAATCTAATTGAACGTATCTCCGCTACTATTGGGGTTATCTAGGCAATTCGATGCGCGTTATACTCCACATTTGATTCTTTATACAGGGCAAATCGTTGGGTTTACCCTATGTTAACTCTCTTCCCTGTCAAATCCAATGCAATTATAGTATTTAAATTTTCAAGGCCAAATAAATCTAATTGAACGTATCTCCGCTACTATTGGGGTTATCTAGGCAATTCGATGCGCGTAGTAATCCACATTTGATTCTTTATACAGGGAACATCGTTCGATTTGCCCAACGTTAACACTCTTCCCTGTCAATTCCAATGCAATTATAGTATTTAAATGTTCAAGGCCAAATAAATCTAATTGATCGTATCTCCGCCGCTATTGGCGTTACGAAGACATTTCGGAGCTCGTTATACTCCACATTTGATTCTTTATACAGGGCACATCGTTCGTTTTGCCCTATGTTAACTCACTTCTCTGTCAAATCCAATGCAATTATAGTATTTAAATTTTCAAGGCCAAATAAATCCAATTGATCGTATCTCCGCTGCTATTGGGGTTATCTAGGCAATTCGATGCGCGTTATACTCCACATTTGATTCTTTATACAGGGCAAATCGTTGGGTTTACCCTATGTTAACTCTCTTCCCTGTCAAATCCAATGCAATTATAGTATTTAAATTTTCAAGGCCAAATAAATCTAATTGAACGTATCTCCGCTACTATTGGGGTTATCTAGGCAATTCGATGCGCGTAGTAATCCACATTTGATTCTTTATACAGGGAACATCGTTCGATTTGCCCAACGTTAACACTCTTCCCTGTCAATTCCAATGCAATTATAGTATTTAAATGTTCAAGGCCAAATAAATCTAATTGATCGTATCTCCGCCGCTATTGGCGTTACGAAGACATTTCGGAGCTCGTTATACTCCACATTTGATTCTTTATACAGGGCACATCGTTCGTTTTGCCCTATGTTAACTCACTTCTCTGTCAAATCCAATGCAATTATAGTATTTAAATTTTCAAGGCCAAATAAATCCAATTGATCGTATCTCCGCTGCTATTGGTGTTACGAAGACATTTTGGAGCGCGTCATACTCCACATTTGATTCTTTATACAGGGCACATCGTGCGGTTTGCTCTATGTTAACTCACTCCTCTGTCAAATCCAATGCAATTATAGTATTTAAATTATCAAGGCCAAATAAATCTAATTAATCGTATCTCCGCTGCTATTGGGGTTATCTAGGCAATTCGATGCGCGTAATACTCCACATTTGATTCTTTATACAAGGCACATCGTTCGTTTTGCCCAACGTTAACTCTCTTCCCTGTCAAATCCAATGCAATTATAGTTTTTAAATTATCAAATCGAAATAAATCTAATTGGTCGTATCTCCGTCGCTATTGGGGTGACGAAGACATTTCGGAGCGCGTTATACTACACATTTCATTCTTTATACAGGGCACATCGTTCGGTTTGCCCTATGTTAACTCTCTTCCCTGTCAAATCCAATGCAATTATAGTATTTAAATTTTCAAGGCCAAATAAATCTAATTCATAGTATCTCCGCCGCTATTGGGGTTACGAAGACATTTCGGAGCGCGTTATACTACACATTTGATTCTTTATACAGGGCACATCGTTCGGTTTGCCCTATGTTAACTCTCTTCCCCGTCAAATCCAAAGCAATTATGGTATTTAAATTTTCAAGGCCAAATAAATCTAATTGATCGTATTTCTGCCTCTATTGGGGTTACGAAGACATTCCGGAGCGCGTTATACTCCACATTTGATTCTTTATACAGGGCAAATCGTTGGGTTTACCCTATGTTAACTCTCTTCCCTGTCAAATCCAATGCAATTATAGTATTTAAATTTTCAAGGCCAAATAAATCTAATTGAACGTATCTCCGCTACTATTGGGGTTATCTAGGCAATTCGATGCGCGTAATAATCCACATTTGATTCTTTATACAGGGAACATCGTTCGATTTGCCCAACGTTAACACTCTTCCCTGTCAATTCCAATGCAATTATAGTATTTAACTGTTCAAGGCCAAATAAATCTAATTGATCGTATCTCCGCCGCTATTGGGGTTACGAAGACATTTTGGAGCGTGTCATACTCCACATTTGATTCTTTATACAGGGCACATCGTTCGGTTTGCTCTATGTTAACTCACTCCTCTGTCAAATCCAATGCAATTATAGTATTTAAATTATCAAGGCCAAATAAATCTAATTGATCGTATCTCCGCTGCTATTGGGGTTATCTAGGCAATTTGATGCGCGTAATACTCCACATTTGATTCTTTATACAAGGCACATCGTTCGTTTTGCCCAACGTTAACTCTCTTCCCTGTCAAATCCAATGCAATTATAGTTTTTAAATTATCAAATCGAAATAAATCTAATTGGTCGTATCTCCGCCGCTATTGGTGTGACGAAGACATTTCGGAGCGCGTTATACTACACATTTCATTCTTTATACAGGGCACATCGTTCGGTTTGCCCTATGTTAACTCTCTTCCCTGTCAAATCCAATGCAATTATAGTATTTAAATTTTCAAGGGCAAATAAATCTAATTGAACGTATCTCCGCTACTATTGGGGTTATCTAGGCAATTCGATGCGCGTAATAATCCACATTTGATTCTTTATACAGGGAACAGCGTTCGTTTTGCCCAACGTTAACACTCTTCCCTGTCTATTCCAATGCAATTATAGTATTTAAATTTTCAAGGCCAAATAAATCTAATTGATCGTATCTCCGCCGCTATTGGCGTTACGAAGACATTTCGGAGCTCGTTATACTCCACATTTGATTCTTTATACAGGGCACATCGTTCGGTTTGCCCTATGTTAACTCTCTTCTCCGTCAAATCCAATTCAAATATAGTATTTAAATTTTCAAGGCCAAATAAATCTAATTGGTCGTAACTCCGCCGCTATTGGGGTTACGAAGACATTTCGGAGCGCGTTATACTACACATTTGATTCTTTATACAGGGCACATCGTTCGTTTTGCCCTATGTTAACTCTCTTCCCTGTCAAATCCAATGCAATTATAGTATTTAAATTTTCAAGGCCAAATAAATCTAATTGATCGTATATCCGCTGCTATTGGGGTGACGAAGACATTTCGGAGCTCGTTATACACCACATTTGATTCTTTATACAGGGCACATCGTTCGGTTTGCCCTATGTTAACTCTCTTCTCCGTCAAATCCAATTCAAATATAGTATTTAAATTTTCAAGGCCAAATAAATCTAATTGGTCGTATCTCCGCCGCTATTGGGGTTACGAAGACATTTCGGAGCGCGTTATACTACACATTTGATTCTTTATACAGGGAACAGCCTTCGATTTGCCCAACGTTAACACTCTTCCCTGTCAATTCCAATGCAATTATAGTATTTAAATGTTCAAGGCCAACTAAATCTAATTGATCGTATCTCCGCCGCTATTGGCGTTACGAAGACATTTCGGAGCTCGTTATACTCCACATTTGATTCTTTATACAGGGCACATCGTTCGTTTTGCCCTATGTTAACTCACTTCTCTGTCAAATCCGATGCAATTATAGTATTTAAATTTTCAAGGCCAAATAAATCCAATTGATCGTATCTCCGCTGCTATTGGGGTTACGAAGACATTTTGGAGCGCGTCATACTCCACATTTGATTCTTTATACAGGGCACATCGTTCGGTTTGCTGTATGTTAACTCACTCCTCTGTCAAATCCAATGCAATTATAGTTTTTAAATTATCAAATCGAAATAAATCTAATTGGTCGTATCTCCGCTACTATTGGGGTTATCTAGGCAATTCGATGCGCGTAATAATCCACATTTGATTCTTTATACAGGGAACAGCGTTCGTTTTGCCCAACGTTAACACTCTTCCCTGTCAATTCCAATGCAATTATAGTATTTAAATTTTCAAGGTCAAATAAATCTAATTGATCGTATCTCCACCGCTATTGGCGTTACGAAGACATTTCGGAGCTCGTTATACTCCACATTTGATTCTTTATACAGGGCACATCGTTCGGTTTGCCCTATGTTAACTCTCTTCTCCGTCAAATCCAATTCAAATATAGTATTTAAATTTTCAAGGCCAAATAAATCTAATTGGTCGTATCTCCGCCGCTATTGGGGCTACGAAGACATTTCGGAGCGCGTTATACTACACATTTGATTCTTTATACAGGGCACATCGTTCGGTTTGGCCTATGTTAACTCTCTTCTCCGTCAAATCCAATTCAAATATAGTATTTAAATTTTCAAGGCCAAATAAATCTAATTGGTCGTATCTCCGCCGCTATTGGGGTTACGAAGTCATTTCGGAGCGCGTTATACTACACATTTGATTCTTTATACAGGGCACATCGTTCGGTTTGCCCTATGTTAACTCTCTTCCCCGTCAAATCCAAAGCAATTATAGTATTTAAATTTTCAAGGCCAAATAAATCTAATTGATCGTATTTCTGCCTCTATTGGGGTTACGAAGACATTTCGGAGCGCGTAATACTCCACATTTGATTCTTTATACAGGGCACATCGTTCGTTTTGCCCAATGTTAACTCTCTTCCCTGTCAAATCCAATGCAATTATAGTATTTAAATTTTCAAGGCCAAATAAATCTAATTGATCGTATATCCGCTGCTATTGGGGTTACGAAGACATTTGGGAGTGGGTTATACTCCACATTTGATTCTTTATACAGGGCACATCGTTCGTTTTGCCCAACGTTAACTCTCTTCCCTGTCAAATCCAATGCAATTATAGTATTTAAATTTTCAAGGCCAAATAAATCTAATTGAACGTATCTCCGCTACTATTGGGGTTATCTAGGCAATTCGATGCGCGTTATACTCCACATTTGATTCTTTATACAGGGCAAATCGTTGGGTTTGCCCTACGTTAACTCTCTTCCCTGTCAAATCCAATGCAATTATAGTATTTAAATTATCAAGGCCAAATAAATCTAATTGATGGTATCTCCGCCGCTATTGGGGTTACGAAGACATTTCACAGCGCGTTATACTACACATTTGATTCTTTATACAGGGCACATCGTTGGGCTTGCCCTATGTTAACTCACTTCGCTGTCAAATCCAATGCAATTATAGTATTTAAATTTTCAAGGCCAAATAAATCTAATTGAACGTATCTCCGCTACTATTGGGGTTATCTAGGAAATTCGATGCGCGTAATAATCCACATTTGATTCTTTATACAGGGAACAGCGTTCGTTTTGCCCAACGTTAACACTCTTCCCTGTCTATTCCAATGCAATTATAGTATTTAAATTTTCAAGGCCAAATAAATCTAATTGATCGTATCTCCGCCGCTATTGGCGTTACGAAGACATTTCGGAGCTCGTTATACTCCACATTTGATTCTTTATACAGGGCACATCGTTCGGTTTGCCCTATGTTAACTCTCTTCTCCGTCAAATCCAATTCAAATATAGTATTTAAATTTTCAAGGCCAAATAAATCTAATTGGTCGTATCTCCGCCGCTATTGGGGTTACGAAGACATTTCGGAGCGCGTTATACTACACATTTGATTCTTTATACAGGGCACATCGTTCGGTGTGCCCTATGTTAACTCTCTTCTCCGTCAAATCCAATTCAAATATAGTATTTAAATTTTCAAAGCCAAATAAATCTAATTGGTCGTATCTCCGCCGCTATTGGGGTTACGAAGACATTTCGGACCGCGTTATACTACACATTTGATTCTTTATACAGGGCACATCGTTCGGTTTGCCCTATGTTAACTCTCTTCCCCGTCAAATCCAATTCAAATATAGTATTTAAATTTTCAAGGCCAAATAAATCTAATTGGTCGTATCTCCGCCGCTATTGGGGTTACGAAGACATTTCGGAGCGCGTTATACTACACATTTGATTCTTTATACAGGGCACATCGTTCGGTTTGGCCTATGTTAACTCTCTTCTCTGTCAAATCCAATGCAATTATAGTATTTAAATTTTCAAGGCCAGATAAATCTAATTGATCGTATCTCCGCCGCTATTGGGGTTATGAAGACATATCGGAGCGCGTTATACTCCACATTTGATTCTTTATACAGGGCACATCGTTGGGCTTGCCCTATGTTAACTCACTTCGCTGTCATATCCAATGCAATTATAGTATTTAAATTTTCAAGGCCAAATAAATCTTATTGAACGTATCTCTGCTACTATTGGGGTTATCTAGGCAATTCGATGCGCGTAATAATCCACATTTGATTCTTTATACAGGGAACAGCCTTCGATTTGCCCAACGTTAACACTCTTCCCTGTCAATTCCAATGCAATTATAGTATTTAAATGTTCAAGGCCAAATAAATCTAATTGATCGTATCTCCGCCGCTATTGGCGTTACGAAGACATTTCGGAGCTCGTTATACTCCACATTTGATTCTTTATACAGGGCACATCGTTCGGTTTGCCCTATGTTAACTCACTTCTCTGTCAAATCCGATGCAATTATAGTATTTAAATTTTCAAGGCCAAATAAATCCAATTGATCGTATCTCCGCTGCTATTGGGGTTACGAAGACATTTTGTAGCGCGTCATACTCCACATTTGATTCTTTATACAGGGCACATCGTTCGGTTTGCTGTATGTTAACTCACTCCTCTGTCAAATCCAATGCAATTATAGTTTTTAAATTATCAAATCGAAATAAATCTAATTGGTCGTATCTCCGCTACTATTGGGGTTATCTAGGCAATTCGATGCGCGTAATAATCCACATTTGATTCTTTATACAGGGAACAGCGTTCGTTTTGCCCAACGTTAACACTCTTCCCTGTCAATTCCAATGCAATTATAGTATTTAAATTTTCAAGGTCAAATAAATCTAATTGATCGTATCTCCACCGCTATTGGCGTTACGAAGACATTTCGGAGCTCGTTATACTCCACATTTGATTCTTTATACAGGGCACATCGTTCGGTTTGCCCTATGTTAACTCTCTTCTCCGTCAAATCCAATTCAAATATAGTATTTAAATTTTCAAGGCCAAATAAATCTAATTGGTCGTATCTCCGCCGCTATTGGGGTTACGAAGACATTTCGGAGCGCGTTATACTACACATTTGATTCTTTATACAGGGCACATCGTTCGGTTTGGCCTATGTTAACTCTCTTCTCCGTCAAATCCAATTCAAATATAGTATTTAAATTTTCAAGGCCAAATAAATCTAATTGGTCGTATCTCCGCCGCTATTGGGGTTACGAAGTCATTTCGGAGCGCGTTATACTACACATTTGATTCTTTATACAGGGCACATCGTTCGGTTTGCCCTATGTTAACTCTCTTCCCCGTCAAATCCAAAGCAATTATAGTATTTAAATTTTCAAGGCCAAATAAATCTAATTGATCGTATTTCTGCCTCTATTGGGGTTACGAAGACATTTCGGAGCGCGTAATACTCCACATTTGATTCTTTATACAGGGCACATCGTTCGTTTTGCCCAATGTTAACTCTCTTCCCTGTCAAATCCAATGCAATTATAGTATTTAAATTTTCAAGGCCAAATAAATCTAATTGATCGTATATCCGCTGCTATTGGGGTTACGTAGACATTTGGGAGTGGGTTATACTCCACATTTGATTCTTTATACAGGGCACATCGTTCGTTTTGCCCAACGTTAACTCTCTTCCCTGTCAAATCCAATGCAATTATAGTATTTAAATTTTCAAGGCCAAATAAATCTAATTGAACGTATCTCCGCTACTATTGGGGTTATCTAGGCAATTCGATGCGCGTTATACTCCACATTTGATTCTTTATACAGGGCAAATCGTTGGGTTTGCCCAACGTTAACTCTCTCCCCTGTCAAATCCAATGCAATTATAGTATTTAAATTTTCAAGGCAAAATAAATCTAATTGATCGTATCTCCGCCGCTATTGGGGTTACGGAGACATTTCGGAGCGCGTTATACTCCACATTTGATTCTTTATACAAAGCACAGCGTTCGGTTTTCCCAACGTTAACACTCTTCCCCATCAAATCCAATGCAATTATAGTATTTAAATTTTCAAGGCCAAATAAATCTAATTGATCGTATCTCCGCTACTATTGGGGTTATCTAGTCAATTCGATACGCGTAATACTCCACATTTGATTCTTTATACAGGGCACATCGTTCGTTTTGCCCAACGGTAACTCTCTTCCCTGTCAAATCCAATGCAATTATAGTTTTTAAATTATCAAAGCCAAATAAATCTAATTGATCGTATCTCCGCCGCTATTGGGGTGACGAAGACATTTCGGAGCGCGTTATACTACACATTTGATTCTTTATACAGGGCACATCGTTCGGTTTGCCCTATGTTATCTCTCTACCCCGTCAAATCCAATGCAATTATAGTATTTACGTTTTCAAGGCCAAATAAATCTAATTGATCGTATTTCTGCCTCTATTGGGGTTACGAAGACATTCCGGAGCGCGTTATACTCCACATTTGATTCTTTATACAGCGCAAATCGTTGGGTTTGCCCTACGTTAACTCTCTTCCCTGTCAAATCCAATGCAATTATAGTATTTAAATTATCAAGGCCAAATAAATCTAATTGATGGTATCTCCGCCGCTATTGGGGTTACGAAGACATTTCGGAGCGCGTTATACTACACATTTGATTCTTTATACAGGGCACATCGTTCGGTTTGCCCTATGTTAACTGTCTTCACTGTCATATCCAATGCAATTATAGTATTTAAATTTTCAAGGCCAAATAAATCTAATTGATCGTATCTCCGCTGCTATTGGGGTTACGAAGATAAGTCGACGCGCGTTATACTCCACATTTGCGTCTTTATAAAGGGTACATCGTTCGGTTTGCCCAACGTTAACACTCTTCACCGTCAAATCCAATGCAATTATAGTATTTAAATTTTCAAGTCCAAATAAATCTAATTGATCGTATCTCCACTGCTATTGGGGTCATCTAGACAATTCGATGCGCCTTATCCTCCGCTTTTGATGCTTTATACGATGCACATCACCCGGTTCCTAACCCATAAGTATATAAACCTATAACGTTCTGTGGTATTACGTTATAAAGTAATACGGTACAACGTTTTACAATATAACGTATGACATTATGTGGTCTTACGATATAACGTATAACGTTATGTAGCATTGCGTTATAACGTATAACGTTATGTAGCATTACGATATCACGTATAACGTTATGTAGCATTACGATATAACGTATAACATTATATAGCATTACGATATAACGTACAACGTTATATAGTATTACGTTATAACGTATGACGTTGTGTAGCATTACCATATAACGTATGACGTTATGTAGTATTACGATATAACGTATAACGTTATATAGCATTACGTTATAACGTACAACATCATATGCTAATACGTTATATCGTATAACGTTATGTGGCATAACGATATAACGTACAACATCATATGATAATACGTTATATCGTATAACGTTATGTAGCATTACGATATAACGTATAACGTTATGTAGCTTTATGATATAACGTATAACGATATGTAACATTACGATATATCGTATAACGATATGTAACGATACGATATAACGTATAACGTTATGCAGCATTACGATATAACGTATAACGTTATGTAACGTTACGATATAACGTATAACGTTATGCAGCATTACGATATAACGTATAACGTTATGTAGCATTACGATATAACGTATAACGTTATGCAGCATTACGATATAACGTATAACGTTATGTAGCATTACGATATAACGTATAACGGTATGTAGCATTACGATATAACGTATAACGTTATGTTGCATTACGATATAACGTATAACGTTATGTGGCATAACGATATAACGTATAACATCATATGCTAATACGTTATATCGTATAACGTTATGTAGCATTACGATATAACGTATAACGGTATGTAGCATTACGATATAACGTATAACGTTATGTAGCATTACGATATAACGTATATCGTTATATAGTATTACGTTATGTTGCATAACGATATAACGTATAACGTTATATGCTAATACGTTATATCGTATAACGTTATGTAACATTACGATATAACGTATAACGTTATGTAGCATTACGATATAACGTATAACGTTATGTAGCATTAGGATATAACGTATAACGTTATGTAGCATTACGATATAACGTATAACGTTATGTAGAATAACGATATAACGTATAATGTAATGTAGCTTTACGATATAACGTACAACGTTATGTAGCATAACGATATAACGTATAACGTTATGTAGCATTACGATATAACGTATAACGTTATATGGTAATACGTTATAACGTATAACGTTATGTAACATTACGATATAACGTATAACGTTATATGGCAATACGTTATAACGTAAAACGTTATGTAGCATTACGATATAACGTATAACGTTATGTGGCATTACGATATATCGTATAACGTTATGTAGCATTACGATATAACGTATAACGTTATGTAGCATTACGATATAACGTATAACGTTATATAGCATTACGATATAACGTATAACGTTATATGGTAATACGTTATAA
Source organism: Bombus lapidarius (assembly GCA_936014575.1). NCBI lineage: Eukaryota > Metazoa > Arthropoda > Insecta > Hymenoptera > Apidae > Bombus > Bombus lapidarius. Next base: position 469,108 of record CAKXZU010000098.1, on the reverse strand, counting down.
CGTATAACGTTATGTAACATTACGATATAACGTATAACGTTATATGGCAACACGTTATAACGTAAAACGTTATGTCGCATTACGATATAACGTATAACGTTATGTGGCATTACGATATATCGTATAACGTTATGTAGCATTACGATATAACGTATAACGTTATGTGGCATTACGATATATCGTATAACGTTATGTAGCATTACGATATAACGTATAACGTTATGTAGCATTACGATATAACGTATAACGTTATGTAGCATTACGATATAACGTATAACGTTATGTAGCATTACGAGATAACGTATAACTTCATGCTAATACGTTATATCGTATAACGTTATGTAGCATTACGATATAACGTATAACATTATATAGCATTACGTTATAACGTATGACGTTATGTAGCATTACCGTATATCGTATAACGTTATGTAGCATTACGATATAACGTATAACGTTATGTAGCATTACGATATAACGTATAACGTTATGTAGAATAACGATATAACGTATAATGTTATGTAGCTTTACGATATAACGTACAACGTTATATAGTATTACGTTATAACGTATAACGTTATGTAGCATAACGATATAACGTATAACGTTATGTAGCATTACGATATAACGTATAACGTTATATGGTAATACGTTATAACGTATAACGTTATGTAACATTACGATATAACGTATTACGTTATATGGCAATACGTTATAACGTAAAACGTTATGTAGCATTACGATATAACGTATAACGTTATGTGGCATTACGATATATCGTATAACGTTATGTAGCATTACGATATAACGTAGAACGTTATGTAGCATTACGATATAACGTATAACGTTATGTAGCATTATGATATAACGTATAACGTTATGTAGCATTACGAGATAACGTATAACATCATATGCTAATACGTTATATCGTATAACGTTATGTAGCATTACGATATAACGTATAACGGTATGTAGCATTACGATATAACGTATAACGTTATGTAGCATTACGATATAACGTATATCGTTATATAGTATTACGTTATGTAGCATAACGATATAACGTATAACGTTTTATGCTAATACGTTATATCGTATAACGTTATGTAACATTACGATATAACGTATAACGTTATGTAGCATTACGATATAACGTATAACGTTATGTAGCATTAGGATATAACGTATATCGTTATGTAGCATTAGGATATAACGTATAACGTTATGTAACATTACGATATAACGTACAACGTTATATAGTATTACGTTATAACGTATAACGTTATGTAGCAAAACGATATAACGTATAACGTTATGTAGCATTACGATATAACGTATAACGTTATATAGTATTACGTTATGTAGCATAACGATATAACGTATAACGTTATATGCTAATACGTTATATCGTATAACGTTATGTAACATTACGATATAACGTATAACGTTATGTAGCATTACGATATAACGTATAACGTTATGTAGCATTAGGATATAACGTATAACGTTATGTAGCATTACGATATAACGTATAACGATATGTAGAATAACGATATAACGTATAATGTTATGTAGCTTTACGATATAACGTACAACGTTATATAGTATTACGTTATAACGTATAACGTTATGTAGCATAACGATATAACGTATAACGTTATGTAGCATTACGATATAACGTATAACGTTATATGGTAATACGTTATAACGTATAACGTTATGTAACATTACGATATAACGTATAACGTTATATGGCAATACGTTATAACGTAAAACGTTATGTAGCATTACGATATAACGTATAACGTTATGTGGCATTACGATATATCGTATAACGTTATGTAGCATTACGATATAACGTATAACGTTATATGGTAATACGTTATAACGTATAACGTTATGTAACATTACGATATAACGTATAACGTTATATGGCAACACGTTATAACGTAAAACGTTATGTAGCATTACGATATAACGTATAACGTTATGTGGCATTACGATATATCGTATAACGTTATGTAGCATTACGATATAACGTATAACGTTATGTGGCATTACGATATATCGTATAACGTTATGTAGCATTACGATATAACGTATAACGTTATGTAGCATTACGATATAACGTATAACGTTATGTAGCATTACGATATAACGTATAACGTTATGTAGCATTACGAGATAACGTATAACTTCATGCTAATACGTTATATCGTATAACGTTATGTAGCATTACGATATAACGTATAACATTATATAGCATTACGTTATAACGTATGACGTTATGTAGCATTACCGTATATCGTATAACGTTATGTAGCATTACGATATAACGTATAACGTTATGTAGCATTACGATATAACGTATAACGTTATGTAGAATAACGATATAACGTATAATGTTATGTAGCTTTACGATATAACGTACAACGTTATATAGTATTACGTTATAACGTATAACGTTATGTAGCATAACGATATAACGTATAACGTTATGTAGCATTACGATATAACGTATAACGTTATATGGTAATACGTTATAACGTATAACGTTATGTAACAATACGATATAACGTATAACGGTATGTAGCATTACGATATAACGTATAACGTTATGTAGCATTACGATATAACGTATATCGTTATATAGTATTACGTTATGTAGCATAACGATATAACGTATAACGTTTTATGCTAATACGTTATATCGTATAACGTTATGTAACATTACGATATAACGTATAACGTTATGTAGCATTACGATATAACGTATAACGTTATGTAGCATTAGGATATAACGTATAACGTTATGTAGCATTACGATATAACGTATAACGTTATGTAGAATAACGATATAACGTATAATGTTATGTAGCTTTACGATATAACGTACAACGTTATATAGTATTACGTTATAACGTATAACGTTATGTAGCAAAACGATATAACGTATAACGTTATGTAGCATTACGATATAACGTATAACGTTATATGGTAATACGTTATAACGTATAACGTTATGTAACATTACGATATAACGTATAACGTTATATGGCAATACGTTATAACGTAAAACGTTATGTAGCATTACGATATAACGTATAACGTTATGTGGCATTACGATATATCGTATAACGTTATGTAGCATTACGATATAACGTATAACGTTATGTAGCATTACGATATAACGTATAACGTTATATAGCATTACGATATAACGTATAACGTTATATGGTAATACGTTATAACGTATAACGTTATGTAACATTACGATATAACGTATAACGTTATATGGCAACACGTTATAACGTAAAACGTTATGTAGCATTACGATATAACGTATAACGTTATGTGGCATTACGATATATCGTATAACGTTATGTAGCATTACGATATAACGTATAACGTTATGTAGCATTACGATATAACGTATAACGTTATGTAGCATTACGATATAACGTATAACGTTATGTAGCATTACGAGATAACGTATAACGTTATGTAGCATCACGATATAACGTATAACGTTATGTAGCATTTCGATGTAACGTATAACGTTATGTAGCATTACGATATAACGTATAACGTTATGTAGCATTACGATATAACGTATAACGTTATATGGTAATACGTTATAACGTATAACGTTATGTAACATTACGATATAACGTATTACGTTATATGGCAATACGTTATAACGTAAAACGTTATGTAGCATTACGATATAACGTATAACGTTATGTGGCATTACGATATATCGTATAACGTTATGTAGCATTACCATATAACGTAGAACGTTATGTAGCATTACGATATAACGTATAACGTTATGTAGCATTATGATATAACGTATAACGTTATGTAGCATTACGAGATAACGTATAACGATATGTAATATTACGATATAACGTATAACGTTATGCAGCATTACGATATAACGTATAACGTTATGTAGCATTACGATATAACGTATAACGTTATGTAGCATTACGATATAACGTATAACGTTATGTCGCATTACGATATAACGTATAACGTTATGTAGCATTACGAGATAACGTATAACGTTATGTAGCATTACGATATAGCGTATAACGTTATGTAGCATTTCGATGTAACGTATATCGTTATGTAGCATTACGATATAACGTATAACTTCATATGCTAATACGTTATATCGTATAACGTTATGTAGCATTACGATATAACGTATAACGTTATGTAGAATAACGATATAACGTATAATGTTATGTAGCTTTACGATATAACGTACAACGTTATACAGTATTACGTTATAACATATAACGTTATGTAGCATAACGATATAACGTATAACGTTATGTAGCATTACGATATAACGTATAACGTTATATGGTAATACGTTATAACGTATAACGTTATGTAACATTACGATGTAACGTATAACGTTATATGGCAATACGTTATAACGTAAAACGTTATGTAGCATTACGATATAACGTATAACGTTATGTGGCATTACGATATATCGTATAACGTTATGTGGCATTACGATATAACGTATAACGTTATATGCTAATACGTTATATCGTATGACGTTATGTAACATTACGATATAACGTGGAACGTTATGTAGCATTACGATATAACGTATAACGTTATGTAGCATTGCGATATAACGTATAACGTTATGTAGCATTGCGATATAACGTATAACGTTATGTAGCATTGCGATATAACGTATAACGTTATGTAGCACTACGATATAACGTATAACGTTATGTTGCATTACGATATAACGTATATCGTTATATGGTAATACGTTATAACGTATAACGTTATGTAGCATTACGAGATAACGTATAACGTTATGTAGCATTACGATATAACGTATAACGTTATGTAGCATTACGATATAACGTATAACGTTATGTAGCATTACGATATAACGTATAACGTTATATAGCATTACGTTATAACGTATGACGTTATGCAGCATTACCGTATATCGTATAACGTTATGTAGCATTACGATATAACGTATAACGTTATGTAGCATTACGATATAACGTATAACGTTATGTAGAATAACGATATAACGTATAATGTTATGTAGCTTTACGATATAACGTACAACGTTATATAGTATTACGTTATAACGTATAACGTTATGTAGCATAACGATATAACGTATAACGTTATGTAGCATTACGATATAACGTATAACGTTATATGGTAATACGTTATAACGTATAACGTTATGTAACATTACGATATAACGTATAACGTTATATGGCAATACGTTATAACGTATAACGTTATGTAACATTACGATATAACGTATAACGTTATATGGCAATACGTTATAACGTAAAACGTTATGTAGCATTACGATATAACGTATAACGTTATGTGGCATTACGATATATCGTATAACGTTATGTAGCATTACGATATAACGTAGAACGCTATGTAGCATTACGATATAACGTATATCGTTATGTAGCATTACGATATAACGTATAACGATATGTAACATTACGATATATCGTATAACGATATGTAACGATACGATATAACGTATAACGTTATGCAGCATTACGATATAACGTATAACGTTATGTAACGTTACGATATAACGTATAACGTTATGCAGCATTACGATATAAGGTATAACGTTATGTAGCATTACGATATAGCGTATAACGTTATGCAGCATTACGATATAACGTATAACGTTATGTAGCATTACGATATAACGTATAACGGTATGTAGCATTACGATATAACGTATAACGTTATGTTGCATTACGATATAACGTATAACGTTATGTGGCATAACGATATAACGTATAACATCATATGCTAATACGTTATATCGTATAACGTTATGTAGCATTACGATATAACGTATAACGGTATGTAGCATTACGATATAACGTATAACGTTATGTAGCATTACGATATAACGTATATCGTTATATAGTATTACGTTATGTTGCATAACGATATAACGTATAACGTTATATGCTAATACGTTATATCGTATAACGTTATGTAACATTACGATATAACGTATAACGTTATGTAGCATTACGATATAACGTATAACGTTATGTAGCATTAGGATATAACGTATAACGTTATGTAGCATTACGATATAACGTATAACGTTATGTAGAATAACGATATAACGTATAATGTAATGTAGCTTTACGATATAACGTACAACGTTATGTAGCATAACGATATAACGTATAACGTTATGTAGCATTACGATATAACGTATAACGTTATATGGTAATACGTTATAACGTATAACGTTATGTAACATTACGATATAACGTATAACGTTATATGGCAATACGTTATAACGTAAAACGTTATGTAGCATTACGATATAACGTATAACGTTATGTGGCATTACGATATATCGTATAACGTTATGTAGCATTACGATATAACGTATAACGTTATGTAGCATTACGATATAACGTATAACGTTATATAGCATTACGATATAACGTATAACGTTATATGGTAATACGTTATAACGTATAACGTTATGTAACATTACGATATAACGTATAACGTTATATGGCAACACGTTATAACGTAAAACGTTATGTCGCATTACGATATAACGTATAACGTTATGTGGCATTACGATATATCGTATAACGTTATGTAGCATTACGATATAACGTATAACGTTATGTGGCATTACGATATATCGTATAACGTTATGTAGCATTACGATATAACGTATAACGTTATGTAGCATTACGATATAACGTATAACGTTATGTAGCATTACGATATAACGTATAACGTTATGTAGCATTACGAGATAACGTATAACTTCATGCTAATACGTTATATCGTATAACGTTATGTAGCATTACGATATAACGTATAACGGTATGTAGCATTACGATATAACGTATAACGTTATGTAGCATTACGATATAACGTATATCGTTATATAGTATTACGTTATGTTGCATAACGATATAACGTATAACGTTATATGCTAATACGTTATATCGTATAACGTTATGTAACATTACGATATAACGTATAACGTTATGTAGCATTACGATATAACGTATAACGTTATGTAGCATTAGGATATAACGTATAACGTTATGTAGCATTACGATATAACGTATAACGTTATGTAGAATAACGATATAACGTATAATGTAATGTAGCTTTACGATATAACGTACAACGTTATGTAGCATAACGATATAACGTATAACGTTATGTAGCATTACGATATAACGTATAACGTTATATGGTAATACGTTATAACGTATAACGTTATGTAACATTACGATATAACGTATAACGTTATATGGCAATACGTTATAACGTAAAACGTTATGTAGCATTACGATATAACGTATAACGTTATGTGGCATTACGATATATCGTATAACGTTATGTAGCATTACGATATAACGTATAACGTTATGTAGCATTACGATATAACGTATAACGTTATATAGCATTACGATATAACGTATAACGTTATATGGTAATACGTTATAACGTATAACGTTATGTAACATTACGATATAACGTATAACGTTATATGGCAACACGTTATAACGTAAAACGTTATGTCGCATTACGATATAACGTATAACGTTATGTGGCATTACGATATATCGTATAACGTTATGTAGCATTACGATATAACGTATAACGTTATGTGGCATTACGATATATCGTATAACGTTATGTAGCATTACGATATAACGTATAACGTTATGTAGCATTACGATATAACGTATAACGTTATGTAGCATTACGATATAACGTATAACGTTATGTAGCATTACGAGATAACGTATAACTTCATGCTAATACGTTATATCGTATAACGTTATGTAGCATTACGATATAACGTATAACATTATATAGCATTACGTTATAACGTATGACGTTATGTAGCATTACCGTATATCGTATAACGTTATGTAGCATTACGATATAACGTATAACGTTATGTAGCATTACGATATAACGTATAACGTTATGTAGAATAACGATATAACGTATAATGTTATGTAGCTTTACGATATAACGTACAACGTTATATAGTATTACGTTATAACGTATAACGTTATGTAGCATAACGATATAACGTATAACGTTATGTAGCATTACGATATAACGTATAACGTTATATGGTAATACGTTATAACGTATAACGTTATGTAACATTACGATATAACGTATTACGTTATATGGCAATACGTTATAACGTAAAACGTTATGTAGCATTACGATATAACGTATAACGTTATGTGGCATTACGATATATCGTATAACGTTATGTAGCATTACGATATAACGTAGAACGTTATGTAGCATTACGATATAACGTATAACGTTATGTAGCATTATGATATAACGTATAACGTTATGTAGCATTACGAGATAACGTATAACATCATATGCTAATACGTTATATCGTATAACGTTATGTAGCATTACGATATAACGTATAACGGTATGTAGCATTACGATATAACGTATAACGTTATGTAGCATTACGATATAACGTATATCGTTATATAGTATTACGTTATGTAGCATAACGATATAACGTATAACGTTTTATGCTAATACGTTATATCGTATAACGTTATGTAACATTACGATATAACGTATAACGTTATGTAGCATTACGATATAACGTATAACGTTATGTAGCATTAGGATATAACGTATAACGTTATGTAGCATTAGGATATAACGTATAACGTTATGTAACATTACGATATAACGTACAACGTTATATAGTATTACGTTATAACGTATAACGTTATGTAGCAAAACGATATAACGTATAACGTTATGTAGCATTACGATATAACGTATAACGTTATATAGTATTACGTTATGTAGCATAACGATATAACGTATAACGTTATATGCTAATACGTTATATCGTATAACGTTATGTAACATTACGATATAACGTATAACGTTATGTAGCATTACGATATAACGTATAACGTTATGTAGCATTAGGATATAACGTATAACGTTATGTAGCATTACGATATAACGTATAACGATATGTAGAATAACGATATAACGTATAATGTTATGTAGCTTTACGATATAACGTACAACGTTATATAGTATTACGTTATAACGTATAACGTTATGTAGCATAACGATATAACGTATAACGTTATGTAGCATTACGATATAACGTATAACGTTATATGGTAATACGTTATAACGTATAACGTTATGTAACATTACGATATAACGTATAACGTTATATGGCAATACGTTATAACGTAAAACGTTATGTAGCATTACGATATAACGTATAACGTTATGTGGCATTACGATATATCGTATAACGTTATGTAGCATTACGATATAACGTATAACGTTATATGGTAATACGTTATAACGTATAACGTTATGTAACATTACGATATAACGTATAACGTTATATGGCAACACGTTATAACGTAAAACGTTATGTAGCATTACGATATAACGTATAACGTTATGTGGCATTACGATATATCGTATAACGTTATGTAGCATTACGATATAACGTATAACGTTATGTGGCATTACGATATATCGTATAACGTTATGTAGCATTACGATATAACGTATAACGTTATGTAGCATTACGATATAACGTATAACGTTATGTAGCATTACGATATAACGTATAACGTTATGTAGCATTACGAGATAACGTATAACTTCATGCTAATACGTTATATCGTATAACGTTATGTAGCATTACGATATAACGTATAACATTATATAGCATTACGTTATAACGTATGACGTTATGTAGCATTACCGTATATCGTATAACGTTATGTAGCATTACGATATAACGTATAACGTTATGTAGCATTACGATATAACGTATAACGTTATGTAGAATAACGATATAACGTATAATGTTATGTAGCTTTACGATATAACGTACAACGTTATATAGTATTACGTTATAACGTATAACGTTATGTAGCATAACGATATAACGTATAACGTTATGTAGCATTACGATATAACGTATAACGTTATATGGTAATACGTTATAACGTATAACGTTATGTAACATTACGATATAACGTATAACGGTATGTAGCATTACGATATAACGTATAACGTTATGTAGCATTACGATATAACGTATATCGTTATATAGTATTACGTTATGTAGCATAACGATATAACGTATAACGTTTTATGCTAATACGTTATATCGTATAACGTTATGTAACATTACGATATAACGTATAACGTTATGTAGCATTACGATATAACGTATAACGTTATGTAGCATTAGGATATAACGTATAACGTTATGTAGCATTACGATATAACGTATAACGTTATGTAGAATAACGATATAACGTATAATGTTATGTAGCTTTACGATATAACGTACAACGTTATATAGTATTACGTTATAACGTATAACGTTATGTAGCAAAACGATATAACGTATAACGTTATGTAGCATTACGATATAACGTATAACGTTATATGGTAATACGTTATAACGTATAACGTTATGTAACATTACGATATAACGTATAACGTTATATGGCAATACGTTATAACGTAAAACGTTATGTAGCATTACGATATAACGTATAACGTTATGTGGCATTACGATATATCGTATAACGTTATGTAGCATTACGATATAACGTATAACGTTATGTAGCATTACGATATAACGTATAACGTTATATAGCATTACGATATAACGTATAACGTTATATGGTAATACGTTATAACGTATAACGTTATGTAACATTACGATATAACGTATAACGTTATATGGCAACACGTTATAACGTAAAACGTTATGTAGCATTACGATATAACGTATAACGTTATGTGGCATTACGATATATCGTATAACGTTATGTAGCATTACGATATAACGTATAACGTTATGTAGCATTACGATATAACGTATAACGTTATGTAGCATTACGATATAACGTATAACGTTATGTAGCATTACGAGATAACGTATAACGTTATGTAGCATCACGATATAACGTATAACGTTATGTAGCATTTCGATGTAACGTATAACGTTATGTAGCATTACGATATAACGTATAACGTTATGTAGCATTACGATATAACGTATAACGTTATATGGTAATACGTTATAACGTATAACGTTATGTAACATTACGATATAACGTATTACGTTATATGGCAATACGTTATAACGTAAAACGTTATGTAGCATTACGATATAACGTATAACGTTATGTGGCATTACGATATATCGTATAACGTTATGTAGCATTACCATATAACGTAGAACGTTATGTAGCATTACGATATAACGTATAACGTTATGTAGCATTATGATATAACGTATAACGTTATGTAGCATTACGAGATAACGTATAACGATATGTAATATTACGATATAACGTATAACGTTATGCAGCATTACGATATAACGTATAACGTTATGTAGCATTACGATATAACGTATAACGTTATGTAGCATTACGATATAACGTATAACGTTATGTCGCATTACGATATAACGTATAACGTTATGTAGCATTACGAGATAACGTATAACGTTATGTAGCATTACGATATAGCGTATAACGTTATGTAGCATTTCGATGTAACGTATATCGTTATGTAGCATTAATCTGATAGAGTGTGTTTCATATGCTAATACGTTATATCGTATAACGTTATGTAGCATTACGATATAACGTATAACGTTATGTAGAATAACGATATAACGTATAATGTTATGTAGCTTTACGATATAACGTACAACGTTATACAGTATTACGTTATAACATATAACGTTATGTAGCATAACGATATAACGTATAACGTTATGTAGCATTACGATATAACGTATAACGTTATATGGTAATACGTTATAACGTATAACGTTATGTAACATTACGATGTAACGTATAACGTTATATGGCAATACGTTATAACGTAAAACGTTATGTAGCATTACGATATAACGTATAACGTTATGTGGCATTACGATATATCGTATAACGTTATGTGGCATTACGATATAACGTATAACGTTATATGCTAATACGTTATATCGTATGACGTTATGTAACATTACGATATAACGTGGAACGTTATGTAGCATTACGATATAACGTATAACGTTATGTAGCATTGCGATATAACGTATAACGTTATGTAGCATTGCGATATAACGTATAACGTTATGTAGCATTGCGATATAACGTATAACGTTATGTAGCACTACGATATAACGTATAACGTTATGTTGCATTACGATATAACGTATATCGTTATATGGTAATACGTTATAACGTATAACGTTATGTAGCATTACGAGATAACGTATAACGTTATGTAGCATTACGATATAACGTATAACGTTATGTAGCATTACGATATAACGTATAACGTTATGTAGCATTACGATATAACGTATAACGTTATATAGCATTACGTTATAACGTATGACGTTATGCAGCATTACCGTATATCGTATAACGTTATGTAGCATTACGATATAACGTATAACGTTATGTAGCATTACGATATAACGTATAACGTTATGTAGAATAACGATATAACGTATAATGTTATGTAGCTTTACGATATAACGTACAACGTTATATAGTATTACGTTATAACGTATAACGTTATGTAGCATAACGATATAACGTATAACGTTATGTAGCATTACGATATAACGTATAACGTTATATGGTAATACGTTATAACGTATAACGTTATGTAACATTACGATATAACGTATAACGTTATATGGCAATACGTTATAACGTATAACGTTATGTAACATTACGATATAACGTATAACGTTATATGGCAATACGTTATAACGTAAAACGTTATGTAGCATTACGATATAACGTATAACGTTATGTGGCATTACGATATATCGTATAACGTTATGTAGCATTACGATATAACGTAGAACGCTATGTAGCATTACGATATAACGTATATCGTTATGTAGCATTACGATATAACGTATAACGTTATGTAGCATTACGAGATAACGTATAACGATATGTAATATTACGATATAACGTATAACGTTATGCAGCATTACGATATAACGTATAACGTTATGTAGCATTACGATATAACGTATAACGGTATGTAGCATTACGATATAACGAGTAACGTTATGTAGCATTACGTTATAACGTATAACTTTATGTAGCATAGCGATATAACGTAAAAACGTTATGTAGCTTTACGATATAACGTATAACGTTATATGCTAATACGTTATATCGTATAACGTTATGTAACATTACGATATAACGTATAACGTTATGTACCATTACGATATAACGTATAACGTTATGTAGCATTAGGATATAACGTATAACGTTATGTAGCATTACGATATAACGTATAACGTTATGTAGCATTACGATATAACGTATAACTTTATGTAGCATTACGGTATAACGTATAACGTTATGTAGCATTACGATATAACGTATATCGTTATGTAGCATTACGATATAACGTATAACGTTATGTAGCATTACGATATAACGTACAACGTTATATAGTATTACGTTATAACGTATAACGTTATGTAGCATAACGATATAACGTATAACGTTATGTAGCATTACGATATAACGTATAACGTTATATGGTAATACGTTATAACGTATAACGTTATGTAACATTACGATATAACGTATAACGTTATATGGCAATACGTTATAACGTAAAACGTTATGTAGCATTACGATATAACGTATAACGTTATGTGGCATTACGATATATCGTATAACGTTATGTAGCATTACGATATAACGTATAACGTTATGTAGCATTACGATATAATGTATAACGTTATGTAGCATTACGATATAACGTATAACGTTATGTAGCATTACGAGGTAACGTATAACGTTATGTAGCATTACGATATAATGTATAACGTTATGTGGCATTAAGATATAACGTATAACGTTATATGCTAATACGTTATATCGTATAACGTTATGTAACATTACGATATAACGTGGAACGTTATGTAGCATTACGATATAACGTATAACGTTATGTAGCACTGCGATATAACGTATAACGTTATGTAGCATTGCGATATAACGTATAACGTTATGTAGCACTACGATATAACGTATAACGTTATGTAGCATTACGATATAACGTATATCGTTATATGGTAATACGTTATAACGTATAACGTTATGTAACCTTACGATATAACGTATAACGTTATATGGCAACACGTTATAACGTAAAACGTTATGTAACATTACGGTATAACGTATAACGTTATGTGGCATTACGATATATCGTATAACGTTATGTAGCATTACGATATAACGTATAACGTTATGTAGCATTACGATATAACGTATAACGTTATGTCGCATTACGATATAACGTATAACGTTATGTAGCATTACGAGATAACGTATAACGTTATGTAGCATTACGATATAACGTATAACGTTATGTAGCATTTCGATGTAACGTATATCGTTATGTAGCATTACGATATAACGTATAACTTCATATGCTAATACGTTATATCGTATAACGTTATGTAGCATTACGATATAACGTATAACGTTATATAGCATTACGTTATAACGTATGACGTTATGTAGCATTACCGTATATCGTATAACGTTATGTAGCATTACGATATAACGTATAACGTTATGTAGCATTACGATATAACGTATAACGTTATGTAGAATAACGATATAACGTATAATGTTATGTAGCTTTACGATATAACGTACAACGTTATATAGTATTACGTTATAACTTATAACGTTATGTAGCATAACGATATAACGTATAACGTTATGTAGCATTACGATATAACGTATAACGTTATATGGTAATACGTTATAACGTATAACGTTATGTAACATTACGATGTAACGTATAACGTTATATGGCAATACGTTATAACGTAAAACGTTATGTAGCATTACGATATAACGTATAACGTTATGTGGCATTACGATATATCGTATAACGTTATGTAGCATTACGATATAACGTAGAACGTTATGTAGCATTACGATATAACGTATAACGTTATGTAGCATTACGATATAACGTATAACGTTATGTAGCATTACGATATAACGTATAACGTTATGTAGCATTACGGGATAACGTATAACGATATGTAATATTACGATATAACGTATAACGTTATGCAGCATTACGATATAACGTATAACGTTATGTAGCATTACGATATAACGTATAACGGTATGTAGCATTACGATATAACGAGTAACGTTATGTAGCATTACGTTATAACGTATAACTTTATGTAGCATAACGATATAACGTAAAAACGTTATGTAGCTTTACGATATAACGTATAACGTTATACGCTAATACGTTATATCGTATAACGTTATGTAACATTACGATATAACGTATAACGTTATGTAGCATTAGGATATAACGTATAACGTTATGTAGCATTACGATATAACGTATAACGTTATGTAGCATTACGATATAACGTATAACTTTATGTAGCATTACGGTATAACGTATAACGTTATGTAGCATTACGATATAACGTATATCGTTATGTAGCATTACGATATAACGTATAACGTTATGTAGCATTACGATATAACGTACAACGTTATATAGTATTACGTTGTAACGTATAACGTTATGTAGCATAACGATATAACGTATAACGTTATGTAGCATTACGATATAACGTATAACGTTATATGGTAATACGTTATAACGTATAACGTTATGTAACATTACGATATAACGTATAACGTTATATGGCAATACGTTATAACGTATAACGTTATGTAGCATTACGATATAACGTATAACGTTATGTAGCATTACGATATAACGTATAACGTTATATAGCATTACGTTATAACGTATGACGTTATGCAGCATTACCGTATATCGTATAACGTTATGTAGCATTACGATATAACGTATAACGTTATGTAGCATAACGATATAACGTATAACGTTATGTAGCATTACGATATAACGTATAACGTTATATGGTAATACGTTATAACGTATAACGTTATGTAACATTACGATATAACGTATAACGTTATATGGCAATACGTTATAACGTATAACGTTATGTAACATTACGATATAACGTATAACGTTATATGGCAATACGTTATAACGTAAAACGTTATGTAGCATTACGATATAACGTATAACGTTATGTGGCATTACGATATATCGTATAACGTTATGTAGCATTACGATATAACGTAGAACGCTATGTAGCATTACGATATAACGTATATCGTTATGTAGCATTACGATATAACGTATAACGTTATGTAGCATTACGAGATAACGTATAACGATATGTAATATTACGATATAACGTATAACGTTATGCAGCATTACGATATAACGTATAACGTTATGTAGCATTACGATATAACGTATAACGGTATGTAGCATTACGATATAACGAGTAACGTTATGTAGCATTACGTTATAACGTATAACTTTATGTAGCATAGCGATATAACGTAAAAACGTTATGTAGCTTTACGATATAACGTATAACGTTATATGCTAATACGTTATATCGTATAACGTTATGTAACATTACGATATAACGTATAACGTTATGTAGCATTACGATATAACGTATAACGTTATGTAGCATTAGGATATAACGTATAACGTTATGTAGCATTACGATATAACGTATAACGTTATGTAGCATTACGATATAACGTATAACTTTATGTAGCATTACGGTATAACGTATAACGTTATGTAGCATTACGATATAACGTATATCGTTATGTAGCATTACGATATAACGTATAACGTTATGTAGCATTACGATATAACGTACAACGTTATATAGTATTACGTTATAACGTATAACGTTATGTAGCATAACGATATAACGTATAACGTTATGTAGCATTACGATATAACGTATAACGTTATATGGTAATACGTTATAACGTATAACGTTATGTAACATTACGATATAACGTATAACGTTATATGGCAATACGTTATAACGTAAAACGTTATGTAGCATTACGATATAACGTATAACGTTATGTGGCATTACGATATATCGTATAACGTTATGTAGCATTACGATATAACGTATAACGTTATGTAGCATTACGATATAATGTATAACGTTATGTAGCATTACGATATAACGTATAACGTTATGTAGCATTACGAGATAACGTATAACGTTATGTAGCATTACGATATAATGTATAACGTTATGTGGCATTAAGATATAACGCATAACGTTATATGCTAATACGTTATATCGTATAACGTTATGTAACATTACGATATAACGTGGAACGTTATGTAGCATTACGATATAACGTATAACGTTATGTAGCATTGCGATATAACGTATAACGTTATGTAGCATTGCGATATAACGTATAACGTTATGTAGCACTACGATATAACGTATAACGTTATGTAGCATTACGATATAACGTATATCGTTATATGGTAATACGTTATAACGTATAACGTTATGTAACCTTACGATATAACGTATAACGTTATATGGCAACACGTTATAACGTAAAACGTTATGTAACATTACGGTATAACGTATAACGTTATGTGGCATTACGATATATCGTATAACGTTATGTAGCATTACGATATAACGTATAACGTTATGTAGCATTACGATATAACGTATAACGTTATGTCGCATTACGATATAACGTATAACGTTATGTAGCATTACGAGATAACGTATAACGTTATGTAGCATTACGATATAACGTATAACGTTATGTAGCATTACGATATAACGTATAACGTTATATAGCATTACGTTATAACGTATGACGTTATGCAGCATTACCGTATATCGTATAACGTTATGTAGCATTACGATATAACGTATAACGTTATGTAGCATTACGATATAACGTATAACGTTATGTAGAATAACGATATAACGTATAATGTTATGTAGCTTTACGATATAACGTACAACGTTATATAGTATTACGTTATAACGTATAACGTTATGTAGCATAACGATATAACGTATAACGTTATGTAGCATTACGATATAACGTATAACGTTATATGGTAATACGTTATAACGTATAACGTTATGTAACATTACGATATAACGTATAACGTTATATGGCAATACGTTATAACGTATAACGTTATGTAACATTACGATATAACGTATAACGTTATATGGCAATACGTTATAACGTAAAACGTTATGTAGCATTACGATATAACGTATAACGTTATGTGGCATTACGATATATCGTATAACGTTATGTAGCATTACGATATAACGTAGAACGCTATGTAGCATTACGATATAACGTATATCGTTATGTAGCATTACGATATAACGTATAACGTTATGTAGCATTACGAGATAACGTATAACGATATGTAATATTACGATATAACGTATAACGTTATGCAGCATTACGATATAACGTATAACGTTATGTAGCATTACGATATAACGTATAACGGTATGTAGCATTACGATATAACGAGTAACGTTATGTAGCATTACGTTATAACGTATAACTTTATGTAGCATAGCGATATAACGTAAAAACGTTATGTAGCTTTACGATATAACGTATAACGTTATATGCTAATACGTTATATCGTATAACGTTATGTAACATTACGATATAACGTATAACGTTATGTAGCATTACGATATAACGTATAACGTTATGTAGCATTAGGATATAACGTATAACGTTATGTAGCATTACGATATAACGTATAACGTTATGTAGCATTACGATATAACGTATAACTTTATGTAGCATTACGGTATAACGTATAACGTTATGTAGCATTACGATATAACGTATATCGTTATGTAGCATTACGATATAACGTATAACGTTATGTAGCATTACGATATAACGTACAACGTTATATAGTATTACGTTATAACGTATAACGTTATGTAGCATAACGATATAACGTATAACGTTATGTAGCATTACGATATAACGTATAACGTTATATGGTAATACGTTATAACGTATAACGTTATGTAACATTACGATATAACGTATAACGTTATATGGCAATACGTTATAACGTAAAACGTTATGTAGCATTACGATATAACGTATAACGTTATGTGGCATTACGATATATCGTATAACGTTATGTAGCATTACGATATAACGTATAACGTTATGTAGCATTACGATATAATGTATAACGTTATGTAGCATTACGATATAACGTATAACGTTATGTAGCATTACGAGATAACGTATAACGTTATGTAGCATTACGATATAATGTATAACGTTATGTGGCATTAAGATATAACGTATAACGTTATATGCTAATACGTTATATCGTATAACGTTATGTAACATTACGATATAACGTGGAACGTTATGTAGCATTACGATATAACGTATAACGTTATGTAGCATTGCGATATAACGTATAACGTTATGTAGCATTGCGATATAACGTATAACGTTATGTAGCACTACGATATAACGTATAACGTTATGTAGCATTACGATATAACGTATATCGTTATATGGTAATACGTTATAACGTATAACGTTATGTAACCTTACGATATAACGTATAACGTTATATGGCAACACGTTATAACGTAAAACGTTATGTAACATTACGGTATAACGTATAACGTTATGTGGCATTACGATATATCGTATAACGTTATGTAGCATTACGATATAACGTATAACGTTATGTAGCATTACGATATAACGTATAACGTTATGTCGCATTACGATATAACGTATAACGTTATGTAGCATTACGAGATAACGTATAACGTTATGTAGCATTACGATATAACGTATAACGTTATGTAGCATTTCGATGTAACGTATATCGTTATGTAGCATTACGATATAACGTATAACTTCATATGCTAATACGTTATATCGTATAACGTTATGTAGCATTACGATATAACGTATAACGTTATATAGCATTACGTTATAACGTATGACGTTATGTAGCATTACCGTATATCGTATAACGTTATGTAGCATTACGATATAACGTATAACGTTATGTAGCATTACGATATAACGTATAACGTTATGTAGAATAACGATATAACGTATAATGTTATGTAGCTTTACGATATAACGTACAACGTTATATAGTATTACGTTATAACTTATAACGTTATGTAGCATAACGATATAACGTATAACGTTATGTAGCATTACGATATAACGTATAACGTTATATGGTAATACGTTATAACGTATAACGTTATGTAACATTACGATGTAACGTATAACGTTATATGGCAATACGTTATAACGTAAAACGTTATGTAGCATTACGATATAACGTATAACGTTATGTGGCATTACGATATATCGTATAAAGTTATGTAGCATTACGATATAACGTAGAACGTTATGTAGCATTACGATATAACGTATAACGTTATGTAGCATTACGATATAACGTATAACGTTATGTAGCATTACGATATAACGTATAACGTTATGTAGCATTACGGGATAACGTATAACGATATGTAATATTACGATATAACGTATAACGTTATGCAGCATTACGATATAACGTATAACGTTATGTAGCATTACGATATAACGTATAACGGTATGTAGCATTACGATATAACGAGTAACGTTATGTAGCATTACGTTATAACGTATAACTTTATGTAGCATAACGATATAACGTAAAAACGTTATGTAGCTTTACGATATAACGTATAACGTTATATGCTAATACGTTATATCGTATAACGTTATGTAACATTACGATATAACGTATAACGTTATGTAGCATTAGGATATAACGTATAACGTTATGTAGCATTACGATATAACGTATAACGTTATGTAGCATTACGATATAACGTATAACTTTATGTAGCATTACGGTATAACGTATAACGTTATGTAGCATTACGATATAACGTATATCGTTATGTAGCATTACGATATAACGTATAACGTTATGTAGCATTACGATATAACGTACAACGTTATATAGTATTACGTTATAACGTATAACGTTATGTAGCATAACGATATAACGTATAACGTTATGTAGCATTACGATATAACGTATAACGTTATATGGTAATACGTTATAACGTATAACGTTATGTAACATTACGATATAACGTATAACGTTATATGGCAATACGTTATAACGTAAAACGTTATGTAGCATTACGATATAACGTATAACGTTATGTAGCATTACGAGAAAACGTATAACGTTATGTAGCATTACGATATAACGTATAACGTTATGTAGCATTTCGATGTAACGTATATCGTTATGTAGCATTACGATATAACGTATAACTTCATATGCTAATACGTTATATCGTATAACGTTATGTAGCATTACGATATAACGTATAACGTTATATAGCATTACGTTATAACGTATGACGTTATGTAGCATTACGATATAACGTACAACGTTATATAGTATTACGTTATAACGTATAACGTTATGTAGCATAACGATATAACGTATAACGTTATGTAGCATTACGATATAACGTATAACGTTATATGGTAATACGTTATAACGTATAACGTTATGTAACATTACGATATAACGTATAACGTTATATGGCAATACGTTATAACGTAAAACGTTATGTAGCATTACGATATAACGTATAACGTTATGTGGCATTACGATATATCGTATAACGTTATGTAGCATTACGATATAACGTATAACGTTATGTAGCATTACGATATAACGTATAACGTTATGTAGCATTACGATATAACGTATAACGTTATGTAGCATTACGAGATAACGTATAACGTTATGTAGCATTACGATATAATGTATAACGTTATGTGGCATTACGATATAACGTATAACGTTATATGCTAATACGTTATATCGTATAACGTTATGTAGCATTACGATATAACGTATAACGTTATGTAGCATTACGAGATAACGTATAACGTTATGTAGCATTACGATATAATGTATAACGTTATGTGGCATTACGATATAACGTATAACGTTATATGCTAATACGTTATATCGTATAACGTTATGTAGCATTACGATATAACGTATAACGTTATGTAGCATTACGAGATAACGTATAACGTTATGTAGCATTACGATATAATGTATAACGTTATGTGGCATTACGATATAACGTATAACGTTATATGCTAATACGTTATATCGTATAACGTTATGTAACATTACGATATAACGTATAACGTTATGTAGCATTAGGATATAACGTATAACGTTATGTAGCATTACGATATAACGTATAATGTTATGTGGCATTACGATATATCGTATAACGTTATGTAGCATTACGATATAACGTATAACGTTATGTAGCATTACGAGATAACGTATAACGTTATGTAGCATTACGATATAATGTATAACGTTATGTGGCATTAAGATATAACGTATAACGTTATATGCTAATACGTTATATCGTATAACGTTATGTAACATTACGATATAACGTGGAACGTTATGTAGCATTACGATATAACGTATAACGTTATGTAGCATTGCGATATAACGTATAACGTTATGTAGCATTGCGATATAACGTATAACGTTATGTAGCACTACGATATAACGTATAACGTTATGTAGCATTACGATATAACGTATATCGTTATATGGTAATACGTTATAACGTATAACGTTATGTAACCTTACGATATAACGTATAACGTTATATGGCAACACGTTATAACGTAAAACGTTATGTAACATTACGGTATAACGTATAACGTTATGTGGCATTACGATATATCGTATAACGTTATGTAGCATTACGATATAACGTATAATGTTATGTAGCATTACGACATAACGTATAACGTTATGTAGCATTACGATATAACGTATAACGTTATGTAGCATTACGAGATAACGTATAACGTTATGTAGCATTACGATATAACGTATAACGTTATGTAGCATTTCGATGTAACGTATATCGTTATGTAGCATTACGATATAACGTATAACTTCATATGCTAATACGTTATATCGTATAACGTTATGTAGCATTACGATATAACGTATAACGTTATATAGCATTACGTTATAACGTATGACGTTATGTAGCATTACCGTATATCGTATAACGTTATGTAGCATTACGATATAACGTATAACGTTATGTAGCATTACGATATAACGTATAACGTTATGTAGAATAACGATATAACGTATAATGTTATGTAGCTTTACGATATAACGTACAACGTTATATAGTATTACGTTATAACGTATAACGTTATGTAGCATAACGATATAACGTATAACGTTATGTAGCATTACGATATAACGTATAACGTTATATGGTAATACGTTATAACGTATAACGTTATGTAACATTACGATGTAACGTATAACGTTATATGGCAATACGTTATAACTTATAACGTTATATGCTAATACGTTATATCGTATAACATTATGTAGCATTACGATATAACGTATAACGTTATGTAGAATTACGATATAACGTATAACGTTATGTATCATTACGATATAACGTATAACGTTATATGGTAATACGTTATAACGTATAACGTTATGTAGCATTACGATATATCGTATAACGTTATGTAGCATTACGATATAACGTATAACGTTATGTCGCATTACGATATAACGTATAACGTTATGTAGCATTACGATATAACGTATAACGTTATGTAGCATTACGATATAACGTATAACGTTATGTAGCATTACGATATAACGTATAACGTTATGTAGCATTTCGATGTAACGTATATCGTTATGTAGCATTACGATATAACGTATAACTTCATATGCTAATACGTTATATCGTATAACGTTATGTAGCATTACGATATAACGTATAACGTTATATAGCATTACGATATAACGTATAACGTTATGTCGCATTACGATATAACGTATAACGATATGTAGCATTACGAGATAACGTATAACTTCATATGCTAATACGTTATATCGTATAACGTTATGTAGCATTACGATATAACGTATAACGTTATATAGCATTACGATATAACGTATAACGTTATGTAACCTTACGATATAACGTATAACGTTATATGGCAACACGTTATAACGTAAAACGTTATGTAACATTACGGTATAACGTATAACGTTATGTGGCATTACGATATATCGTATAACGTTATGTAGCATTACGATATAACGTATAATGTTATGTAGCATTACGATATAACGTATAACGTTATGTAGCATTACGATATAACGTATAACGTTATGTAGCATTACGAGATAACGTATAACGTTATGTAGCATTACGATATAACGTATAACGTTATGTAGCATTTCGATGTAACGTATATCGTTATGTAGCATTACGATATAACGTATAACTTCATATGCTAATACGTTATATCGTATAACGTTATGTAGCATTACGATATAACGTATAACGTTATGTAGAATAACGATATAACGTATAATGTTATGTAGCTTTACGATATAACGTACAACGTTATATAGTATTACGTTATAACGTATAACGTTATGTAGCATAACGATATAACGTATAACGTTATGTAGCATTACGATATAACGTATAACGTTATATGGTAATACGTTATAACGTATAACGTTATGTAACATTACGATGTAACGTATAACGTTATATGGCAATACGTTATAACTTATAACGTTATATGCTAATACGTTATATCGTATAACATTATGTAGCATTACGATATAACGTATAACGTTATGTAGAATTACGATATAACGTATAACGTTTTGTATCATTACGATATAACGTATAACGTTATATGGTAATACGTTATAACGTATAACGTTATGTAGCATTACGATATATCGTATAACGTTATATAGCATAGTGATATAATGTATAACGTTATGCAGCATTACGATATAACGCGTAACGTTATGTAGCATTATGATATAACGTATAACTTTATATGGTATTACGTTATAACGTATAACGTTATGTAGCATTACGTTATAACGTATAACGTTATATAGCATTACGATATAACGTATAACGTTATGTAGCATTACTATATAACGTATAACGTTATGTAGCATTACGATATAACGTATAACGTTATGTAGCATTACGGTATAACGTATAACGTTATGTAGCATTAGGATATAACGTATAACATTATGTATCATTACGATATAACGTATAACGTTATGTAGCATTACGATATAACGTATAACGTTATATAGTATTACGTTATAACGTATAACGTTATGTAGCATAACGATATAACGTATATCGTTATGTAGCATTGCGATATAACGAATAACGTTATGTAGCATTACGATACAACGTACAACGTTTTATAGTATTACGTTACAATGTATAACGTTATGTAGCATAACGATATAACGTATAACGTTATGTAGCATTACGATATAACGTATAACGTTATATAGTATTACGTTATAACGTATAACGTTATGTAGCATTACGATATAACCTATAACGTTATGTTGCATTACGTTATAACGTATAACGTTATGTAGCATTACGATATAACGTATAACGTTATGTAGCATTACGATATAACGTATAACGTTATGTAGCATTACGATATAACGTATAACGATATGTAATATTACGATATAACGTATAACGTTATGCAGCATTACGATATAACGTATAACGTTATGTAGCATTACGATATAACGTATAACGGTATGTAGCATTACGATATAACGAGTAACGTTATGTAGCATTACGATATATCGTATAACGTTATATAGCATAGTGATATAATGTATAACGTTATGCAGCATTACGATATAACGCGTAACGTTATGTAGCATTATGATATAACGTATAACTTTATATGGTATTACGTTATAACGTATAACGTTATGTAGCATTACGTTATAACGTATAACGTTATATAGCATTACGATATAACGTATAACGTTATGTAGCATTACTATATAACGTATAACGTTATGTAGCATTACGATATAACGTATAACGTTATGTAGCATTACGGTATAACGTATAACGTTATGTAGCATTAGGATATAACGTATAACATTATGTATCATTACGATATAACGTATAACGTTATGTAGCATTACGATATAACGTATAACGTTATGTAGCATTACGGTATAACGTATAGCGTTATGTAGCATTAGGATATAACGTATAACATTATGTATCATTACGATATAACGTATAACGTTATGTAGCATTACGATATAACGTATAACGTTATATAGTATTACGTTATAACGTATAACGTTATGTAGCATAACGATATAACGTATATCGTTATGTAGCATTGCGATATAACGAATAACGTTATGTAGCATTACGATACAACGTACAACGTTTTATAGTATTACGTTACAATGTATAACGTTATGTAGCATAACGATATAACGTATAACGTTATGTAGCATTACGATATAACGTATAACGTTATATAGTATTACGTTATAACGTATAACGTTATGTAGCATTACGATATAACCTATAACGTTATGTTGCATTACGTTATAACGTATAACGTTATGTAGCATTACGATATAACGTATAACGTTATGTAGCATTACGATATAACGTATAACGTTATGTAGCATTACGATATAACGTATAACGATATGTAATATTACGATATAACGTATAACGTTATGCAGCATTACGATATAACGTATAACGTTATGTAGCATTACGATATAACGTATAACGGTATGTAGCATTACGATATAACGAGTAACGTTATGTAGCATTACGTTATAACGTATAACTTTATGTAGCATAACGATATAACGTAAAAACGTTATGTAGCTTTACGATATAACGTATAACGTTATATGCTAATACGTTATATCGTTATGTAACATTACGATATAACGTATAACGTTATGTAGCATTAGGATATAACGTATAACGTTATGTAGCATTACGATATAACGTATAACGTTATGTAGCATTACGATATAACGTATAACTTTATGTAGCATTACGGTATAACGTATAACGTTATGTAGCATTACGATATAACGTATATCGTTATGTAGCATTACGATATAACGTATAACGTTATGTAGCATTACGATATAACGTACAACGTTATATAGTATTACGTTATAACGTATAACGTTATGTAGCATAACGATATAACGTATAACGTTATGTAGCATTACGATATAACGTATAACGTTATATGGTAATACGTTATAACGTATAACGTTATGTAACATTACGATATAACGTATAACGTTATATGGCAATACGTTATAACGTAAAACGTTATGTAGCATTACGATATAACGTATAACGTTATGTAGCATTACGAGAAAACGTATAACGTTATGTAGCATTACGATATAACGTATAACGTTATGTAGCATTTCGATGTAACGTATATCGTTATGTAGCATTACGATATAACGTATAACTTCATATGCTAATACGTTATATCGTATAACGTTATGTAGCATTACGATATAACGTATAACGTTATATAGCATTACGTTATAACGTATGACGTTATGTAGCATTACGATATAACGTACAACGTTATATAGTATTACGTTATAACGTATAACGTTATGTAGCATAACGATATAACGTATAACGTTATGTAGCATTACGATATAACGTATAACGTTATATGGTAATATGTTATAACGTATAACGTTATGTAACATTACGATATAACGTATAACGTTATATGGCAATACGTTATAACGTAAAACGTTATGTAGCATTACGATATAACGTATAACGTTATGTGGCATTACGATATATCGTATAACGTTATGTAGCATTACGATATAACGTATAACGTTATGTAGCATTACGATATAACGTATAACGTTATGTAGCATTACGATATAACGTATAACGTTATGTAGCATTACGAGATAACGTATAACGTTATGTAGCATTACGATATAATGTATAACGTTATGTGGCATTACGATATAACGTATAACGTTATATGCTAATACGTTATATCGTATAACGTTATGTAGCATTAGGATATAACGTATAACGTTATGTAGCATTACGATATAACGTATAACGTTATGTGGCATTACGATATATCGTATAACGTTATGTAGCATTACGATATAACGTATAACGTTATGTAGCATTACGAGATAACGTATAACGTTATGTAGCATTACGATATAATGTATAACGTTATGTGGCATTAAGATATAACGTATAACGTTATATGCTAATACGTTATATCGTATAACGTTATGTAACATTACGATATAACGTGGAACGTTATGTAGCATTACGATATAACGTATAACGTTATGTAGCATTGCGATATAACGTATAACGTTATGTAGCATTGCGATATAACGTATAACGTTATGTAGCACTACGAAATAACGTATAACGTTATGTAGCATTACGATATAACGTATATCGTTATATGGTAATACGTTATAACGTATAACGTTATGTAACCTTACGATATAACGTATAACGTTATGTAGCATTACGATATAACGTATAACGTTATGTAGCATTACGATATAACGTATAACGTTATGTAACATTACGATATAACGTATAACGTTATATGGTAATACGTTATAACGTATAACGTTATGTAGCATTACGATATAACGTATAACGTTATGTAGCATTACGATATAACGTATAACGTTATGTAGCATTACGAGATAACGTATAACGTTATGTAGCATTACGATATAACGTATAACGTTATGTAGCATTTCGATGTAACGTATATCGTTATGTAGCATTACGATATAACGTATAACTTCATATGCTAATACGTTATATCGTATAACGTTATGTAGCATTACGATATAACGTATAACGTTATATAGCATTACGTTATAACGTATGACGTTATGTAGCATTACCGTATATCGTATAACGTTATGTAGCATTACGATATAACGTATAACGTTATGTAGCATTACGATATAACGTATAACGTTATGTAGAATAACGATATAACGTATAATGTTATGTAGCTTTACGATATAACGTACAACGTTATATAGTATTACGTTATAACGTATAACGTTATGTAGCATAACGATATAACGTATAACGTTATGTAGCATTACGATATAACGTATAACGTTATATGGTAATACGTTATAACGTATAACGTTATGTAACATTACGATGTAACGTATAACGTTATATGGCAATACGTTATAACTTATAACGTTATATGCTAATACGTTATATCGTATAACATTATGTAGCATTACGATATAACGTATAACGTTATGTAGAATTACGATATAACGTATAACGTTATGTATCATTACGATATAACGTATAACGTTATATGGTAATACGTTATAACGTATAACGTTATGTAGCATTACGATATATCGTATAACGTTATATAGCATAGTGATATAATGTATAACGTTATGCAGCATTACGATATAACGCGTAACGTTATGTAGCATTATGATATAACGTATAACTTTATATGGTATTACGTTATAACGTATAACGTTATGTAGCATTACGTTATAACGTATAACGTTATATAGCATTACGATATAACGTATAACGTTATGTAGCATTACTATATAACGTATAACGTTATGTAGCATTACGATATAACGTATAACGTTATGTAGCATTACGGTATAACGTATAACGTTATGTAGCATTAGGATATAACGTATAACATTATGTATCATTACGATATAACGTATAACGTTATGTAGCATTACGATATAACGTATAACGTTATGTAGCATTACGGTATAACGTATAGCGTTATGTAGCATTAGGATATAACGTATAACATTATGTATCATTACGATATAACGTATAACGTTATGTAGCATTACGATATAACGTATAACGTTATATAGTATTACGTTATAACGTATAACGTTATGTAGCATAACGATATAACGTATATCGTTATGTAGCATTGCGATATAACGAATAACGTTATGTAGCATTACGATACAACGTACAACGTTTTATAGTATTACGTTACAATGTATAACGTTATGTAGCATAACGATATAACGTATAACGTTATGTAGCATTACGATATAACGTATAACGTTATATGGTAATACGTTATAACGTATAACGTTATGTAGCATTACGATATAACGTATAACGTTATGTAGCATTACGATATAACGTATAACGTTATGTAGCATTACGGTATAACGTATAACGTTATGTAGGTTGACGATATAACGTATAACGTTATGTAGCATAACGATATATCGTATAACGTTATGTAGCATTACGACATAACGAATAACGATATATGGTAATACGTTACAAGGTATAACGTTATGTAGCATTACGATATAACGTATAACGTTATGTAGCATTACGATATAACGTATAACGTTATGTAGCACTACGATATAACGTATAACGTTATGTAGCATTACGATATAACGTATAACGTTATGTAGCATTACGATATAACGTATAACGTTATGTAGCTTTACGATATAACGTATAACGTTATGTAGCATTATGATATAACGTATAACGTTATGCAGCATTACGATATAACGTATAACGTCATGGAGCATTACGATATATCGTATAACTTTATATAGTATTACGTTATGACGTATAACGTTATGTAGCATTACGTTATAACGTATAACGTTATGTAGCATTACGATATAACGTATAACGTTATATAGTATTACGTTATGACGTATAACGTTATGTAGCATAACGATATAACGTATAACGTTATGTAGCATTACGATATAACGTATAACGTTATATAGTATTACGTTATCACGTATAGCGTTATGTAGCATTACGATATAACTTATAACGTTATGTAGCATTACGTTATAACGTATAACGTTATGTAGCATTACGATATAACGTATAACGTTATATAGTATTACCTTATAACGTATAACGTTATGTAGCATATCGATATAACTTGTAACGTTATGTAGTTTTACGATATAACGTATAACGTTATGTAGGATTACGATATAACGTATAACGTTATATAGTATTACGTTATCACGTATAACGTTATGTAGCATAACGATATATCGTATAACGTTATGTAGCATTACGACATAACGAATAACGATATATGGTAATACGTTATAACGTATAACGTTATGTAGCATTACGATATAACGTATAACGTTATATGGTAATACGTTATAACGTATAACGTTATGTAGCATTACGATATAACGTATAACGTTATGTAGCATTACGATATAACGTATAACGTTATGTAGGTTTACGATATAACGTATAACGTTATGTAGTTTTACGATATAACGTATAACGTTATGTAGCATATCGATATAACTTGTAACGTTATGTAGTTTTACGATATAACGTATAACGTTATGTAGGATTACGATATAACGTATAACGTTATATAGTATTACGTTATCACGTATAACGTTATGTAGCATAACGATATATCGTATAACGTTATGTAGCATTACGACATAACGAATAACGATATATGGTAATACGTTACAAAGTATAACGTTATGTAGCATTACGATATAACGTATAACGTTATGTAGCATTACGATATAACGTATAACGTTATGTAGCAGTACGATAAAACGTATAACGTTATGTAGCACTACGATATAACGTATAACGTTATGTAGCATTACGATATAACGTATAACGTTATGTAGCATTACGATATAACGTATAACGTTATGTAGCTTTACGATATAACGTATAACGTTATGTAGCATTATGATATAACGTATAACGTTATGCAGCATTACGATATAACGTATAACGTTATGGAGCATTACGACATAACGTATAACTTTATATAGTATTACGTTATGACGTATAACGTTATGTAGCATTACGTTATAACGTATAACGTTATGTAGCATTACGATATAACGTATAACGTTATGTAGCATTACGATATAACGTATAACGTTATGTAACATTACGATATAACGTATAACGTTATATGGTAATACGTTATAACGTATAACGTTATGTAGCATTACGATATAACGTATAACGTTATATGGTAATACGTTATAACGTATAACGTTATGTAGCATTACGATATAACGTATAACGTTATGTAGCATTACGATATAACGTATAACGTTATGTAGCATTACGGTATAACGTATAACGTTATGTAGGTTGACGATATAACGTATAACGTTATGTAGCATAACGATATATCGTATAACGTTATGTAGCATTACGACATAACGAATAACGATATATGGTAATACGTTACAAGGTATAACGTTATGTAGCATTACGATATAACGTATAACGTTATGTAGCATTACGATATAACGTATAACGTTATGTAGCACTACGATATAACGTATAACGTTATGTAGCATTACGATATAACGTATAACGTTATGTAGCATTACGATATAACGTATAACGTTATGTAGCTTTACGATATAACGTATAACGTTATGTAGCATTATGATATAACGTATAACGTTATGTAGAATTACGATATAACGTATAACGTTATGTAGTTTTACGATATAACGTATTACTTTATGTAGCATAACGATATAACGTCTAACGTTATGTAGCATTACCATATAACGTATAAGGTCATGTAGCATTACGATATAACGAATAACGTTATGTAGCGTTACGTTATATCGTATAACGTTATGTAGCATTATGATATAACGTATAACGTTATGCAGCATTACGATATAACGCGTAACGTTATGTAGCATTATGATATAACGTATAACTTTATATGGTATTACGTTATAACGTATAACGTTATGTAGCATTACGTTATAACGTATAACGTTATATAGCATTACGATATAACGTATAACGTTATGTAGCATTACTATATAACGTATAACGTTATGTAGCATTACGATATAACGTATAACGTTATGTAGCATTACGGTATAACGTATAACGTTATGTAGCATTAGGATATAACGTATAACATTATGTATCATTACGATATAACGTATAACGTTATGTAGCATTACGATATAACGTATAACGTTATGTAGCATTACGGTATAACGTATAGCGTTATGTAGCATTAGGATATAACGTATAACATTATGTATCATTACGATATAACGTATAACGTTATGTAGCATTACGATATAACGTATAACGTTATATAGTATTACGTTATAACGTATAACGTTATGTAGCATAACGATATAACGTATATCGTTATGTAGCATTGCGATATAACGAATAACGTTATGTAGCATTACGATACAACGTACAACGTTTTATAGTATTACGTTACAATGTATAACGTTATGTAGCATAACGATATAACGTATAACGTTATGTAGCATTACGATATAACGTATAACGTTATATGGTAATACGTTATAACGTATAACGTTATGTAGCATTACGATATAACGTATAACGTTATGTAGCATTACGATATAACGTATAACGTTATGTAGCATTACGGTATAACGTATAACGTTATGTAGGTTGACGATATAACGTATAACGTTATGTAGCATAACGATATATCGTATAACGTTATGTAGCATTACGACATAACGAATAACGATATATGGTAATACGTTACAAGGTATAACGTTATGTAGCATTACGATATAACGTATAACGTTATGTAGCATTACGATATAACGTATAACGTTATGTAGCACTACGATATAACGTATAACGTTATGTAGCATTACGATATAACGTATAACGTTATGTAGCATTACGATATAACGTATAACGTTATGTAGCTTTACGATATAACGTATAACGTTATGTAGCATTATGATATAACGTATAACGTTATGCAGCATTACGATATAACGTATAACGTCATGGAGCATTACGATATATCGTATAACTTTATATAGTATTACGTTATGACGTATAACGTTATGTAGCATTACGTTATAACGTATAACGTTATGTAGCATTACGATATAACGTATAACGTTATATAGTATTACGTTATGACGTATAACGTTATGTAGCATAACGATATAACGTATAACGTTATGTAGCATTACGATATAACGTATAACGTTATATAGTATTACGTTATCACGTATAGCGTTATGTAGCATTACGATATAACTTATAACGTTATGTAGCATTACGTTATAACGTATAACGTTATGTAGCATTACGATATAACGTATAACGTTATATAGTATTACCTTATAACGTATAACGTTATGTAGCATATCGATATAACTTGTAACGTTATGTAGTTTTACGATATAACGTATAACGTTATGTAGGATTACGATATAACGTATAACGTTATATAGTATTACGTTATCACGTATAACGTTATGTAGCATAACGATATATCGTATAACGTTATGTAGCATTACGACATAACGAATAACGATATATGGTAATACGTTATAACGTATAACGTTATGTAGCATTACGATATAACGTATAACGTTATATGGTAATACGTTATAACGTATAACGTTATGTAGCATTACGATATAACGTATAACGTTATGTAGCATT
This sequence comes from Bombus lapidarius, assembly GCA_936014575.1. Lineage (NCBI taxonomy): Eukaryota > Metazoa > Arthropoda > Insecta > Hymenoptera > Apidae > Bombus > Bombus lapidarius. The sequence continues at coordinate 434,508 of CAKXZU010000098.1, read as the reverse complement.
ACGATATAACGTATAACGTTATGTAGGTTTACGATATAACGTATAACGTTATGTAGTTTTACGATATAACGTATAACGTTATGTAGCATATCGATATAACTTGTAACGTTATGTAGTTTTACGATATAACGTATAACGTTATGTAGGATTACGATATAACGTATAACGTTATATAGTATTACGTTATCACGTATAACGTTATGTAGCATAACGATATATCGTATAACGTTATGTAGCATTACGACATAACGAATAACGATATATGGTAATACGTTACAAAGTATAACGTTATGTAGCATTACGATATAACGTATAACGTTATGTAGCATTACGATATAACGTATAACGTTATGTAGCAGTACGATAAAACGTATAACGTTATGTAGCACTACGATATAACGTATAACGTTATGTAGCATTACGATATAACGTATAACGTTATGTAGCATTACGATATAACGTATAACGTTATGTAGCTTTACGATATAACGTATAACGTTATGTAGCATTATGATATAACGTATAACGTTATGCAGCATTACGATATAACGTATAACGTTATGGAGCATTACGACATAACGTATAACTTTATATAGTATTACGTTATGACGTATAACGTTATGTAGCATTACGTTATAACGTATAACGTTATGTAGCATTACGATATAACGTATAACGTTATGTAGCATTACGATATAACGTATAACGTTATGTAACATTACGATATAACGTATAACGTTATATGGTAATACGTTATAACGTATAACGTTATGTAGCATTACGATATAACGTATAACGTTATATGGTAATACGTTATAACGTATAACGTTATGTAGCATTACGATATAACGTATAACGTTATGTAGCATTACGATATAACGTATAACGTTATGTAGCATTACGGTATAACGTATAACGTTATGTAGGTTGACGATATAACGTATAACGTTATGTAGCATAACGATATATCGTATAACGTTATGTAGCATTACGACATAACGAATAACGATATATGGTAATACGTTACAAGGTATAACGTTATGTAGCATTACGATATAACGTATAACGTTATGTAGCATTACGATATAACGTATAACGTTATGTAGCACTACGATATAACGTATAACGTTATGTAGCATTACGATATAACGTATAACGTTATGTAGCATTACGATATAACGTATAACGTTATGTAGCTTTACGATATAACGTATAACGTTATGTAGCATTATGATATAACGTATAACGTTATGTAGAATTACGATATAACGTATAACGTTATGTAGTTTTACGATATAACGTATTACTTTATGTAGCATAACGATATAACGTCTAACGTTATGTAGCATTACCATATAACGTATAAGGTCATGTAGCATTACGATATAACGAATAACGTTATGTAGCGTTACGTTATATCGTATAACGTTATGTAGCATAACGATATAACTTATAACGTTATGTAGAATTACGATATAACGTATAACGTTATGTATCATTACGATATAACGTATAACGTTATGTAGCATTACGATATATCGTATAACGTTATATAGCATAGTGATATAATGTATAACGTTATGCAGCATTACGATATAACGTATAACGTTATGTAGCATTATGATATAACGTATAACTTTATATGGTATTACGTTATTACGTATAACGTTATGTAGCATTACTTTATAACGTATAACGTTATGTAGCATTACGATATAACGTATAACGTTATGTAGTTTTACGATATAACGTATAACGTTATGTAGCATTACGATATAACGTATAACGTTATGTAGCATAACGATATAACGTATAACGTTATGTAGCTTTGCGATATAACGTATAACGTTATGTAGCATTACGATATAACGTATAACGTTATGTAGAATTGCGATATAACGTATAACGTTATGTAGCATTACGATATAACGAATAACGTTATGTAGCATTACGATATAACGTATAACTTTATATAGTATTACGTTATGACGTATAACGTTATGTAGCATTACGTTATAACGTATAACGTTATGTAGCATTACGATATAACGTATAACGTTATGTAGCATTACGATATAACGTATAACGTTATGTAACATTACGATATAACGTATAACGTTATATGGTAATACGTTATAACGTATAACGTTATGTAGCATTACGATATAACGTATAACGTTATATGGTAATACGTTATAACGTATAACGTTATATGGTAATACGTTATAACGTATAACGTTATATGGTAATACGTTATAACGTATAACGTTATGTAGCATTACGATATAACGTATAACGTTATGTAGCATTACGATATAACGTATAACGTTATGTAGCATTACGGTATAACGTATAACGTTATGTAGGTTTACGATATAACGTATAACGTTATGTAGCATAACGATATATCGTATAACGTTATGTAGCATTACGACATAACGAATAACGATATATGGTAATACGTTACAAGGTATAACGTTATGTAGCATTACGATATAACGTATAACGTTATGTAGCATTACGATATAACGTATAACGTTATGTAGCACTACGATATAACGTATAACGTTATGTAGCATTACGATATAACGTATAACGATATGTAGCATTACGATATAACGTATAACGTTATGTAGCTTTACGATATAACGTATAACGTTATGTAGCATTATGATATAACGTATAACGTTATGCAGCATTACGATATAACGTATAACGTCATGGAGCATTACGATATATCGTATAACTTTATATAGTATTACGTTATGACGTATAACGTTATGTAGCATTACGTTATAACGTATAACGTTATGTAGCATTACGATATAACGTATAACGTTATATAGTATTACGTTATAACGTATAACGTTATGTAGCATAACGATATAACGTATAACGTTATGTAGCATTACGATATAACGTATAACGTTATATAGTATTACGTTATCACGTATAGCGTTATGTAGCATTACGATATAACTTATAACGTTATGTAGCATTACGTTATAACGTATAACGTTATGTAGCATTACGATATAACGTATAACGTTATATAGTATTACCTTATAACGTATAACGTTATGTAGCATAACGATATAACGTATAACGTTATGTAGCATTACGATATAACGAATAACGTTATATGGTAATGCGTTATAACGTATAACGTTATGTAGCATAACGATATAACGTATAACGTTATGTAGAATTACGATATAACGTATAACGTTATGTAGCATTACGATATAACGTCTAACTTTATGTAGCATTACGATATAACGAATAACGATATATGGTAATGCGTTATAACGTATAACGTTATGTAGCATAACGATATAACGTATAACGCTATGTAGCATTACGATATAACGAATAACGATATATGGAAATACGTTATAACGTATAACGTTATGTAGCATTACGATATAACGTATAACGTATGTAGCATTACGATATAACGAATAACGATATATGGAAATACGTTATAACGTATAACGTTATGTAGCATTACGATATAACGTATAACGTTATGTAGCATTACGATATAACGTATAACGATATGTAGCACTATGATATAACGTATAACGTTATGTAGAATTACGATATAACGTATAACGTTATGTAGTTTTACGATATAACGTATTACTTTATGTAGCATAACGATATAACGTCTAACGTTATGTAGCATTACCATATAACGTATAAGGTCATGTAGCATTACGATATAACGAATAACGTTATGTAGCGTTACGTTATATCGTATAACGTTATGTAGCATAACGATATAACTTATAACGTTATGTAGAATTACGATATAACGTATAACGTTATGTATCATTACGATATAACGTATAACGTTATGTAGCATTACGATATATCGTATAACGTTATATAGCATAGTGATATAATGTATAACGTTATGCAGCATTACGATATAACGTATAACGTTATGTAGCATTATGATATAACGTATAACTTTATATGGTATTACGTTATTACGTATAACGTTATGTAGCATTACTTTATAACGTATAACGTTATGTAGCATTACGATATAACGTATAACGTTATGTAGTTTTACGATATAACGTATAACGTTATGTAGCATTACGATATAACGTATAACGTTATGTAGCATAACGATATAACGTATAACGTTATGTAGCTTTGCGATATAACGTATAACGTTATGTAGCATTACGATATAACGTATAACGTTATGTAGAATTGCGATATAACGTATAACGTTATGTAGCATTACGATATAACGAATAACGTTATGTAGCATTACGATATAACGTATAACGTTATGTAGCATTACGATATAACGTATAACGTTATATAGTATTACGTTATAACGTATAACGTTATGTAGCATAACGATATAACGTATATCGTTATGTAGCATTACGATATAACGAATAACGTTATGTAGCATTACGATACAACGTACAACGTTTTATAGTATTACGTTATAACGTATAACGTTATGTAGCAATACGATATAACGTATAACGTTATGTAGGATTACGATATAACGTATAACGTTATATAGTATTACGTTATCACGTATAACGTTATGTAGCATAACGATATATCGTATAACGTTATGTAGCATTACGACATAACGAATAACGATATATGGTAATACGTTACAAAGTATAACGTTATGTAGCATTACGATATAACGTATAACGTTATGTAGCATTACGATATAACGTATAACGTTATGTAGCATTACGATAAAACGTATAACGTTATATAGCACTACGATATAACGTATAACGTTATGTAGCATTACGATATAACGTATAACGTTATGTAGCATTACGATATAACGTATAACGTTATGTAGCTTTACGATATAACGTATAACGTTATGTAGCATTATGATATAACGTATAACGTTATGCAGCATTACGATATAACGTATAACGTCATGGAGCATTACGATATAACGTATAACTTTATATAGTATTACGTTATGACGTATAACGTTATGTAGCATTACGTTATAACGTATATCGTTATGTAGCATTACGATATAACGTATAACGTTATGTAGCATTACGATATAACGTATAACGTTATGTAACATTACGATATAACGTATAACGTTATATGGTAGTACGTTATAACGTATAACGTTATGTAGCGTTACGATATGACGTATAACGTTATATGGTAATACGTTATAACGTATAACGTTATGTAGCATTACGATATAACGTATAACGTTATGTAGCATTACTATATAACGTATAACGTTATGTAGCATTACGGTATAACGTATAACGTTATGTAGGTTTACGATATAACGTATAACGTTATGTAGTTTTATGATATAACGTATAACGTTATGTAGCCTAACGATATAACTTATAACGTTATGTTGTTTTACGATATAACGTATAACGTTATGTAGGATTACGATATAACGTATAACGTTATATAGTATTACGTTATCACGTATAACGTTATGTAGCATAACGATATATCGTATAACGTTATGTAGCATTACGACATAACGAATAACGATATATGGTAATACGTTACAAAGTATAACGTTATGTAGCATTACGATATAACGTATAACGTTATGTAGCATTACGATATAACGTATAACGTTATGTAGCATTACGATAAAACGTATAACGTTATGTAGCACTACGATATAACGTATAACGTTATGTAGCATTACGATATAACGTATAACGTTACGTAGCATTACGATATAACGTATAACGTTATGTAGCTTTACGATATAACGTATAACGTTATGTAGCATTATGATATAACGTATAACGTTATGCAGCATTACGATATAACGTATAACGTCATGGAGCATTACGATATATCGTATAACTTTATATAGTATTACGTTATGACGTATAACGTTATGTAGCATTACGTTATAACGTATAACGTTATGTAGCATTACGATATAACGTATAACGTTATATAGTATTACGTTATAACGTATAACGTTATGTAGCATAACGATATAACGTATAACGTTATGTAGCATTACGATATAACGTATAACGTTATATAGTATTACGTTATCACGTATAGCGTTATGTAGCATTACGATATAACTTATAACGTTATGTAGCATTACGTTATAACGTATAACGTTATGTAGCATTACGATATAACGTATAACGTTATATAGTATTACCTTATAACGTATAACGTTATGTAGCATAACGATGTAACGTATAACGTTATGTAGCATTACGATATAACGGATAACGATATATGGTAATGCGTTATAACGTATAACGTTATGTAGCATAACGATATAACGTATAACGTTATGTAGAATTACGATATAACGTATAACGTTATGTAGCATTACCATATAACGTCTAACGTTATGTAGCATTACGATATAACGAATAACGATATATGGTAATGCGTTATAACGTATAACGTTATGTAGCATAACGATATAACGTATAACGCTATGTAGCATTACGATATAACGAATAACGATATATGGAAATACGTTATAACGTATAACGTTATGTAGCATTACGATATAACGTATAACGTTATGTAGCATTACGATATAACGAATAACGATATATGGAAATACGTTATAACGTATAACGTTATGTAGCATTACGATATAACGTATAACGTTATGTAGCATTACGATATAACGTATAACGATATGTAGCACTACGATATAACGTATAACGTTATGTAGAATTACGATATAACGTATAACGTTATGTAGTTTTACGATATAACGTATTACTTTATGTAGCATAACGATATAACGTCTAACGTTATGTAGCATTACCATATAACGTATAAGGTCATGTAGCAATACGATATAACGAATAACGTTATGTAGCGTTACGTTATAACGTATAACGTTATGTAGCATAACGATATAACGAATAACGTTATGTACCTTTACGATATAACGTATAACGTTATGTAGCATTACGATATAACGTATAACGTTATATAGCATTACGTTATAACGTATAACGTTATGTAGCATTACGATATAACGTATAACGTTATATAGTATTACGTTATAACGTATAACGTTATCTAGCATAACGATATAACGTATAACGTTATGTAGCATTACGACATAACGAATAACGATATATGGTAATACGTTACAAAGTAAAACGTTATGTAGCATTACGATATAACGTATAACGTTATGTAGCATTACGATATAACGTATAACGTCATGTAGCATTACGATAAAACGTATAACGTTATGTAGCACTACGATATAACGTATAACGTTATGTATCATTACGATATAACGTATAACGTTATGTAGCATTACGATATAACGTATAACGTTATGCAGCATTACGATATAACGTATAACGTCATGTAGCATTATGATATAACGTATAACGTTATGCAGCATTACGATATAACGTATAACGTTATGTAGCATTATGATATAACGAATAACGTTATATAGCATTACGATATAACGTATAAAGTTATATAGTATTACGTTATAACGTATAACGTTATGTAGCATAACGATATAACGTATATCGTTATGTAGCATTACGATATAACGAATGACGTTATGTAGCATTACGATACAACGTACAACGTTTTATAGTATTACGTTACAATGTATAACGTTATGTAGCATAACGATATAACGTATAACGTTATGTAGCATTACGATATAACGTATAACGTTATATAGTATTACGTTATAACGTATAACGTTATGTAGCATTACGATATAACCCATAACGTTATGTTGCATTACGTTATAACGTATAACGTTATGTAGCAATACGATATAACGTATAACGTTATGTAGGATTACGATATAACGTATAACGTTATATAGTATTACGTTATCACGTATAACGTTATGTAGCATAACGATATATCGTATAACGTTATGTAGCATTACGACATAACGAATAACGATATATGGTAATACGTTACAAAGTATAACGTTATGTAGCATTACGATATAACGTATAACGTTATGTAGCATTACGATATAACGTATAACGTTATGTAGCATTACGATAAAACGTATAACGTTATGTAGCACTACGATATAACGTATAACGTTATGTAGCATTACGATATAACGTATAACGTTATGTAGCATTACGATATAACGTATAACGTTATGTAGCTTTACGATATAACGTATAACGTTATGTAGCATTATGATATAACGTATAACGTTATGCAGCATTACGATATAACGTATAACGTCATGGAGCATTACGATATAACGTATAACTTTATATAGTATTACGTTATGACGTATAACGTTATGTAGCATTACGTTATAACGTATAACGTTATGTAGCATTACGATATAACGTATAACGTTATATAGTATTACGTTATAACGTATAACGTTATCTAGCATAACGATATAACGTATAACGTTATGTAGCATTACGACATAACGAATAACGATATATGGTAATACGTTACAAAGTATAACGTTATGTAGCATTACGATATAACGTATAACGTTATGTAGCATTACGATATAACGTATAACGTCATGTAGCATTACGATAAAACGTATAACGTTATGTAGCACTACGATATAACGTATAACGTTATGTATCATTACGATATAACGTATAACGTTATGTAGCATTACGATATAACGTATAACGTTATGCAGCATTACGATATAACGTATAACGTCATGTAGCATTATGATATAACGTATAACGTTATGCAGCATTACGATATAACGTATAACGTTATGTAGCATTATGATATAACGAATAACGTTATGTAGCATTACGATATAACGTATAACGTTATGTAGCATTACGATATAACGTATAACGTTATATAGTATTACGTTATAACGTATAACGTTATGTAGCATAACGATATAACGTATATCGTTATGTAGCATTACGATATAACGAATAACGTTATGTAGCATTACGATACAACGTACAACGTTTTATAGTATTACGTTACAATGTATAACGTTATGTAGCATAACGATATAACGTATAACGTTATGTAGCATTACGATATAACGTATAACGTTATATAGTATTACGTTATAACGTATAACGTTATGTAGCATTACGATATAACCTATAACGTTATGTTGCATTACGTTATAACGTATAACGTTATGTAGCAATACGATATAACGTATAACGTTATGTAGGATTACGATATAACGTAAAACGTTATATAGTATTACGTTATCACGTATAACGTTATGTAGCATAACGATATATCGTATAACGTTATGTAGCATTACGACATAACGAATAACGATATATGGTAATACGTTACAAAGTATAACGTTATGTAGCATTACGATATAACGTATAACGTTATGTAGCATTACGATATAACGTATAACGTTATGTAGCATTACGATAAAACGTATAACGTTATGTAGCACTACGATATAACGTATAACGTTATGTAGCATTACGATATAACGTATAACGTTATGTAGCATTACGATATAACGTATAACGTTATGTAGCTTTACGATATAACGTATAACGTTATGTAGCATTATGATATAACGTATAACGTTATGCAGCATTACGATATAACGTATAACGTCATGGAGCATTACGATATAACGTATAACTTTATATAGTATTACGTTATGACGTATAACGTTATGTAGCATTACGTTATAACGTATAACGTTATGTAGCATTACGATATAACGTATAACGTTATGTAGCATTACGATATAACGTATAACGTTATGTAACATTACGATATAACGTATAACGTTATATGGTAATACGTTATAACGTATAACGTTATGTAGCATTACGATATAACGTATAACGTTATATGGTAATACGTTATAACGTATAACGTTATGTAGCATTACGATATAACGTATAACGTTATATAGTATTACGTTATCACGTATAACGTTATGTAGCATAACGATATATCGTATAACGTTATGTAGCATTACGACATAACGAATAACGATATATGGTAATACGTTACAAAGTATAACGTTATGTAGCATTACGATATAACGTATAACGTTATGTAGCATTACGATATAACGTATAACGTTATGTAGCATTACGATAAAACGTATAACGTTATGTAGCACTACGATATAACGTATAACGTTATGTAGCATTACGATATAACGTATAACGTTATGTAGCATTACGATATAACGTATAACGTTATGTAGCTTTACGATATAACGTATAACGTTATGTAGCATTATGATATAACGTATAACGTTATGCAGCATTACGATATAACGTATAACGTCATGGAGCATTACGATATAACGTATAACTTTATATAGTATTACGTTATGACGTATAACGTTATGTAGCATTACGTTATAACGTATAACGTTATGTAGCATTACGATATAACGTATAACGTTATATAGTATTACGTTATAACGTATAACGTTATCTAGCATAACGATATAACGTATAACGTTATGTAGCATTACGACATAACGAATAACGATATATGGTAATACGTTACAAAGTATAACGTTATGTAGCATTACGATATAACGTATAACGTTATGTAGCATTACGATATAACGTATAACGTCATGTAGCATTACGATAAAACGTATAACGTTATGTAGCACTACGATATAACGTATAACGTTATGTATCATTACGATATAACGTATAACGTTATGTAGCATTACGATATAACGTATAACGTTATGCAGCATTACGATATAACGTATAACGTCATGTAGCATTATGATATAACGTATAACGTTATGCAGCATTACGATATAACGTATAACGTTATGTAGCATTATGATATAACGAATAACGTTATGTAGCATTACGATATAACGTATAACGCTATGTAGCATTACGATATAACGTATAACGTTATATAGTATTACGTTATAACGTATAACGTTATGTAGCATAACGATATAACGTATATCGTTATGTAGCATTACGATATAACGAATAACGTTATGTAGCATTACGATACAACGTACAACGTTTTATAGTATTACGTTACAATGTATAACGTTATGTAGCATAACGATATAACGTATAACGTTATGTAGCATTACGATATAACGTATAACGTTATATAGTATTACGTTATAACGTATAACGTTATGTAGCATTACGATATAACCTATAACGTTATGTTGCATTACGTTATAACGTATAACGTTATGTAGCAATACGATATAACGTATAACGTTATGTAGGATTACGATATAACGTAAAACGTTATATAGTATTACGTTATCACGTATAACGTTATGTAGCATAACGATATATCGTATAACGTTATGTAGCATTACGACATAACGAATAACGATATATGGTAATACGTTACAAAGTATAACGTTATGTAGCATTACGATATAACGTATAACGTTATGTAGCATTACGATATAACGTATAACGTTATGTAGCATTACGATAAAACGTATAACGTTATGTAGCACTACGATATAACGTATAACGTTATGTAGCATTACGATATAACGTATAACGTTATGTAGCATTACGATATAACGTATAACGTTATGTAGCTTTACGATATAACGTATAACGTTATGTAGCATTATGATATAACGTATAACGTTATGCAGCATTACGATATAACGTATAACGTCATGGAGCATTACGATATAACGTATAACTTGATATAGTATTACGTTATGACGTATAACGTTATGTAGCATTACGTTATAACGTATAACGTTATGTAGCATTACGATATAACGTATAACGTTATGTAGCATTACGATATAACGTATAACGTTATGTAACATTACGATATAACGTATAACGTTATATGGTAATACGTTATAACGTATAACGTTATGTAGCATTACGATATAACGTATAACGTTATATGGTAATACGTTATAACGTATAACGTTATGTAGCATTACGATATAACGTATAACGTTATGTAGCATTACCATATAACGTATAACGTTATGTAGCATTACGGTATAACGTATAACGTTATGTAGGTTTACGATATAACGTATAACGTTATGTAGTTTTACGATATAACGTATAACGTTATGTAGCCTAACGATATAACTTATAACGTTATGTTGTTTTACGATATAACGTATAACGTTATGTAGGATTACGATATAACGTATAACGTTATATAGTATTACGTTATCACGTATAACGTTATGTAGCATAATGATATATCGTATAACGTTATGTAGCATTACGACATAACGAATAACGATATATGGTAATACGTTACAAAGTATAACGTTATGTAGCATTACGATATAACGTATAACGTTATGTAGCATTACGATATAACGTATAACGTTATGTAGCATTACGATAAAACGTATAACGTTATGTAGCACTACGATATAACGTATAACGTTATGTAGCATTACGATATAACGTATAACGTTACGTAGCATTACGATATAACGTATAACGTTATGTAGCTTTACGATATAACGTATAACGTTATGTAGCATTATGATATAACGTATAACGTTATGCAGCATTACGATATAACGTATAACGTCATGGAGCATTACGATATATCGTATAACTTTATATAGTATTACGTTATGACGTATAACGTTATGTAGCATTACGTTATAACGTATAACGTTATGTAGCATTACGATATAACGTATAACGTTATATAGTATTACGTTATAACGTATAACGTTATGTAGCATAACGATATAACGTATAACGTTATGTAGCATTACGATATAACGTATAACGTTATATAGTATTACGTTATCACGTATAGCGTTATGTAGCATTACGATATAACTTATAACGTTATGTAGCATTACGTTATAACGTATAACGTTATGTAGCATTACGATATAACGTATAACGTTATATAGTATTACCTTATAACGTATAACGTTATGTAGCACAACGATATAACGTATAACGTTATGTAGCATTACGATATAACGGATAACGATATATGGTAATGCGTTATAACGTATAACGTTATGTAGCATAACGATATAACGTATAACGTTATGTAGAATTACGATATAACGTATAACGTTATGTAGCATTACGATATAACGTCTAACGTTATGTAGCATTACGATATAACGAATAACGATATATGGTAATGCGTTATAACGTATAACGTTATGTAGCATAACGATATAACGTATAACGCTATGTAGCATTACGATATAACGAATAACGATATATGGAAATACGTTATAACGTATAACGTTATGTAGCATTACGATATAACGTATAACGTTATGTAGCATTACGATATAACGAATGACGATATATGGAAATACGTTATAACGTATAACGTTATGTAGCATTGCGATATAACGTATAACGTTATGTAGCATTACGATATAACGTATAACGATATGTAGCACTACGATATAACGTATAACGTTATGTAGAATTACGATATAACGTATAACGTTATGTAGTTTTACGATATAACGTATTACTTTATGTAGCATAACGATATAACGTCTAACGTTATGTAGCATTACCATATAACGTATAAGGTCATGTAGCAATACGATATAACGAATAACGTTATGTAGCGTTACGTTATAACGTATAACGTTATGTAGCATAACGATATAACGAATAACGTTCTGTAGCTTTACGATATAACGTATAACGTTATGTAGCATTACGATATAACGTATAACGTTATATAGTATTACGTTATAACGTATAACGTTATGTAGCATAACGATATAACGTATAACGTTATGTAGCATTACGATATAACGTATAACGTTATATAGTATTACGTTATGACGTATAACGTTATGTAGCATTACGTTATAACGTATAACGTTATGTAGCATTACGATATAACGTATAACGTTATATAGTATTACGTTATAACGTATAACGTTATGTAGCATAACGATATAACGTATAACGTTATGTAGCATTACGACATAACGAATAACGATATATGGTAATACGTTACAAAGTATAACGTTATGTAGCATTACGATATAACGTATAACGTTGTGTAGCATTACGATATAACGTATAACGTCATGTAGCATTACGATAAAACGTATAACGTTATGTAGCACTACGATATAACGTATAACGTTATGTAGCATTACGATATAACATATAACGTTATGTAGCATTACGATATAACGTATAACGTTATGTAGCATTACGATATAACGTATAACGTCATGTAGCATTATGATATAACGTATAACGTTATGTAGCATTACGATATAACGTATAACGTTATGTAGCATTACGATATAACGTATAACGTCATGTAGCATTATGATATAACGTATAACGTTATGCAGCATTACGATATAACGTATAACGTTATGTAGCATTATGATATAACGTATAACTTTATATGGTATTACGTTGTTACGTATAACGTTATGTAGCATTACGTTATAACGTATAACGTTATGTAGCATTACGATATAACGAATAACGTTATGTAGCTTTACGATATAACGTATAACGTTATGTAGCATTACGATATAACGTATAACGTTATATAGTATTACGTTATAACGTATAACGTTATGTAGCATTACGATATAACGAATAACGTTATGTAGCTTTACGATATAACGTATAACGTTATGTAGCATTACGATAAAACGTATAACGTTATGTAGCACTACGATATAACGTATAACGTTATGTAGCATTACGATATAACGTATAACGTTATGTAGCATTACGATATAACGTATAACGTTATGTAGCTTTACGATATAACGTATAACGTTATGTAGCATTATGATATAACGTATAACGTTATGCAGCATTACGATATAACGTATAACGTCATGGAGCATTACGATATAACGTATAACGTTATGTAGCATTACGGTATAACGTATAGCGCTATGTAGCATTAGGATATAACGTATAACATTATGTATCATTACGATATAACGTATAACGTTATGTAGCATTACGATATAACGTATAACGTTATATAGTATTACGTTATAACGTATAACGTTATGTAGCATTACGATATATCGTATAACGTTATATAGCATAGTGATATAATGTATAACGTTATGCAGCATTACGATATAACGCGTAACGTTATGTAGCATTATGATATAACGTATAACTTTATATGGTATTACGTTATAACGTATAACGTTATGTAGCATTACGTTATAACGTATAACGTTATATAGCATTACGATATAACGTAT
The DNA here is from genome assembly GCA_936014575.1 of Bombus lapidarius. NCBI lineage: Eukaryota > Metazoa > Arthropoda > Insecta > Hymenoptera > Apidae > Bombus > Bombus lapidarius. Next base: position 419,315 of record CAKXZU010000098.1, on the reverse strand, counting down.
AACGTTATGTAGCATTACGATATAACGTATAACGTTATGTAACATTACGATATAACGTATAACGTTATATGGTAATACGTTATAACGTATAACGTTATGTAGCATTACGATATAACGTATAACGTTATATGGTAATACGTTATAACGTATAACGTTATGTAGCATTACGATATAACGTATAACGTTATGTAGCATTACGATATAACGTATAACGTTATGTAGCATTACGGTATAACGTATAACGTTATGTAGGTTTACGATATAACGTATAACGTTATGTAGCATAACGATATATCGTATAACGTTATGTAGCATTACGACATAACGAATAACGATATATGGTAATACGTTACAAGGTATAACGTTATGTAGCATTACGATATAACGTATAACGTTATATGGTAATACGTTATAACGTATAACGTTATGTAGCATTACGATATATCGTATAACGTTATATAGCATAGTGATATAATGTATAACGTTATGCAGCATTACGATATAACGCGTAACGTTATGTAGCATTATGATATAACGTATAACTTTATATGGTATTACGTTATAACGTATAACGTTATGTAGCATTACGTTATAACGTATAACGTTATATAGCATTACGATATAACGTATAACGTTATGTAGCATTACTATATAACGTATAACGTTATGTAGCATTACGATATAACGTATAACGTTATGTAGCATTACGGTATAACGTATAACGTTATGTAGCATTAGGATATAACGTATAACATTATGTATCATTACGATATAACGTATAACGTTATGTAGCATTACGATATAACGTATAACGTTATGTAGCATTACGGTATAACGTATAGCGTTATGTAGCATTAGGATATAACGTATAACATTATGTATCATTACGATATAACGTATAACGTTATGTAGCATTACGATATAACGTATAACGTTATATAGTATTACGTTATAACGTATAACGTTATGTAGCATAACGATATAACGTATATCGTTATGTAGCATTGCGATATAACGAATAACGTTATGTAGCATTACGATACAACGTACAACGTTTTATAGTATTACGTTACAATGTATAACGTTATGTAGCATAACGATATAACGTATAACGTTATGTAGCATTACGATATAACGTATAACGTTATATAGTATTACGTTATAACGTATAACGTTATGTAGCATTACGATATAACCTATAACGTTATGTTGCATTACGTTATAACGTATAACGTTATGTAGCATTACGATATAACGTATAACGTTATGTAGCATTACGATATAACGTATAACGTTATGTAGCATTACGATATAACGTATAACGTTATGTAACATTACGATATAACGTATAACGTTATATGGTAATACGTTATAACGTATAACGTTATGTAGCATTACGATATAACGTATAACGTTATATGGTAATACGTTATAACGTATAACGTTATGTAGCATTACGATATAACGTATAACGTTATGTAGCATTACGATATAACGTATAACGTTATGTAGGTTTACGATATAACGTATAACGTTATGTAGTTTTACGATATAACGTATAACGTTATGTAGCATATCGATATAACTTGTAACGTTATGTAGTTTTACGATATAACGTATAACGTTATGTAGGATTACGATATAACGTATAACGTTATATAGTATTACGTTATCACGTATAACGTTATGTAGCATAACGATATATCGTATAACGTTATGTAGCATTACGACATAACGAATAACGATATATGGTAATACGTTACAAAGTATAACGTTATGTAGCATTACGATATAACGTATAACGTTATGTAGCATTACGATATAACGTATAACGTTATGTAGCAGTACGATAAAACGTATAACGTTATGTAGCACTACGATATAACGTATAACGTTATGTAGCATTACGATATAACGTATAACGTTATGTAGCATTACGATATAACGTATAACGTTATGTAGCTTTACGATATAACGTATAACGTTATGTAGCATTATGATATAACGTATAACGTTATGCAGCATTACGATATAACGTATAACGTTATGGAGCATTACGATATAACGTATAACTTTATATAGTATTACGTTATGACGTATAACGTTATGTAGCATTACGTTATAACGTATAACGTTATGTAGCATTACGATATAACGTATAACGTTATGTAGCATTACGATATAACGTATAACGTTATGTAACATTACGATATAACGTATAACGTTATATGGTAATACGTTATAACGTATAACGTTATGTAGCATTACGATATAACGTATAACGTTATATGGTAATACGTTATAACGTATAACGTTATGTAGCATTACGATATAACGTATAACGTTATGTAGCATTACGATATAACGTATAACGTTATGTAGCATTACGGTATAACGTATAACGTTATGTAGGTTTACGATATAACGTATAACGTTATGTAGCATAACGATATATCGTATAACGTTATGTAGCATTACGACATAACGAATAACGATATATGGTAATACGTTACAAGGTATAACGTTATGTAGCATTACGATATAACGTATAACGTTATGTAGCATTACGATATAACGTATAACGTTATGTAGCACTACGATATAACGTATAACGTTATGTAGCATTACGATATAACGTATAACGTTATGTAGCATTACGATATAACGTATAACGTTATGTAGCTTTACGATATAACGTATAACGTTATGTAGCATTATGATATAACGTATAACGTTATGCAGCATTACGATATAACGTATAACGTCATGGAGCATTACGATATATCGTATAACTTTATATAGTATTACGTTATGACGTATAACGTTATGTAGGTTTACGATATAACGTATAACGTTATGTAGCATAACGATATATCGTATAACGTTATGTAGCATTACGACATAACGAATAACGATATATGGTAATACGTTACAAGGTATAACGTTATGTAGCATTACGATATAACGTATAACGTTATATGGTAATACGTTATAACGTATAACGTTATGTAGCATTACGATATATCGTATAACGTTATATAGCATAGTGATATAATGTATAACGTTATGCAGCATTACGATATAACGCGTAACGTTATGTAGCATTATGATATAACGTATAACTTTATATGGTATTACGTTATAACGTATAACGTTATGTAGCATTACGTTATAACGTATAACGTTATATAGCATTACGATACAACGTACAACGTTTTATAGTATTACGTTACAATGTATAACGTTATGTAGCATAACGATATAACGTATAACGTTATGTAGCATTACGATATAACGTATAACGTTATATAGTATTACGTTATAACGTATAACGTTATGTAGCATTACGATATAACCTATAACGTTATGTTGCATTACGTTATAACGTATAACGTTATGTAGCATTACGATATAACGTATAACGTTATGTAGCATTACGATATAACGTATAACGTTATGTAGCATTACGATATAACGTATAACGTTATGTAACATTACGATATAACGTATAACGTTATATGGTAATACGTTATAACGTATAACGTTATGTAGCATTACGATATAACGTATAACGTTATATGGTAATACGTTATAACGTATAACGTTATGTAGCATTACGATATAACGTATAACGTTATGTAGCATTACGATATAACGTATAACGTTATGTAGGTTTACGATATAACGTATAACGTTATGTAGTTTTACGATATAACGTATAACGTTATGTAGCATATCGATATAACTTGTAACGTTATGTAGTTTTACGATATAACGTATAACGTTATGTAGGATTACGATATAACGTATAACGTTATATAGTATTACGTTATCACGTATAACGTTATGTAGCATAACGATATATCGTATAACGTTATGTAGCATTACGACATAACGAATAACGATATATGGTAATACGTTACAAAGTATAACGTTATGTAGCATTACGATATAACGTATAACGTTATGTAGCATTACGATATAACGTATAACGTTATGTAGCAGTACGATAAAACGTATAACGTTATGTAGCACTACGATATAACGTATAACGTTATGTAGCATTACGATATAACGTATAACGTTATGTAGCATTACGATATAACGTATAACGTTATGTAGCTTTACGATATAACGTATAACGTTATGTAGCATTATGATATAACGTATAACGTTATGCAGCATTACGATATAACGTATAACGTTATGGAGCATTACGATATAACGTATAACTTTATATAGTATTACGTTATGACGTATAACGTTATGTAGCATTACGTTATAACGTATAACGTTATGTAGCATTACGATATAACGTATAACGTTATGTAGCATTACGATATAACGTATAACGTTATGTAACATTACGATATAACGTATAACGTTATATGGTAATACGTTATAACGTATAACGTTATGTAGCATTACGATATAACGTATAACGTTATATGGTAATACGTTATAACGTATAACGTTATGTAGCATTACGATATAACGTATAACGTTATGTAGCATTACGATATAACGTATAACGTTATGTAGCATTACGGTATAACGTATAACGTTATGTAGGTTTACGATATAACGTATAACGTTATGTAGCATAACGATATATCGTATAACGTTATGTAGCATTACGACATAACGAATAACGATATATGGTAATACGTTACAAGGTATAACGTTATGTAGCATTACGATATAACGTATAACGTTATGTAGCATTACGATATAACGTATAACGTTATGTAGCACTACGATATAACGTATAACGTTATGTAGCATTACGATATAACGTATAACGTTATGTAGCATTACGATATAACGTATAACGTTATGTAGCTTTACGATATAACGTATAACGTTATGTAGCATTATGATATAACGTATAACGTTATGCAGCATTACGATATAACGTATAACGTCATGGAGCATTACGATATATCGTATAACTTTATATAGTATTACGTTATGACGTATAACGTTATGTAGCATTACGTTATAACGTATAACGTTATGTAGCATTACGATATAACGTATAACGTTATATAGTATTACGTTATAACGTATAACGTTATGTAGCATAACGATATAACGTATAACGTTATGTAGCATTACGATATAACGTATAACGTTATATAGTATTACGTTATCACGTATAGCGTTATGTAGCATTACGATATAACTTATAACGTTATGTAGCATTACGTTATAACGTATAACGTTATGTAGCATTACGATATAACGTATAACGTTATATAGTATTACCTTATAACGTATAACGTTATGTAGCATAACGATATAACGTATAACGTTATGTAGCATTACGATATAACGAATAACGTTATATGGTAATGCGTTATAACGTATAACGTTATGTAGCATAACGATATAACGTATAACGTTATGTAGAATTACGATATAACGTATAACGTTATGTAGCATTACGATATAACGTCTAACGTTATGTAGCATTACGATATAACGAATAACGATATATGGTAATGCGTTATAACGTATAACGTTATGTAGCATAACGATATAACGTATAACGTTATGTAGCATTACGATATAACGTATAACGTTATATAGTATTACGTTATAACGTATAACGTTATGTAGCATAACGATATAACGTATATCGTTATGTAGCATTGCGATATAACGAATAACGTTATGTAGCATTACGATACAACGTACAACGTTTTATAGTATTACGTTACAATGTATAACGTTATGTAGCATAACGATATAACGTATAACGTTATGTAGCATTACGATATAACGTATAACGTTATATAGTATTACGTTATAACGTATAACGTTATGTAGCATTACGATATAACCTATAACGTTATGTTGCATTACGTTATAACGTATAACGTTATGTAGCATTACGATATAACGTATAACGTTATGTAGCATTACGATATAACGTATAACGTTATGTAGCATTACGATATAACGTATAACGTTATGTAACATTACGATATAACGTATAACGTTATATGGTAATACGTTATAACGTATAACGTTATGTAGCATTACGATATAACGTATAACGTTATATGGTAATACGTTATAACGTATAACGTTATGTAGCATTACGATATAACGTATAACGTTATGTAGCATTACGATATAACGTATAACGTTATGTAGGTTTACGATATAACGTATAACGTTATGTAGTTTTACGATATAACGTATAACGTTATGTAGCATATCGATATAACTTGTAACGTTATGTAGTTTTACGATATAACGTATAACGTTATGTAGGATTACGATATAACGTATAACGTTATATAGTATTACGTTATCACGTATAACGTTATGTAGCATAACGATATATCGTATAACGTTATGTAGCATTACGACATAACGAATAACGATATATGGTAATACGTTACAAAGTATAACGTTATGTAGCATTACGATATAACGTATAACGTTATGTAGCATTACGATATAACGTATAACGTTATGTAGCAGTACGATAAAACGTATAACGTTATGTAGCACTACGATATAACGTATAACGTTATGTAGCATTACGATATAACGTATAACGTTATGTAGCATTACGATATAACGTATAACGTTATGTAGCTTTACGATATAACGTATAACGTTATGTAGCATTATGATATAACGTATAACGTTATGCAGCATTACGATATAACGTATAACGTTATGGAGCATTACGATATAACGTATAACTTTATATAGTATTACGTTATGACGTATAACGTTATGTAGCATTACGTTATAACGTATAACGTTATGTAGCATTACGATATAACGTATAACGTTATGTAGCATTACGATATAACGTATAACGTTATGTAACATTACGATATAACGTATAACGTTATATGGTAATACGTTATAACGTATAACGTTATGTAGCATTACGATATAACGTATAACGTTATATGGTAATACGTTATAACGTATAACGTTATGTAGCATTACGATATAACGTATAACGTTATGTAGCATTACGATATAACGTATAACGTTATGTAGCATTACGGTATAACGTATAACGTTATGTAGGTTTACGATATAACGTATAACGTTATGTAGCATAACGATATATCGTATAACGTTATGTAGCATTACGACATAACGAATAACGATATATGGTAATACGTTACAAGGTATAACGTTATGTAGCATTACGATATAACGTATAACGTTATGTAGCATTACGATATAACGTATAACGTTATGTAGCACTACGATATAACGTATAACGTTATGTAGCATTACGATATAACGTATAACGTTATGTAGCATTACGATATAACGTATAACGTTATGTAGCTTTACGATATAACGTATAACGTTATGTAGCATTATGATATAACGTATAACGTTATGCAGCATTACGATATAACGTATAACGTCATGGAGCATTACGATATATCGTATAACTTTATATAGTATTACGTTATGACGTATAACGTTATGTAGCATTACGTTATAACGTATAACGTTATGTAGCATTACGATATAACGTATAACGTTATATAGTATTACGTTATAACGTATAACGTTATGTAGCATAACGATATAACGTATAACGTTATGTAGCATTACGATATAACGTATAACGTTATATAGTATTACGTTATCACGTATAGCGTTATGTAGCATTACGATATAACTTATAACGTTATGTAGCATTACGTTATAACGTATAACGTTATGTAGCATTACGATATAACGTATAACGTTATATAGTATTACCTTATAACGTATAACGTTATGTAGCATAACGATATAACGTATAACGTTATGTAGCATTACGATATAACGAATAACGTTATATGGTAATGCGTTATAACGTATAACGTTATGTAGCATAACGATATAACGTATAACGTTATGTAGAATTACGATATAACGTATAACGTTATGTAGCATTACGATATAACGTCTAACGTTATGTAGCATTACGATATAACGAATAACGATATATGGTAATGCGTTATAACGTATAACGTTATGTAGCATAACGATATAACGTATAACGCTATGTAGCATTACGATATAACGAATAACGATATATGGAAATACGTTATAACGTATAACGTTATGTAGCATTACGATATAACATATAACGTTATGTAGCATTACGATATAACGAATAACGATATATGGAAATACGTTATAACGTATAACGTTATGTAGCATTACGATATAACGTATAACGTTATGTAGCATTACGATATAACGTATAACGATATGTAGCACTACGAAATAACGTATAACGTTATGTAGAATTACGATATAACGTATAACGTTATGTAGTTTTACGATATAACGTATTACTTTATGTAGCATAACGATATAACGTCTAACGTTATGTAGCATTACCATATAACGTATAAGGTCATGTAGCATTACGATATAACGAATAACGTTATGTAGCGTTACGTTATATCGTATAACGTTATGTAGCATAACGATATAACTTATAACGTTATGTAGAATTACGATATAACGTATAACGTTATGTATCATTACGATATAACGTATAACGTTATGTAGCATTACGATATATCGTATAACGTTATATAGCATAGTGATATAATGTATAACGTTATGCAGCATTACGATATAACGTATAACGTTATGTAGCATTATGATATAACGTATAACTTTATATGGTATTACGTTATTACGTATAACGTTATGTAGCATTACTTTATAACGTATAACGTTATGTAGCATTACGATATAACGTATAACGTTATGTAGTTTTACGATATAACGTATAACGTTATGTAGCATTACGATATAACGTATAACGTTATGTAGCATTACGATATAACGTATAACGTTATGTAGCTTTACGATATAACGTATAACGTTATGTAGCATTATGATATAACGTATAACGTTATGCAGCATTACGATATAACGTATAACGTTATGGAGCATTACGATATAACGTATAACTTTATATAGTATTACGTTATGACGTATAACGTTATGTAGCATTACGTTATAACGTATAACGTTATGTAGCATTACGATATAACGTATAACGTTATGTAGCATTACGATATAACGTATAACGTTATGTAACATTACGATATAACGTATAACGTTATATGGTAATACGTTATAACGTATAACGTTATGTAGCATTACGATATAACGTATAACGTTATATGGTAATACGTTATAACGTATAACGTTATGTAGCATTACGATATAACGTATAACGTTATGTAGCATTACGATATAACGTATAACGTTATGTAGCATTACGGTATAACGTATAACGTTATGTAGGTTTACGATATAACGTATAACGTTATGTAGCATAACGATATATCGTATAACGTTATGTAGCATTACGACATAACGAATAACGATATATGGTAATACGTTATAACGTATAACGTTATGTAGCATTACGATATAACGTATAACGTTATGTAGCATTACGATATAACGTATAACGTTATGTAGCATTACGGTATAACGTATAACGTTATGTAGGTTTACGATATAACGTATAACGTTATGTAGCATAACGATATATCGTATAACGTTATGTAGCATTACGACATAACGAATAACGATATATGGTAATACGTTACAAGGTATAACGTTATGTAGCATTACGATATAACGTATAACGTTATGTAGCATTACGATATAACGTATAACGTTATGTAGCACTACGATATAACGTATAACGTTATGTAGCATTACGATATAACGTATAACGTTATGTAGCATTACGATATAACGTATAACGTTATGTAGCTTTACGATATAACGTATAACGTTATGTAGCATTATGATATAACGTATAACGTTATGCAGCATTACGATATAACGTATAACGTCATGGAGCATTACGATATATCGTATAACTTTATATAGTATTACGTTATGACGTATAACGTTATGTAGCATTACGTTATAACGTATAACGTTATGTAGCATTACGATATAACGTATAACGTTATATAGTATTACGTTATAACGTATAACGTTATGTAGCATAACGATATAACGTATAACGTTATGTAGCATTACGATATAACGTATAACGTTATATAGTATTACGTTATCACGTATAGCGTTATGTAGCATTACGATATAACTTATAACGTTATGTAGCATTACGTTATAACGTATAACGTTATGTAGCATTACGATATAACGTATAACGTTATATAGTATTACCTTATAACGTATAACGTTATGTAGCATAACGATATAACGTATAACGTTATGTAGCATTACGATATAACGAATAACGTTATATGGTAATGCGTTATAACGTATAACGTTATGTAGCATAACGATATAACGTATAACGTTATGTAGAATTACGATATAACGTATAACGTTATGTAGCATTACGATATTACGTCTAACGTTATGTAGCATTACGATATAACGAATAACGATATATGGTAATGCGTTATAACGTATAACGTTATGTAGCATAACGATATAACGTATAACGCTATGTAGCATTACGATATAACGAATAACGATATATGGAAATACGTTATAACGTATAACGTTATGTAGCATTACGATATAACGTATAACGTTATGTAGCATTACGATATAACGAATAACGATATATGGAAATACGTTATAACGTATAACGTTATGTAGCATTACGATATAACGTATAACGTTATGTAGCATTACGATATAACGTATAACGATATGTAGCACTACGATATAACGTATAACGTTATGTAGAATTACGATATAACGTATAACGTTATGTAGTTTTACGATATAACGTATTACTTTATGTAGCATAACGATATAACGTCTAACGTTATGTAGCATTACCATATAACGTATAAGGTCATGTAGCATTACGATATAACGAATAACGTTATGTAGCGTTACGTTATATCGTATAACGTTATGTAGCATAACGATATAACTTATAACGTTATGTAGAATTACGATATAACGTATAACGTTATGTATCATTACGATATAACGTATAACGTTATGTAGCATTACGATATATCGTATAACGTTATATAGCATAGTGATATAATGTATAACGTTATGCAGCATTACGATATAACGTATAACGTTATGTAGCATTATGATATAACGTATAACTTTATATGGTATTACGTTATTACGTATAACGTTATGTAGCATTACTTTATAACGTATAACGTTATGTAGCATTACGATATAACGTATAACGTTATGTAGTTTTACGATATAACGTATAACGTTATGTAGCATTACGATATAACGTATAACGTTATGTAGCATTACGATATAACGTATAACGTTATGTAGCTTTACGATATAACGTATAACGTTATGTAGCATTATGATATAACGTATAACGTTATGCAGCATTACGATATAACGTATAACGTTATGGAGCATTACGATATAACGTATAACTTTATATAGTATTACGTTATGACGTATAACGTTATGTAGCATTACGTTATAACGTATAACGTTATGTAGCATTACGATATAACGTATAACGTTATGTAGCATTACGATATAACGTATAACGTTATTTAACATTACGATATAACGTATAACGTTATATGGTAATACGTTATAACGTATAACGTTATGTAGCATTACGATATAACGTATAACGTTATATGGTAATACGTTATAACGTATAACGTTATGTAGCATTACGATATAACGTATAACGTTATGTAGCATTACGATATAACGTATAACGTTATGTAGCATTACGGTATAACGTATAACGTTATGTAGGTTTACGATATAACGTATAACGTTATGTAGCATAACGATATATCGTATAACGTTATGTAGCATTACGACATAACGAATAACGATATATGGTAATACGTTACAAGGTATAACGTTATGTAGCATTACGATATAACGTATAACGTTATGTAGCATTACGATATAACGTATAACGTTATGTAGCACTACGATATAACGTATAACGTTATGTAGCATTACGATATAACGTATAACGTTATGTAGCATTACGATATAACGTATAACGTTATGTAGCTTTACGATATAACGTATAACGTTATGTAGCATTATGATATAACGTATAACGTTATGCAGCATTACGATATAACGTATAACGTCATGGAGCATTACGATATATCGTATAACTTTATATAGTATTACGTTATGACGTATAACGTTATGTAGCATTACGTTATAACGTATAACGTTATGTAGCATTACGATATAACGTATAACGTTATATAGTATTACGTTATAACGTATAACGTTATGTAGCATAACGATATAACGTATAACGTTATGTAGCATTACGATATAACGTATAACGTTATATAGTATTACGTTATCACGTATAGCGTTATGTAGCATTACGATATAACTTATAACGTTATGTAGCATTACGTTATAACGTATAACGTTATGTAGCATTACGATATAACGTATAACGTTATATAGTATTACCTTATAACGTATAACGTTATGTAGCATAACGATATAACGTATAACGTTATGTAGCATTACGATATAACGAATAACGTTATATGGTAATGCGTTATAACGTATAACGTTATGTAGCATAACGATATAACGTATAACGTTATGTAGAATTACGATATAACGTATAACGTTATGTAGCATTACGATATAACGTCTAACGTTATGTAGCATTACGATATAACGAATAACGATATATGGTAATGCGTTATAACGTATAACGTTATGTAGCATAACGATATAACGTATAACGCTATGTAGCATTACGATATAACGAATAACGATATATGGAAATACGTTATAACGTATAACGTTATGTAGCATTACGATATAACGTATAACGTTATGTAGCATTACGATATAACGAATAACGATATATGGAAATACGTTATAACGTATAACGTTATGTAGCATTACGATATAACGTATAACGTTATGTAGCATTACGATATAACGTATAACGATATGTAGCACTACGATATAACGTATAACGTTATGTAGAATTACGATATAACGTATAACGTTATGTAGTTTTACGATATAACGTATTACTTTATGTAGCATAACGATATAACGTCTAACGTTATGTAGCATTACCATATAACGTATAAGGTCATGTAGCATTACGATATAACGAATAACGTTATGTAGCGTTACGTTATATCGTATAACGTTATGTAGCATAACGATATAACTTATAACGTTATGTAGAATTACGATATAACGTATAACGTTATGTATCATTACGATATAACGTATAACGTTATGTAGCATTACGATATATCGTATAACGTTATATAGCATAGTGATATAATGTATAACGTTATGCAGCATTACGATATAACGTATAACGTTATGTAGCATTATGATATAACGTATAACTTTATATGGTATTACGTTATTACGTATAACGTTATGTAGCATTACTTTATAACGTATAACGTTATGTAGCATTACGATATAACGTATAACGTTATGTAGTTTTACGATATAACGTATAACGTTATGTAGCATTACGATATAACGTATAACGTTATGTAGCATAACGATATAACGTATAACGTTATGTAGCTTTGCGATATAACGTATAACGTTATGTAGCATTACGATATAACGTATAACGTTATGTAGAATTGCGATATAACGTATAACGTTATGTAGCATTACGATATAACGAATAACGTTATGTAGCATTACGATATAACGTATAACTTTATATAGTATTACGTTATGACGTATAACGTTATGTAGCATTACGTTATAACGTATAACGTTATGTAGCATTACGATATAACGTATAACGTTATGTAGCATTACGATATAACGTATAACGTTATGTAACATTACGATATAACGTATAACGTTATATGTTAATACGTTATAACGTATAACGTTATGTAGCATTACGATATAACGTATAACGTTATATGGTAATACGTTATAACGTATAACGTTATATGGTAATACGTTATAACGTATAACGTTATATGGTAATACGTTATAACGTATAACGTTATGTAGCATTACGATATAACGTATAACGTTATGTAGCATTACGATATAACGTATAACGTTATGTAGCATTACGGTATAACGTATAACGTTATGTAGGTTTACGATATAACGTATAACGTTATGTAGCATAACGATATATCGTATAACGTTATGTAGCATTACGACATAACGAATAACGATATATGGTAATACGTTACAAGGTATAACGTTATGTAGCATTACGATATAACGTATAACGTTATGTAGCATTACGATATAACGTATAACGTTATGTAGCACTACGATATAACGTATAACGTTATGTAGCATTACGATATAACGTATAACGTTATGTAGCATTACGATATAACGTATAACGTTATGTAGCTTTACGATATAACGTATAACGTTATGTAGCATTATGATATAACGTATAACGTTATGCAGCATTACGATATAACGTATAACGTCATGGAGCATTACGATATATCGTATAACTTTATATAGTATTACGTTATGACGTATAACGTTATGTAGCATTTCGTTATAACGTATAACGTTATGTAGCATTACGATATAACGTATAACGTTATATAGTATTACGTTATAACGTATAACGTTATGTAGCATAACGATATAACGTATAACGTTATGTAGCATTACGATATAACGTATAACGTTATATAGTATTACGTTATCACGTATAGCGTTATGTAGCATTACGATATAACTTATAACGTTATGTAGCATTACGTTATAACGTATAACGTTATGTAGCATTACGATATAACGTATAACGTTATATAGTATTACCTTATAACGTATAACGTTATGTAGCATAACGATATAACGTATAACGTTATGTAGCATTACGATATAACGAATAACGTTATATGGTAATGCGTTATAACGTATAACGTTATGTAGCATAACGATATAACGTATAACGTTATGTAGAATTACGATATAACGTATAACGTTATGTAGCATTACGATATAACGTCTAACGTTATGTAGCATTACGATATAACGAATAACGATATATGGTAATGCGTTATAACGTATAACGTTATGTAGCATAACGATATAACGTATAACGCTATGTAGCATTACGATATAACGAATAACGATATATGGAAATACGTTATAACGTATAACGTTATGTAGCATTACGATATAACGTATAACGTTATGTAGCATTACGATATAACGAATAACGATATATGGAAATACGTTATAACGTATAACGTTATGTAGCATTACGATATAACGTATAACGTTATGTAGCATTACGATATAACGTATAACGATATGTAGCACTACGATATAACGTATAACGTTATGTAGAATTACGATATAACGTATAACGTTATGTAGTTTTACGATATAACGTATTACTTTATGTAGCATAACGATATAACGTCTAACGTTATGTAGCATTACCATATAACGTATAAGGTCATGTAGCATTACGATATAACGAATAACGTTATGTAGCGTTACGTTATATCGTATAACGTTATGTAGCATAACGATATAACTTATAACGTTATGTAGAATTACGATATAACGTATAACGTTATGTATCATTACGATATAACGTATAACGTTATGTAGCATTACGATATATCGTATAACGTTATATAGCATAGTGATATAATGTATAACGTTATGCAGCATTACGATATAACGTATAACGTTATGTAGCATTATGATATAACGTATAACTTTATATGGTATTACGTTATTACGTATAACGTTATGTAGCATTACTTTATAACGTATAACGTTATGTAGCATTACGATATAACGTATAACGTTATGTAGTTTTACGATATAACGTATAACGTTATGTAGCATTACGATATAACGTATAACGTTATGTAGCATAACGATATAACGTATAACGTTATGTAGCTTTGCGATATAACGTATAACGTTATGTAGCATTACGATATAACGTATAACGTTATGTAGAATTGCGATATAACGTATAACGTTATGTAGCATTACGATATAACGAATAACGTTATGTAGCATTACAATATAACGTATAACTTTATATAGTATTACGTTATGACGTATAACGTTATGTAGCATTACGTTATAACGTATAACGTTATGTAGCATTACGATATAACGTATAACGTTATGTAGCATTACGATATAACGTATAACGTTATGTAACATTACGATATAACGTATAACGTTATATGTTAATACGTTATAACGTATAACGTTATGTAGCATTACGATATAACGTATAACGTTATATGGTAATACGTTATAACGTATAAC
This sequence comes from Bombus lapidarius, assembly GCA_936014575.1. Classification (NCBI taxonomy): domain Eukaryota; kingdom Metazoa; phylum Arthropoda; class Insecta; order Hymenoptera; family Apidae; genus Bombus; species Bombus lapidarius. Next base: position 403,022 of record CAKXZU010000098.1, on the reverse strand, counting down.
GTTATATGGTAATACGTTATAACGTATAACGTTATATGGTAATACGTTATAACGTATAACGTTATGTAGCATTACGATATAACGTATAACGTTATGTAGCATTACGATATAACGTATAACGTTATGTAGCATTACGGTATAACGTATAACGTTATGTAGGTTTACGATATATCGTATAACGTTATGTAGCATAACGATATATCGTATAACGTTATGTAGCATTACGACATAACGAATAACGATATATGGTAATACGTTACAAGGTATAACGTTATGTAGCATTACGATATAACGTATAACGTTATGTAGCATTACGATATAACGTATAACGTTATGTAGCACTACGATATAACGTATAACGTTATGTAGCATTACGATATAACGTATAACGATATGTAGCATTACGATATAACGTATAACGTTATGTAGCTTTACGATATAACGTATAACGTTATGTAGCATTATGATATAACGTATAACGTTATGCAGCATTACGATATAACGTATAACGTCATGGAGCATTACGATATATCGTATAACTTTATATAGTATTACGTTATGACGTATAACGTTATGTAGCATTACGTTATAACGTATAACGTTATGTAGCATTACGATATAACGTATAACGTTATATAGTATTACGTTATAACGTATAACGTTATGTAGCATAACGATATAACGTATAACGTTATGTAGCATTACGATATAACGTATAACGTTATATAGTATTACGTTATCACGTATAGCGTTATGTAGCATTACGATATAACTTATAACGTTATGTAGCATTACGTTATAACGTATAACGTTATGTAGCATTACGATATAACGTATAACGTTATATAGTATTACGTTATAACGTATAACGTTATGTAGCATAACGATATAACGTATAACGTTATGTAGCATTACGATATAACGAATAACGTTATATGGTAATGCGTTATAACGTATAACGTTATGTAGCATAACGATATAACGTATAACGTTATGTAGAATTACGATATAACGTATAACGTTATGTAGCATTACGATATAACGTCTAACGTTATGTAGCATTACGATATAACGAATAACGATATATGGTAATGCGTTATAACGTATAACGTTATGTAGCATAACGATATAACGTATAACGCTATGTAGCATTACGATATAACGAATAACGATATATGGAAATACGTTATAACGTATAACGTTATGTAGCATTACGATATAACGTATAACGTTATGTAGCATTACGATATAACGAATAACGATATATGGAAATACGTTATAACGTATAACGTTATGTAGCATTACGATATAACGTATAACGTTATGTAGCATTACGATATAACGTATAACGATACGTAGCACTACGATATAACGTATAACGTTATGTAGAATTACGATATAACGTATAACGTTATGTAGTTTTACGATATAACGTATTACTTTATGTAGCATAACGATATAACGTCTAACGTTATGTAGCATTACCATATAACGTATAAGGTCATGTAGCATTACGATATAACGAATAACGTTATGTAGCGTTACGTTATATCGTATAACGTTATGTAGCATAACGATATAACTTATAACGTTATGTAGAATTACGATATAACGTATAACGTTATGTATCATTACGATATAACGTATAACGTTATGTAGCATTACGATATAACGTATAACGTTATATAGTATTACGTTATGACGTATAACGTTATGTAGCATTACGTTATAACGTATAACGTTATGTAGCAATACGATATAACGTATAACGTTATATAGTATTACGTTATAACGTATAACGTTATGTAGCATAACGATATAACGTATAACGTTATGTAGCATTACGACATAACGAATAACGATATATGGTAATACGTTACAAAGTATAACGTTATGTAGCATTACGATATAACGTATAACGTTGTGTAGCATTACGATATAACGTATAACGTCATGTAGCATTACGATAAAACGTATCACGTTATGTAGCACTACGATATAACGTATAACGTTATGTAGCATTACGATATAACATATAACGTTATGTAGCATTACGATATAACGTATAACGTTATGTAGCATTACGATATAACGTATAACGTCATGTAGCATTATGATATAACGTATAACGTTATGTAGCATTACGATATAACGTATAACGTTATGTAGCATTACGATATAACGTATAACGTCATGTAGCATTATGATATAACGTATAACGTTATGCAGCATTACGATATAACGTATAACGTTATGTAGCATTATGATATAACGTATAACTTTATATGGTATTACGTTATTACGTATAACGTTATGTAGCATTACGTTATAACGTATAACGTTATGTAGCATTACGATATAACGAATAACGTTATGTAGCTTTACGATATAACGTATAACGTTATGTAGCATTACGATATAACGTATAACGTTATATAGTATTACGTTATAACGTATAACGTTATGTAGCATTACGATATAACGAATAACGTTATGTAGCTTTACGATATAACGTATAACGTTATGTAGCATTACGATAAAACGTATAACGTTATGTAGCACTACGATATAACGTATAACGTTATGTAGCATTACGATATAACGTATAACTTTATATAGTATTACGTTATGACGTATAACGTTATGTAGCATTACGTTATAACGTATAACGTTATGTAGCATTACGATATAACGTATAACGTTATGTAGCATTACGATATAACGTATAACGTTATGTAACATTACGATATAACGTATAACGTTATATGGTAATACGTTATAACTTATAACGTTATGTAGCATTACGATATAACGTATAACGTTATATGGTAATACGTTATAACGTATAACGTTATGTAGCATTACGATATAACGTATAACGTTATGTAGCATTACCATATAACGTATAACGTTATGTAGCATTACGGTATAACGTATAACGTTATGTAGGTTTACGATATAACGTATAACGTTATGTAGTTTTACGATATAACGTATAACGTTATGTAGCCTAACGATATAACTTATAACGTTATGTTGTTTTACGATATAACGTATAACGTTATGTAGGATTACGATATAACGTATAACGTTATATAGTATTACGTTATCACGTATAACGTTATGTAGCATAACGATATATCGTATAACGTTATGTAGCATTACGACATAACGAATAACGATATATGGTAATACGTTACAAAGTATAACGTTATGTAGCATTACGATATAACGTATAACGTTATGTAGCATTACGATATAACGTATAACGTTATGTAGCATTACGATAAAACGTATAACGTTATGTAGCACTACGATATAACGTATAACGTTATGTAGCATTACGATATAACGTATAACGTTACGTAGCATTACGATATAACGTATAACTTTATGTAGCATTACGATATAACGTATAACGTTATGTAGCATTATGATATAACGTATAACGTTATGCAGCATTACGATATAACGAATAACGATATATGGTAATGCGTTATAACGTATAACGTTATGTAGCATAACGATATAACGTATAACGCTATGTAGCATTACGATATAACGAATAACGATATATGGAAATACGTTATAACGTATAACGTTATGTAGCATAACGATATAACGTATAACGTTATGTAGCATTACGATATAACGGATAACGATATATGGTAATGCGTTATAACGTATAACGTTATGTAGCATAACGATATAACGTATAACGTTATGTAGAATTACGATATAACGTATAACGTTATGTAGCATTACGATATAACGTCTAACGTTATGTAGCATTACGATATAACGAATAACGATATATGGTAATGCGTTATAACGTATAACGTTATGTAGCATAACGATATAACGTATAACGTTATGTAGCATTACGATATAACGTATAACGTTATATAGTATTACGTTATCACGTATAGCGTTATGTAGCATTACGATATAACTTATAACGTTATGTAGCATTACGTTATAACGTATAACGTTATGTAGCATTACGATATAACGTATAACGTTATATAGTATTACCTTATAACGTATAACGTTATGTAGCATAACGATATAACGTATAACGTTATGTAGCATTACGATATAACGGATAACGATATATGGTAATGCGTTATAACGTATAACGTTATGTAGCATAACGATATAACGTATAACGTTATGTAGAATTACGATATAACGTATAACGTTATGTAGCATTACGATATAACGTCTAACGTTATGTAGCATTACGATATAACGAATAACGATATATGGTAATGCGTTATAACGTATAACGTTATGTAGCATAACGATATAACGTATAACGCTATGTAGCATTACGATATAACGAATAACGATATATGGAAATACGTTATAACGTATAACGTTATGTAGCATTACGATATAACGTATAACGTTATGTAGCATTACGATATAACGAATGACGATATATGGAAATACGTTATAACGTATAACGTTATGTAGCATTACGATATAACGTATAACGTTATGTAGTATTACGATATAACGTATAACGATATGTAGCACTACGATATAACGTATAACGTTATGTAGAATTACGATATAACGTATAACGTTATGTAGGTTTACGATATAACGTATAACGTTATGTAGTTTTACGATATAACGTATAACGTTATGTAGCCTAACGATATAACTTATAACGTTATGTTGTTTTACGATATAACGTATAACGTTATGTAGGATTACGATATAACGTATAACGTTATATAGTATTACGTTATCACGTATAACGTTATGTAGCATAACGATATATCGTATAACGTTATGTAGCATTACGACATAACGAATAACGATATATGGTAATACGTTACAAAGTATGACGTTATGTAGCATTACGATATAACGTATAACGTTATGTAGCATTACGATATAACGTATAACGTTATGTAGCATTACGATAAAACGTATAACGTTATGTAGCACTACGATATAACGTATAACGTTATGTAGCATTACGATATAACGTATAACGTTACGTAGCATTACGATATAACGTATAACGTTATGTAGCTTTACGATATAACGTATAACGTTATGTAGCATTATGATATAACGTATAACGTTATGCAGCATTACGATATAACGTATAACGTCATGGAGCATTACGATATATCGTATAACTTTATATAGTATTACGTTATGACGTATAACGTTATGTAGCATTACGTTATAACGTATAACGTTATGTAGCATTACGATATAACGTATAACGTTATATAGTATTACGTTATAACGTATAACGTTATGTAGCATAACGATATAACGTATAACGTTATGTAGCATAACGATATAACGTATAACGTTATGTAGCATTACGATATAACGGATAACGATATATGGTAATGCGTTATAACGTATAACGTTATGTAGCATAACGATATAACGTATAACGTTATGTAGAATTACGATATAACGTATAACGTTATGTAGCATTACGATATAACGTCTAACGTTATGTAGCATTACGATATAACGAATAACGATATATGGTAATGCGTTATAACGTATAACGTTATGTAGCATAACGATATAACGTATAACGCTATGTAGCATTACGATATAACGAATAACGATATATGGAAATACGTTATAACGTATAACGTTATGTAGCATTACGATATAACGTATAACGTTATGTAGCAATACGATATAACGAATGACGATATATGGAAATACGTTATAACGTATAACGTTATGTAGCATTACGATATAACGTATAACGTTATGTAGCATTACGATATAACGTATAACGATATGTAGCACTACGATATAACGTATAACGTAATGTAGAATTACGATATAACGTATAACGTTATGTAGTTTTACGATATAACGTATTACTTTATGTAGCATAACGATATAACGTCTAACGTTATGTAGCATTACCATATAACGTATAAGGTCATGTAGCAATACGATATAACGAATAACGTTATGTAGCGTTACGTTATAACGTATAACGTTATGTAGCATAACGATATAACGAATAACGTTATGTAGCTTTACGATATAACGTATAACGTTATGTAGCATTACGATATAACGTATAACGTTATATAGTATTACGTTATAACGTATAACGTTATGTAGCATAACGATATAACGTATAACGTTATGTAGCATTACGATATAACGTATAACGTTATATAGTATTACGTTATGACGTATAATGTTATGTAGCATTACGTTATAACGTATAACGTTATGTAGCATTACGATAAAACGTATAACGTTATGTAGCACTACGATATAACGTATAACGTTATGTAGCATTACGATATAACGTATAACGTTATGTAGCATTACGATATAACGTATAACGTTATGTAGCATTACGATATAACGTATAACGTTATGTAGCTTTACGATATATCGTATAACGTTATGTAGCATTACGACATAACGAATAACGATATATGGTAATACGTTACAAGGTATAACGTTATGTAGCATTACGATATAACGTATAACGTTATGTAGCATTACGATATAACGTATAACGTTATGTAGCATTACGATAAAAAGTATAACGTTATGTAGCACTACGATATAACGTATAACGTTATGTAGCATTACGATATAACGTATAACGTTATGTAGCATTACGATATAACGTATAACGTTATGTAGCTTTACGATATAACGTATAACGTTATGTAGCATTATGATATAACGTATAACGTTATGCAGCATTACGATATAACGTATAACGTCATGTAGCATTACGATATAACGTATAACTTTATATAGTATTACGTTATGACGTATAACGTTATGTAGCATTACGTTATAACGTATAACGTTATGTAGCATTACGATATAACGTATAACGTTATATAGTATTACGTTATAACGTATAACGTTATGTAGCATAACGATATAACGTATAGCGTTATATAGTATTACCTTATAACGTATAACGTTATGTAGCATAACGATATAACGTATAACGTTATGTAGCATTACGATATAACGAATAACGATATATGGTAATGCGTTATAACGTATAACGTTATGTAGCATAACGATATAACGTATAACGTTATGTAGAATTACGATATAACGTATAACGTTATGTAGCATTACGATATAACGTCTAACGTTATGTAGCATTACGATATAACGAATAACGATATATGGTAATGCGTTATAACGTATAACGTTATGTAGCATAACGATATAACGTATAACGCTATGTAGCATTACGATATAACGAATAACGATATATGGAAATACGTTATAACGTATAACGTTATGTAGCATTACGATATAACGTATAACGTTATGTAGCATTACGATATAACGAATAACGATATATGGAAATACGTTATAACGTATAACGTTATGTAGCATTACGATATAACGTATAACGTTATGTAGCATTACGATATAACGTATAACGATATGTAGCACTACGATATAACGTATAACGTTATGTAGGATTACGATATAACGTATAACGTTATGTAGTTTTACGATATAACGTATTACTTTATGTAGCATAACGATATAACGTCTAACGTTATGTAGCATTACCATATAACGTATAAGGTCATGTAGCATTACGATATAACGAATAACGTTATGTAGCATTACGATATAACGTATAACTTTATATAGTATTACGTTATGACGTATAACGTTATGTAGCATAACGATATAACGTATAACGTTATGAAGCATTACGATATAACGTATAGCGTTATATAGCATTACGATATAACGTATAACGATATGTAGGATTACGATATAACGTATAACGTTATGTAGTTTTACGATATAACGTATAACGTCATGTAGCATTACGATATAACGTATAACTTTATATAGTATTACGTTATAACGTATAACGTTATGTAGCATAACGATATAACGTATAACGCTATGTAGCATTACGATATAACGAATAACGATATATGGAAATACGTTATAACGTATAACGTTATGTAGCATTACGATATAATGTATAACGTTATGTAGCATTACGATATAACGTATAACGATATGTAGCACTACGTTATAACGTATAACGTTATGTAGCCTAACGATATAACGAATAACGTTATGTAGCTTCACGATATAACGTATAACGTTATGTAGCATTACGATATAACATATAACGTTATATAGTATTACGTTATAACGTATAACGTTATGTAGAATTACGATATAACGTATAACGTTATGTAGCATTACGATATAACGAATAACGATATATGGTAATGCGTTATAACGTATAACGTTATGTAGCATAACGATATAACGTATAACGTTATGTAGAATTACGATATAACGTATAACGTTATGTAGCATTACGATATAACGTCTAACGTTATGTAGCATTACGATATAACGAATAACGATATATGGTAATGCGTTATAACGTATAACGTTATGTAGCATAACGATATAACGTATAACGCTATGTAACATTACGATATAACGAATAACGATATATGGAAATACGTTATAACGTATAACGTTATGTAGCATTACGATATAACGTATAACGTTATGTAGCATTACGATATAACGAATAACGATATATGGAAATACGTTATAACGTATAACGTTATGTAGCATTACGATATAACGTATAACGTTATGTAGCATTACGATATAACGTATAACGATATGTAGCACTACGTTATAACGTATAACGTTATGTAGCATAACGATATAACGAATAACGTTATGTAGCTTCACGATATAACGTATAACGTTATGTAGCATTACGATATAACGTATAACGTTATATAGTATTACGTTATAACGTATAACGTTATGTAGAATTACGATATAACGTATAACGTTATGTAGCATAACGATATAACGTATAACTTTATATAGTATTACGTTATGACGTATAACGTTATGTAGCATAACGATATAACGTATAACGTTATGAAGCATTACGATATAACGTATAACGTTATATAGCATTACGATATAACGTATAACGATATGTAGGATTACGATATAACGTATAACGTTATGTAGTTTTACGATATAACGTATAACGTCATGTAGCATTACGATATAACGTATAACTTTATATAGTATTACGTTATAACGTATAACGTTATGTAGCATAACGATATAACGTATAACGCTATGTAGCATTACGATATAACGAATAACGATATATGGAAATACGTTATAACGTATAACGTTATGTAGCATTACGATATAACGTATAACGTTATGTAGCATTACGATATAACGTATAACGATATGTAGCACTACGATATAACGTATAACGTTATGTAGGATTACGATATAACGTATAACGTTATGTAGTTTTACGATATAACGTATAACGTCATGTAGCATTACGATATAACGTATAACTTTATATAGTATTACGTTATGACGTATAACGTTATGTAGCATATCGATATAACGTATAACGTTATGAAGCATTACGATATAACGTATAACGTTATATAGCATTACGATATAACGTATAACGTTATGTAGCATAACGATATAACCTATAACGTTATGTAGCTTTACGATATAACGTATAACGTTATGTAGCATTACGATATAACGTATAACGTTATGTAGAATTACGATATAACGTATAACGTTATGTAGCATTACGATAAAACGTATAACGTTATGTAGCACTACGATATAACGTATAACGTTATGTAGCATTACGATATAACGTATAACGTTATGTAGCATTACGATATAACGTATAACGTTATGTAGCTTTACGATATAACGTATAACGTTATGTAGCATTATGATATAACGTATAACGTTATGCAGCATTACGATATAACGTATAACGTCATGTAGCATTACGATATAACGTATAACTTTATATAGTATTACGTTATGACGTATAACGTTATGTAGCATTACGTTATAACGTATAACGTTATGTAGCATTACGATATAACGTATAACGTTATATAGTATTACGTTATAACGTATAACGTTATGTAGCATAACGATATAACGTATAACGTTATGTAGCATTACGATATAACGTATAACGTTATATAGTATTACGTTATCACGTATAGCGTTATGTAGCATTACGATATAACTTATAACGTTATGTAGCATTACCTTATAACGTATAACGTTATGTAGCATTACGATATAACGTATAGCGTTATTTAGTATTACCTTATAACGTATAACGTTATGTAGCATAACGATATAACGTATAACGTTATGTAGCGTTACGATATAACGAATAACGATATATGGTAATGCGTTATAACGTATAACGTTATGTAGAATTACGATATAACGTATAACGTTATGTAGCATTACGATATAACGTCTAACGTTATGTAGCATTACGATATAACGAATAACGATATATGGTAATGCGTTATAACGTATAACGTTATGTAGCATAACGATATAACGTATAACGCTATGTAGCATTACGATATAACGAATAACGATATATGGAAATACGTTATAACGTATAACGTTATGTAGCATTACGATATAACGTATAACGTTATGTAGCATTACGATATAACGAATAACGATATATGGAAATACGTTATAACGTATAACGTTATGTAGCATTACGATATAACGTATAACGTTATGTAGCATTACGATATAACGTATAACGATATGTAGCACTACGATATAACGTATAACGTTTTGTAGGATTGCGATATAACGTATAACGTTATGTAGTTTTACGATATAACGTATTACTTTATGTAGCATAACGATATAACGTCTAACGTTATGTAGCATTACCATATAACGTATAAGGTCATGTAGCATTACGATATAACGAATAACGTTATGTAGCATTACGATATAACGTATAACTTTATATAGTATTACGTTATGACGTATAACGTTATGTAGCATAACGATATAACGTATAACGTTATGAAGCATTACGATATAACGTATAGCGTTATATAGCATTACGATATAACGTATAACGATATGTAGGATTACGATATAACGTATAACGTTATGTAGTTTTACGATATAACGTATAACGTCATGTAGCATTACGATATAACGTATAACTTTATACAGTATTACGTTATAACGTATAACGTTATGTAGCATAAAGATATAACGTATAACGCTATGTAGCATTACGATATAACGAATAACGATATATGGAAATACGTTATAACGTATAACGTTATGTAGCATTACGATATAACGTATAACGTTATGTAGCATTACGATATAACGTATAACGATATGTAGCACTACGTTATAACGTATAACGTTATGTAGCATAACGATATAACGAATAACGTTATGTAGCTTCACGATATAACGTATAACGTTATGTAGCATTACGATATAACGTATAACGTTATATAGTATTACGTTATAACGTATAACGTTATGTAGAATTACGATATAACGTATAACGTTATGTAGCATTACGATATAACGAATAACGATATATGGTAATGCGTTATAACGTATAACGTTATGTAGCATAACGATATAACGTATAACGTTATGTAGAATTACGATATAACGTATAACGTTATGTAGCATTACGATATAACGTCTAACGTTATGTAGCATTACGATATAACGAATAACGATATATGGTAATGCGTTATAACGTATAACGTTATGTAGCATAACGATATAACGTATAACGCTATGTAGCATTACGATATAACGAATAACGATATATGGAAATACGTTATAACGTATAACGTTATGTAGCATTACGATATAACGTATAACGTTATGTAGCATTACGATATAACGAATAACGATATATGGAAATACGTTATAACGTATAACGTTATGTAGCATTACGATATAACGTATAACGTTATGTAGCATTACGATATAACGTATAACGATATGTAGCACTACGTTATAACGTATAACGTTATGTAGCATAACGATATAACGAATAACGTTATGTAGCTTCACGATATAACGTATAACGTTATGTAGCATTACGATATAACGTATAACGTTATATAGTATTACGTTATAACGTATAACGTTATGTAGAATTACGATATAACGTATAACGTTATGTAGCATTCCGATATAACGTATAACTTTATATAGTATTACGTTATGACGTATAACGTTATGTAGCATAACGATATAACGTATAACGTTATGAAGCATTACGATATAACGTATAACGTTATATAGCATTATGATATAACGTATAACGATATGTAGGATTACGATATAACGTATAACGTTATGTAGTTTTACGATATAACGTATAACGTCATGTAGCATTGCGATATAACGTATAACTTTATATAGTATTACGTTATAACGTATAACGTTATGTAGCATAACGATATAACGTATAACGCTATGTAGCATTACGATATAACGAATAACGATATATGGAAATACGTTATAACGTATAACGTTATGTAGCATTACGATATAACGTATAACGTTATGTAGCATTACGATATAACGTATAACGATATGTAGCACTACGATATAACGTATAACGTTATGTAGGATTACGATATAACGTATAACGTTATGTAGTTTTACGATATAACGTATAACGTCATGTAGCATTACGATATAACGTATAACTTTATATAGTATTACGTTATGACGTATAACGTTATGTAGCATATCGATATAACGTATAACGTTATGAAGCATTACGATATAACGTATAACGTTATATAGCATTACGATATAACGTATAACGTTATGTAGCATAACGATATAACCTATAACGTTATGTAGCTTTACGATATAACGTATAACGTTATGTAGCATTACGATATAACGTATAACGTTATGTAGCATTACGATATAACGTATAACGTTATGTAGCATTACGATATAACGTCTAACGTTATGTAGCATTACCATATAACGTATAAGGTCATGTAGCATTACGATATAACGAATAACGTCATGTAGCATTACGCTATAACGTATAACGTTATGTAGCATAACGATATAACGTATAACGTTATGTAGCTTTACGATATAACGGATAACGTTATGTAGCATTACGATATAACGTATAACTTTATGTAGCAATACGATATAACGTATAACGTTATGTAGCATTACGATATAACGTCTAACGTTATATAGCATTACCATATAACGTATAAGGTCATGTAGCATTACGATATAACGAATAACGTTATGTAGCATTACGTTATAACTTATAACGTTATGTAGCATAACGATATAACGTATAACGTTATGTAGCATTACGATATAACGAATAACGATATATGGAAATACGTTATAACGTATAACGTTATGTAGCATTACGATATAACTAATAACGATATATGGAAATACGTTATAACGTATAACGTTATGTAGCATTACGATATAACGAATAGCGTTATGTAGCATTACGATATAACGTATAACGATATGTAGCACTACGATATAACGTATAACGTTATGTAGGATTACGATATAACGTATAACGTTATGTAGTTTTACGATATAACGTATTACTTTATGTATCATAACGATATAACGTCTAACGTTATGTAGCATTACCATATAACGTATAAGGTCATGCAGCATTACGATATAACGAATAACGTTATGTAGCGTTACGTTATAACGTATAACGTTATGTAGCATAACGATATAACGAATAACGTTATGTAGCTTTACGATATAACGTATAACGTTATGTAGCATTACGATATAATGTATAACGTTATATAGTATTACGTTATAACGTATAACGTTATGTAGCATAACGATATAACGTATAACGTTATGTAGCATTACGATATAACGTATAACGTTATATAGTATTACGTTATGACGTATAACGTTATGTAGCATTACGTTATAACGTATAACGTTATGTAGCATTACGATATAACGTATAACGTTATATAGTATTACGATATAACGTCTAACGTTATGTAGCATTACCATATAACGTATAAGGTCATGTAGCATTACGATATAACGAATAACGTCATGTAGCATTACGCTGTAACGTATAACGTTATGTAGCATAACGATATAACGTATAACGTTATGTAGCATTACGATATAACGTATAACTTTATGTAGCAATACGATATAACGTATAACGTTATGTAGCATTACCATATAACGTATAAGGTCATGTAGCATTACGATATAACGAATAACGTTATGTAGCATTACGTTATAACTTATAACGTTATGTAGCATAACGTTATAACGTATAACGTTATGTAGCTTTGCGATATAACGTATAACGTTATATGGTAATACGTTATAACGTATAACATTATGTAGCATTACGATATAACGTACAACGTTATTTAGAATTGCGATATAACGTATAACGTTATGTAGCATTACAATATAACGAATAACGTTATGTAGCATTACGATATAACGTATAACGTTATGTGGCATTACGATATAACGTATAACGTTATATGCTAATACGTTATATCGTATAACATTATGTAGCATTACGATATAACGAATAACGTTATGTAGCATTACGTTATAACGTATAACGTTATGTAGCATAACGATATAACGTATAACGTTATGTAGCTTTGCGATATAACGTATAGCGTTATTTGGTAATACGTTATAACGTATACCGTTATGTAGCATAAGGATATAATGTATAACGTTATGTAGTTTTACGATATAACGTATAACGTTATGTAGCATTACGATATAACGTATAACGTTATGTAGCATAACGATATAACGTATAACGTTATGTAGCTTTGCGATATAACGTATAACATTATGTAGCATTACGATATAACGTATAACGTTATGTAGCATTACGTTATAACTTATAACGTTATGTAGCATAACGATATAACGTATAACGTTATGTAGCTTTGCGATATAACGTATAACGTTATATGGTAATACGTTATAACGTATAACATTATGTAGCATTACGATATAACGTACAACGTTATGTAGAATTGCGATATAACGTATAACGTTATGTAGCATTACAATATAACGAATAACGTTATGTAGCATTACGATATAACGTATAACGTTATGTGGCATTACGATATAACGTATAACGTTATATGCTAATACGTTATATCGTATAACATTATGTAGCATTACGATATAACGAATAACGTTATGTAGCATTACGTTATAACGTATAACGTTATGTAGCATAACGATATAACGTATAACATTATGTAGCTTTGCGATATAACGTATAGCGTTATTTGGTAATACGTTATAACGTATACCGTTATGTAGCATAAGGATATAATGTATAACGTTATGTAGTTTTACGATATAACGTATAACTTTATGTAGCATTACGATATAACGTATAACGTTATGTAGCATAACGATATAACGTATAACGTTATGTAGCATTACGTTGTAACGTATAACGTTATGTAGAATTGCGATATAACGTATAACGTTATGTAGCATTACGATATAACGAATAACGTTATGTAGCATTACGATATAACGTATAACGTTATGTGGCATTACGATATAACTTATAACGTTATATGCTAATACGTTATATCGTATAACATTATGTAGCATTACGATATAACGTATAACGTTATGTAGAATTACGATATAACGTATAACGTTATGTATCATTACGATATAACGTATAACGTTATATGGTAATACGTTATAACGTATAACGTTATGTTGCATTACGATATATCGTATAACGTTATATAGCATAGTGATATAATGTATAACGTTATGCAGCATTACGATATAACGTATAACGTTATGTAGCATTATGATATAACGTATAACTTTATATGGTATTACGTTATAACGTATAACGTTATGTAGCATTACGTTATAACGTATAACGTTATGTAGCATTACGATATAACGTATAACGTTATGTAGCATTACGATATAACGTATAACGTTATGTAGCATTACGATATAACGTATAACGTTATGTAGCATAACGATATAACGTATAACGTTATGTAGCATAACGATATAACGTATAACGTTATGTAGCTTTGCGATATAACGTATAACGTTATGTAGCATTACGATATAACGTATAACGTTATGTATCATTACGATATAACGTATAACGTTATATGGTAATAATTTATAACGTATAACGTTATGTAGCATTACGATATATCGTATAACGTTATATAGCATAGTGATATAATGTATAACGTTATGCAGCATTACGATGTAACGTATAACGTTATGTAGCATTATGATATAACGTATAACGTTATCTGCTAATACGTTATATCGTATAACATTATGTAGCATTACGATATAACGTATAACGTTATGCAGAATTTCGATATAACGTATAACGTTATGTATCATTACGATATAACGTATAACGTTATATGGTAATACGTTATAACGTATAACGTTATGTAGCATTACGATATATCGTATAACGTTATATAGCATAGTGATATAATGTATAACGTTATGCAGCATTACGATGTAACGTATAACGTTATGTAGCATTATGATATAACGTATAACTTTATATGGTATTACGTTATAACGTATAACGTTATGTAGCATTACGTTATAACGTATAACGTTATGTAGCATTACGATATAACGTATAACGTTATGTAGCATTACTATATAACGTATAACGTTATGTAGCATTACGATATAACGTATAACGTTACGTAGCATTACGGTATAACGTATAACGTTATGTAGCATTAGGATATAACGTATAACATTATGTATCATTACGATATAACGTATAACGTTATGTAGCATTACGATATAACGTATAACGTTATGTAGCATTACGGTATAACGTATAACGTTATGTAGCATTAGGAAATAACGTATAACATTATGTATCATTACGATATAACGTATAACGTTATGTAGCATTACGATATAACGTATAACGTTATGTAGCATTACGATACAACGTACAACGTTATATAGTATTACGTTACAACGTATAACGTCATGTAGCATAACGATATAACGTATAACGTTATGTAGCATTACGATATAACGTATAACGTTATATAGTATTACGTTATAACGTATAACGTTATGTAGCATTACGATATAACCTATAACGTTATGTTGCATTACGTTATAACGTATAACGTTATGTAGCATTACGATATAACGTATAACGTTATGTAGCATTACGATATAACGTATAACGTTATGTAGCATTACGATATAACGTATAACGTTATGTAGCATTACGGTATAACGTATAACGTTATGTTGCATTAGGAAATAACGTATAACATTATGTATCATTACGATATAACGTATAACGTTTTGTAGCATTACGATATAACGTATAACGTTATGTAGCATTACGATACAACGTACAACGTTATATAGTATTACGTTACAACGTATAACGTCATGTAGCATAACGATATAACTTATAACGTTATGTAGCATTACGATATAACGTATAACGTTATATAGTATTACGTTATAACGTATAACGTTATGTAGCATTACGATATAACCTATAACGTTATGTTGCATTACGTTATAACGTATAACGTTATGTAGCATTACGATATAACGTATAACGTTATGTAGCATTACGATATAACGTATAACGTTATGTAGCGTTACGATATAACGTATAACGTTATGTAACATTACGATATAACGTATGACGTTATATGGTAATACGTTATAACGTATAACGTTATGTAGCATTACGATATAACGTATAACGATATGTAGTGTTACGTATTTGCTTCTATATTTCAAATTTTGTTTTGATTTGTAATCAGTTTAAACGAAAAGGAATTTGAACGCTAGTGGTTGAAATATAATTTAAACCTTTCGATTAATACGGTAGTTGCTGCCACCAGAAATAGTCTATGGACTATTTCGAAAAATTTTTTTTTCTTATTTATTTATTTATTTATTATATTCTTATATTTCTGAATGTATGTATATTCTTTCTTTCTTTCTCCCCTTTTCTTATCTTTTATTATTATTTTTCCTTTCACAGTTCTTAATTTTCTTTTATTACCCCTTTTGATATTATATATATATATATATATATATATATATATATATATATAATAAGATATATAATAAGATATTATATATATATATATATATATATATATAATAAGAATAATAAACATATAGATATATATATATATATATATATCTATATGTTTGTGCTACCACTATTGAAAGAGTTGGATATATTGCGAGTGCTTTAATAACTTACGATTACAAGTTAATTATCTTGGCGACTCTTCGTGACAATTCGGATGAAATCTCAAGACTAAGCGACGCCCTTTACTGGCGCACGTATCGCCTCGAATATTTCGCCTTATTGCACTTAGCGTCGCACCCTTCGTGTCAACTCGAACGAAGTCTCAAAACTAAGCGACGCCTTTTACTGGCGCACGTATCGTCTCGAGTATTTCGTCTTGTTGCACTTAACTTCGTACCTTCCGTGAAAACTCGAACGAAATCTCAAGACTAAGCGACGCCCTTACTGGCGCACGTATCGCCTCGAGTATTTTCTCTTGTTTCACTTTACTTTACACCCTCCGTGACAGCTCGAACAAAATCTCAAGAACTAAGCGACGCCCTTTACTGGCGCACGTATCGCCTCGAGTATTTCGTCTTGCTGCACTTTACTTTACACCCTTCGTGACAACTCGAATGAAATCTCAAGACTAAGCGACGCCCTTACTGGCGCACGTATCGCCCTGATTATTTCGTCTTGTTGCCCTTAGTCTTGCACTCTTCGTGACAACTCGAACGAAATCTCAAAACTAAGCGACGCCCTTACTGGCGCACGTATCGCCTCGAGTATTTCGCCTCGTTGCACTTAGAGATAATTTACAAATTAATTCAAGGGGTTGTATCTTAGGGGTTTATTCATCAACTTAGAGATTCATTGGTAGCGTCAACTAGCGTTCAATGCGACTGGTCAAATATATTCCACGTTTCGGCTAACCTGCTATGGGCAGGAATACTAGCACGGGAGAGGATTAAAGTTACTCGGATCAAATAACTGATATGGATGCACGGAATTATTTCGTGCAGTTGGGTTGGGACGGTATTGATATACTATAATTTATTCAGGTTTTACTCGGTAGAGAATTATTACAAAGACGATTCTAATTGTTATAAAATACAAATATCTATAGATAAATATAATTAGTATTCCAATCTCTATTTGAATTAATCTTGCATGTGTTTTCAATGAGACGGGTTTGGTCTAGCTTTATTTTATTACCAACAGAATGTATCTATAAATTGATCCGGTGACTGATTTAATAAGGATTATAACAATCGTCGTCATACACTGTAGGTGATGGTGTTCGAGATCGAAGGGAATGCGATTCGTCGTAATTCGCGTTCGAATGCTCAGGTATCGGTGAGTTCGAGGGCGAGAAACTGGGTTCTGGGCCCTCTCTAATTAATCTCAATTCTTCCAAGCGCCTCTTCTCTTCCTTTTTAATTTCAGCAGAGATCAATCGTTAAACTAGTATTCAGCTTGCTTTTTATTAAGGAGACTGTTGTCTCTATGATTCCTTCTTGCTTATAGTATTTAATATGATCAAAATGAAATTAATGTTCTTCTCTGTGTGAGACCTGTGCGGTTTCGCAAGCCTTGCCCAAAGATGAGCTATATATGCTAACAGTGGGAGAGGAGCGCGAAGATCCGTAAGTGTTTTCAAAACTTGAAAGCACCGTAGTCACAGGTTAACACAGCGAATAATTATTTTAATTTAGTAATTAGAAATTTGAAAATGATTATTTTATTCTAGGCAATTCATGGAGTCGTGAGCAAGAACGAATATATCTATTGGCGACGGCGTTCTCTGTGGACAACAAGCGTGGCTTCGTAGGTCTCGCCCAAAGATGAGCTATATGCTAACAGTGGGAAGAGAAACACGAAAACCATAGGTGTTTTCTGTGATTGAAAACACCGCAATCACTAGTTGATACAGCGAACGGTTATTGTGAATTCAATATCCACGTAAATTGTATTTTTGATGTTTTATTTGCCAACTATAACTGCCGACGGATGTTTTGTTCAGATACTAAACATTGTACGACTGCGAAGTTAAAAGAGAAGGGGATATACAGGTTTAAAATTTTACCTCAGATATATGCGGAGTCGATTCTATTCTATTATACAATTCGGTGATTAATCAACTTTGACACTTACTTCGTCGAACAATCTTCGGAATTAACACTTATAAATTTCGTTTGACGCAATTATTCTAGAGACAATCGATTTCGATCGAGACAATTATTTACGAGACAACGTGACGGAGTGACGGTATAAATACCTTGATTCTCAAATGATAACTGTAGTTAACACTTACAAATTTTGATTGAAACAATTATTTCTGAATCAAACTGACAGAGTCACGGTGTAAACACTTTGAATAATCAACCGGTAACTGACTGAAAAAACTGAAAAAACTTTTACTTGTTATCGACACTTATAAAATTTGATTAAAACAACTCAATCGAAAATCAACTGACAGAGTGACAGTGTAACGCTTCGGATAATCGACAGGTAACTAACTGGTTAACTGACTGAAAAAAACTGAAAAAATTTCTATGTTTCTAAGCTTATTTATAACTAAATCCCCCACAGGGTAACAGTCACATGACAGTTGGTTCCCGTGGGAATCGCAATGCTGCAATTTTTGGGATTCTGCCCGCGTACGTGAGAGAACGTGGATTTTGGTGGTCGCTGATATCTCATCTTGTTCACTGCCGATGCATTAGATTCCTAATTTCTCATTTCTACTACGTGAAGGAACGTCAAGGCCAGTCGCCTGACTTAGTTTCTTGTCTTATCATAACCGCTGATGTTGCGTCTGGGAGGCTGCTGCAACCTGCTGCTGATGCTTGTGGGAACGTTCAGGCGCGTGGCTGGGTGTCCTTGTTGGGGATGCGCCTGGGGACCTTGTGCCGATGCCAATGGTGGGGTTTAGTCCACGTGTATTGTTATCAGGAGTGCCTCTGGAACCTTCCTTGTAATTTTTAGTGGAGGTGGTAATGGGACTCTTATTGTTCTGTGGAGCTGCTGTACGTGTAGCACGTGTTGTTTCGTGTGTCTCCCATAAGGTATTTGTTTAATAGTAATTTTAGATATATGTATTTTTCCATAAAAGTGGTGTGAAGTGGTGCGTGGCTTTTATTGATTTGATCATCTATTTATTTATTAGTTTACGTTATTTGAGTATTGATCAGTCGTTAGATTTGATATCGGTTTGTTATTCGATTAGTTTATTTTTATTAGGTTTTGTGTGGTCATGATAATTCAACTCAGTGTTTTTGATACAGTGGAGTTTACCATCGAGATTATTTCTTTGTACTCGTAGCGGAGTGTTCGTTAGGTTAGGCTGTTTGTTGTTTGTTTATGTCTATTGGAGTTCTATATGAATATTTGGTTTCATTTCAGGTGTGGGAGTGTTTGTGATGGAAGCTCCTGTGTCTTCTAATCCAGTCGTGGAGGTACGTAAAATTTGTTCTTTGCATTTCCTTTTATATCTTTAGTCGATATTCATCCTTTACTCTATTCTTCTTATGTTTTCAGTGTGAGAGAAAGAAGAAGAAAAGGAAGAAAAGGAAGAATCGGAAGCATAAACCATTCAAGAGAAGTCCAAATCGTTTACAAAGGCGTGGTTGGCGTAGTGGTGTGCTGTGCCGCCAAAAAGAGAGTTGAGATTACTGAGGGAAGTATCTGCTACTCAAACTGGTATAACAGCCTCGTCGTCGGTGTCTCATTCTGGTAGTTTTCCAGTTATTGATTTGACTTCGTCTGATGAAGATGCGGTTGAGTTACCACCCAATTCTCCTGCGATTGAAGTCCTAGATACCAATAATTGTGCAAAGATACGGTTCCCGGAGGGAATTCCTGCGGAGGTTTTGGATGCCCATTTGTGCCATCATCGTTCTGGTGAAAAGGGGTTTTCACCTATAGTATTTTCATGGTGTATACAACGGTTTCATGAACTGTGTCCGGATGCTCCGCTTTGTGACTTTGATTTTATTTAATAATAATATCCTAGTTGTATACATATATATGTATATTGATAATTTTAAGTATATTGGCATAAAGCTACAGTGAGTGTATGTTTCGTATTCTGCAGTGCAGATTTTGTATGTTTTGTAGATCGAATAAATTATTTTTGTATTGCTCCATTTTTCCTTACTTGAGTTTGTTTGACTTTTTAGTTCGTCGTGGTTTTATATTTTCTGTGTAGGTATAGGTTGTGTTGTATACGTATGTACCATTTTATTTATTTTAGTCTTGTCCTATTTCTATCCATTTGATTGTTTTATGTAGTAGTTTACATTTTCTTTTAATGCGTGGTTTTGACGGTTTAGTTCTATATTGTAGATTGAATAAATTATCCTTAGTGTTGCCTTTTATTTATTTTATTTTATTTAAATTTGCTCGGTATTTTAGTTTGTTGTATCATTTTATTTCAGCCTTGTCTTATTTCTAATTGTATTTCGTCCATTTTATCGTTTTTATGTAGTAGTTTATGTTTTCGTTTGTGAATACGCCATTAAGCTTTAACGTGTGTTTGTGTGTGGTAGTGCGTGATCTGACGGTTCGGGTCGATATTGTGGATCGAACAAATTATTCCTAGTGTTTAATTTATTTATTTTAGGTTCGTTCGGTATTTTAGTGGTTCCTCATGGTATTTCATCCATTTGATCGTCTTCATATAGTAGTTTGTATTTCTTTTTATTCATAATAGTTTTTAATGCGTGTTTTGTGCGTGGTAATGTGTAGTTTGGTGGTTATGTTCCATATTGTGGATCGAATAAATTATTTTTACTGTTGGTTATTATTTATTTTTATTTTATTTAAGTTTCCTCGATATTTTAGTTTATTAGGGTTTTTATGTTTTCCTCTGTGGGTGCAGGTTATGTTGGTTATAGACGTGAAAATTCCTGCATTTATCCAACCTGTACGAGTATATATTTTGTTTATTTTTAATTTTATCTTCTTTCCTATGGTGTTTCGTCTGTTTGTCTGCCTGATCTTGTTTATATTGTTTTTAGTGCAAAAAGCAGGAGAGATTCCAAAAATGTGTGGATGGCTCGTGAAGACGATACAGATGACTGTGCGAAG
The DNA here is from genome assembly GCA_936014575.1 of Bombus lapidarius. Taxonomy (NCBI): domain Eukaryota; kingdom Metazoa; phylum Arthropoda; class Insecta; order Hymenoptera; family Apidae; genus Bombus; species Bombus lapidarius. The sequence continues at coordinate 379,912 of CAKXZU010000098.1, read as the reverse complement.
CCTCACTTCCCTCAGGAGACTTCTGCCGGGTTCCTGAATGTTTTCCTGCGTCACTGCTCTTCTGGTCAGAGCAATCTTCTCTGCTGTATGCTTCCAGTATATGGAGTGACTTCGTGAGATGTGTCTTGAAGTTATTTTACTTATCTGGTTAATATTTCCATTTGATTGTTGCCTCTGGTGTCTTGTTTGATTTATTGTTTTTTTTTTTTTTTTTTTGGTATAGGTTTTGGTGATTATGATTTTAAATGGTGAATACGGAGGTGTCTTTGTCAAAGGTTCCTTATGCAGGTTGTCCCAGTGCGTTCTTTGTTTTGTTTTATTATTTTTAATTTGTCTTGTGTCATTCATCTTTTATTTACTACATGTGTTGTTTCAGCGCAAGAGGAAGATGGGTTCCAAAATGTGTGAGTGGTCCCAGAAGGCGTAGTCAACGTGTGAAGTGTCTTGGGCAGGAACGAAGAATCGTGTGACATTTGTGTTGATTATGTTTGATGCTTATATATATATATATATTATTTTGTTGGTTAAATTTTTAGTCAGTTTAGTTGAATGTAATGTAATATTTACAAGGTAGTCTAGTATATTTATTTCATTGTGTTTATTTGGTTATTAGTTGTTTGACTTGATAGTAATATATATATATATTTATTTTACAATGTAAAATTTCTTTGAGTTTATCTAAATATTAATTAGTTTCAATAGTGTGATATTGTGCATTTTATTTCTTTTACATGTGTTAGGTCGTGTATATATATATCTATATGTATTTGTGTCTCACGATGTATGGAATTCTTTTAATATTAAAATGTTAGTTAGTCTTAATAGTGTAATTTCTTGTATTGTATTTTATATTTATTAGATTATTGCTTGTTTGGTTTAATAATGTAAAACACATATACATATATATATATATTTTACAATATATTTTCATATATAGTTTAAATTTACTGACATGTTAACTAGTTTTAATAATGTAGAATAATATATTTTAATTGTTTTTTATTCTTTTCTAAATTACTGGTTGTTTGATGATATTTAACAATATAGTTTTCATGTGATATTCTTCAAATTGATTTTAATAATTTTATTTCTTCTGAATTTATTTTATAAATATATATATATATATATGTATGTATGTATTTCACAGTGTGGCTTCATAAAGGTTCTTTAGATCTCAGAGTGATAGTTAATCTCAATAGTATCATTTCGAGTACTGTATTATCGTATTTATTGAATTATTGATTGTTTAGGCTAGTAATATAAAGTGCACATGCATATATATTAACGTGTCAATTAGTTTAATAATGTAGCATCGTGTATAATTTCCATGTGACATTCCTCAAGTTGGTTTTAATAATTTTATTTCTTCTAAATTTATTGTATATATATATATATATATATATATATATATATGTATGTATGTGTTTCACAATGTAACTTGTATAAAGTGTTTCAATTTTAAATGCTGGTTTATCTTAATGCTGTAGTTTCGCGTATGTATATTTTTATATTTATTGATTATTGATAATATGAAACACATATATATGTATACAATATAATTTTCATATATAATTTCCTTAAATGTATTAGCTAGTTTTAATAATGTAGAATCGTATATTTCAATTGCTCTTTATTCTGTTCTAAATTATTAATTGTTCGATAATTTTAACAGTATAATTGTCATGTGATATTCCTAAAATTAGTTTTAATAATTTTATTTCTTCTAAATTATTTATATATATATATATGTATGCATGTGTTTCACAATGTAACTTGTATAAAGTGTTTCAATTTTACTAGTTTATCTTAATACTGTAGTTTCGCGTATTGTATATTTTATGTATTTTATTGCTATTTATCTAGGGTAGGGAATATATATATATATTTATATATATACATATATTTTTTGTATTTCGCATTTGTTATTAGAATATGTATTCCTAGTCTGTTCCTTTTTCCTTCCTTCTTTAATTCAAATCGCGAGTTAGTCTTGATTGGTTAAAATCTTAGATCGTAGTTCATCCAATTGTCAAATCGGCTAACCATTTGGATTGTCAATTTGTACATAATCATAATTTATTAATTAGTTTGTTCAAATCGCGGGTGGCTCTTGATTGATAGAATTTCGAATTGTAGTTTGAATTGTCATAAATTATTCTTATTGTAATATTCAATAATGGTTTGTTTATTTATTTTAAATCGTGAATTATTCTTGATTAGTTGGCTAACCATTTGGATTGTCAATTCGTACATAATCATAGTTTATTAGTCAGTTCAGATCGCGAGTTGATTTTTATTGATAGAATTTCAAATCGTAGTTTGAATTGTCAAATTATAGATTACTTTTATTCAAATCGCAGGTTGCTTTGATTGGTAGAATTTTCGAATCGTAATTTGTATTGTCTAATTATAGATTACTTTTATTCAAATCGCGGGTTGCTTGATTGGTAGAATTTTCGAATTGTAATTTGTATTGTCAAATAATAGATTACTTTTATTCAAATCGCGGGTTGCTTTGATTGGTAGAATTTTCGAATTGTAATTTGTATTGTCAAATAATAGATTACTTTTATTCAAATCGCGGGTTGCTCTGATTGGTAGAATTTTCGAATTGTAATTTGTATCGTCAAATTATAGATTATTTTTATTCAAATCGCGGGTTGCTTGATTGGTAGAATTTTCGAGTCATAGTTTGTATTGTCAAATTATAGATAACTTTTATTCAAATCGCGAATTGTTTAATTGGTAGAATTTTCGAATCGTGAATTGTATTGTCAAATTATAAATTAATTTTATTCGAATCGCAGGTTGCTTGATTGGTAGAATTTTCAAATCGTAATTTGTATTGTCAAATTATAGATTATTTTAATTCAAATCGCGGGTTGCTTGATTGATAGAATTTTCGAATCGTAATTTTCGTTACGGCACGTGCGGAGCGCGGGACGTAACAGTAGCACTACGATATAACGTATAACGTTATGTAGCATTACGCTATAACGTATAACGTTATGCAGAATTACTATATAACGTATGGCGTTATGTAGCATTACGATATAACGTATAACGTTATGTAGCATTAGGATACAAAGTATAACGTTATGTAGCATTGCGATATAACGTATAACGTTATGTAGCATTACGATATAACGTATAACGTTATGTAGCATTACGATGTAACGAATAACGGTATATGGTAATACGTTATAACGTATAACGTTATGTAGCATAACGATAAAACGTATAACGTTATGTAGCATTACGATATAACGAATAACGATATATGGTAATGCGTTATAACGTATAACGTTATGTAGCATAACGATATAACGTATAACGCTTTGTAGCATTACGATATAACGAATAACGATATATGGAAATACGTTATAACGTATAACGTTATGTAGCATTACGATATAACGTATAACGTTATGTAGCATTACGATATAACGTATAACGATATGTAGCACTACGATATAACGTATAACGTTATGTAGCATTACGCTATAACGTATAACGTTATGTAGAATTACTATATAACGTATGGCGTTATGTAGCATTACGATATAACGTATAACGTTATGTAGCATTACGCTATAACGTATAACGTTATGTAGAATTACTATATAACGTATGGCGTTATGTAGCATTACGATATAACGTATAACGTTATGTAGCATTACGCTATAACGTATAACGTTATGTAGAATTACTATATAACGTATGGCGTTATGTAGCATTACGATATAACGTATAACGTTATGTAGCATTACGATATAACGTATAACGTTATGTAGCACTACGATATAACGTATAACGTTATGTAGCATTACGATATAACGTATAACATTATATAGTATTACGATATAACGTATAACGTTATGTAGCATTACGATATAACGTATAACGTTATGTAGCACTACGATATAACGTATAACGTTATGTAGCATTACGATATAACGTATAACGTTATGTAGCATTACGATATAACGTATAACGTTATGTAGCACTACGATATAACGTATAACGTTATGTAGCATTACGATATAACGTATAACATTATATAGTATTACGTTATCACGTATAACGTTATGTAGCATTACGATATAACGTATAACGTTATATAGTATTACGTTATCACGTATAACGTTATGTAGCATTACGATATAACTTATAACGTTATGTAGCATAACGATATAACGTATAACGTTATGTAGCATTACGATATAACGAATAACGATATATGGTAATACGTTCTAACGTATAACGTTATGTAGCATTAGGATATAACGTATAACGTTATGTAGCATTACGATATAACGTATAACGTTATGTAGCACTACGATATAACGTATAACGTTATGTAGCATTACGTCATAACGTATAACGTTATGTAGCATAACGATATAACGTATAACGTTATGTAGCATTACGATATAACGTATAACGTTATATAGTATTACGTTATCACGTATAACGTTATGTAGCATTACGATATACCTTATAACGTTATGTAGCATTACGTTATAACGTATAACGTTATGTAGCATTACGATATAACGTATAACGTTATATAGTATTACCTTATAACGTATAACGTTATGTAGCATAACGATATAACGTATAAGGTTATGTAGCATTACGATATAACGAATAACGATATATGGTAATACGTTATAACGTATAACGTTATGTAGCATAACGATATAACGTATAACGCTATGTAGCATTACGATATAACGAATAACGATATATGGAAATACGTTATAACGTATAACGTTATGTAGCATTACGATATAACGTATAACGTTATGTAGCATTACGATATAACGTATAACGATATGTAGCACTACGATATAACGTATAACGTTATGTAGCATTACGCTATAACGTATAACGTTATGTAGAATTACTATATAACGTATGGCGTTATGTAGCATTACGATATAACGTATAACGTTATGTAGCATTGCGATGTAACGAATAACGATATATGGTAATATGTTATAACGTACAACGTTATGTAGCAATACGATATAACGTATAACGTTATGTAGCATTACGATATAACGTATAACGTTATATAGTATTACCTTATAACGTATAACGTTATGTAGCATAACGATATAACGTATAAGGTTATGTAGCATTACGATATAACGAATAACGATATATGGTAATACGTTATAACGTATAACGTTATGTAGCATAACGATATAGCGTATAACGCTATGTAGCATTACGATATAACGAATAACGATATATGGAAATACGTTATAACGTATAACGTTATGTAGCATTACGATATAACGTATAACGTTATGTAGCATTACGATATAACGTATAACGATATGTAGCACTACGATATAACGTATAACGATATGTAGCATTACGCTATAACGTATAACGTTATGTAGAATTACTATATAACGTATGGCGTTATGTAGCATTACGATATAACGTATAACGTTATGTAGCAATACGATATAACGTATAACGTTATGTAGCATTACGATATAACGTATAACGTTATATAGTATTACGTTATCACGTATAACGTTATGTAGCATTACGATATAACTTATAACGATATGTAGCATTACGTTATAACGTATAACGTTATGTAGCATTACGATGTAACGTATAACGTTATGCAGAATTACTATATAACGTATGGCGTTATGTAGCATTACGATATAACGTATAACGTTATGTAGCATTAGGATACAAAGTATAACGTTATGTAGCATTGCGATATAACGTATAACGTTATGTAGCATTACGATATAACGTATAACGTTATGTAGCATTACGATGTAACGAATAACGGTATATGGTAATACGTTATAACGTATAACGTTATGTAGCATTACGATATAACGTATAACTTTATGTAGCAATACGATATAACGTATAACGTTATGTAGCATTACGATATAACGTCTAACGTTATATAGCATTACGATATAACGTATAGCGTTATGTAGCACTACGATATAACGTATAACGTTATGTAGCATTACGATATAACGTATAACGTTATGTAGCACAACGATATAACGTATAACGTTATGTAGCTTTGCGATATAACGTATAACGTTATATGGTAATACGTTATAACGTATAACATTATGTAGCATTACGATATAACGTATAACGTTATGTAGCATTACGATATAACGTATAACGTTATGTAGCACTACGATATAACGTATAACGTTATGTAGCATTACGATATAACGTATAATGTTATATAGTATTACGTTATCACGTTTAACGTTATGTAGCATTACGATATAACTTATAACGTTATGTAGCATTACGTTATAACGTATAACGTTATGTAGCATTACGATGTAACGTATAACGTTATGAAGCATTACTATATAACGTCTAACGTTATATAGCATTACCATATAACGTATAAGGTCATGTAGCATTACGATATAACGAATAACGTTATGTAGCGTTACGATATAACGTATAACGTTGTGTAGAATTGCGATATAACGTATAACGTTATGTAGCATTACGATATAACGTATAACGTTATATAGCATTACGATGTAACGAATAACGATATATGGTAATACGTTATAACGTATAACGTTATGTAGCATAACGATATAACGTATAACGCTATGTCGCATTACGATATAACGAGTAACGATATATGGAAATCCGTTATAACGTATAACGTTATGTAGCATTACGATATAACGTATAACGTTATGTAGCATTACGATATAACGTATAACGTTATGTAGCATTACGACATAACGTATAACGTTATATACTATTACGTTATCACGTATAACGTTATGTAGCATTACGATATAACTTATAACGTTATGTAGCATTACGTTATAACGTATAACGTTATGTAGCATTACGATGTAACGTATAACGTTATGTAGCATTACGATATAACGTATAACGTTATGTAGCATTACGATATAACGTATAACGTTATGTAACATTACGATATAACGTATAACGTTATGTAGCATTACGATATAACGTATAACGTTATATAGTATTACGTTATAACGTATAACGTTATGTAGCATAACGATATAACGTATAACGTTATGTAGCATTACGATATAACGAATAACGATATATGGTAATACGTTATAACGTATAACGTTATGTAGCATTACGATATAACGTATAACGTTATGTAGCATTACGATATAACGTATAACGTTATGTAGCACTACGACATAACGTATAACGTTATGTAGCATTACGATATAACGTATAACGTTATGTAGCATTACGATATAACGTATAACGTTATGTAACATTACGATATAACGTATAACGTTATGTAGCATTACGATATAACGTATAACGTTATATAGTATTACGTTATAACGTATAACGTTATGTAGCATAACGATATAACGTATAACGTTATGTAGCATTACGATATAACGAATAACGATATATGGTAATACGTTATAACGTATAACGTTATGTAGCATTACGATATAACGTATAACGTTATGTAGCATTACGATATAACGTATAACGTTATGTAGCATTACGATATAACGTATAACGATATGTAGCATTAGGATATAACGTATAACGTTATGCAGCATTATGATATAACGTATAACGTTATGTAGCATTACGATATAACGTATAACGTTATGTAGAATTACTATATAACGTATGGCGTTATGTAGCATTACGATATAACGTATAACGTTATGCAGCATTACGATATAACGTATAACGCTATGCAGCATTACGATATAACGTATAACGTTATTGAGCATTACGATATAACGTATAACGTTATGTAGCATTACGATATAACGTATAACGTTATGTAGCATTACGATATAACGTAAAACGTTATGTAGCATTACGATATAACGTATAACGTTATATGGTAACACGTTAAAACGTATAACGTTATGTAGCATTACGATATAACGTATAACGTTATGTAGCATTACGATATAACGTATAACGTTATGTAGCATTACGATATAACGTAAAACGTTATGTAGCATAACGATATAACGTATAACGTTATATGGTAATACGTTATAACGTATAACGCTGTGTAGCATTACGATATAACGTATAACGTTATGTAGCATTACGATATAACGTAAAACGTTATGTAGCATTACGATATAACGTATAACGTTATATGGTAACACGTTAAAACGTATAACGTTATGTAGCATTACGATATAACGTATAACGTTATGTAGCATTACCATATAACGTATAACGTTATGCAGCATTATGATATAACGTATGGCGTTATGTAGCATTACGATATAACGTATAACGTTATGTAGCATTACGTTATAACGTATAACGTTATGTAGCATTACGACATAACGTATAACGTTATGTAGCATTACGATATAACGTATAACGTTATGCAGCATTACGATATAACGTATAACGCTATGCAGCATTACGATATAACGTATAACGTTATTGAGCATTACGATATAACGTATAACGTTATGTAGCATTACGATATAACGTATAACGTTATGTAGCATTACGATATAACGTAAAACGTTATGTAGCATTACGATATAACGTATAACGTTATATGGTAACACGTTAAAACGTATAACGTTATGTAGCATTACGATATAACGTATAACGTTATGTAGCATTACCATATACCGTATAACGTTATGTAGCATTACGATATAACGTATAACGTTATGTAGCATTACGACATAACGTATGACGTTATGTAGCATTACGATATAACGTATAACGTTATGTAGCATTACGATATAACGTATAACGTTATGCAGCATTACGATATAACGAATAACGATATATGGTAATACGTTATAACGTATAACGTTATGTAGCATTACGATATAACGTATAACGTTATGTAGCATTACGATATAACGTATAACGTTATGTAGCACTACGACATAACGTATAACGTTATGTAGCATGACGATATAACGTATAACGTTATGTAGCATTACGATATAACGTATAACGTTATGTAACATTACGATATAACGTATAACGTTATGTAGCATTACGATATAACGTATAACGTTATATAGCATTACGATATAACGTAAAACGTTATGTAGCATTACGATATAACGTATAACGTTATGTAGCATTACGATATAACGTATAACGTTATGTAGCACTACGACATAACGTATAACGTTATGTAGCATTACGATATAACGTATAACGTTATGTAGCATTACGATATAACGTATAACGTTATGTAGCATTACGATATAACGTAAAACGTTATGTAGCACAACGATATAACGTATAACGTTATATGGTAATACGTTATAACGTATAACGCTGTGTAGCATTACGATATAACGTATAACGTTATGTAGCATTACGATATAACGTAAAACGTTATGTAGCATTACGATATAACGTATAACGTTATATGGTAACACGTTAAAACGTATAACGTTATGTAGCATTACGATATAACGTATAACGTTATGTAGCATTACGATATAACGTAAAACGTTATGTAGCATTACGATATAACGTATAACGTTATATGGTAACACGTTAAAACGTATAACGTTATGTAGCATTACGATATAACGTATAACGTTATGTAGCATTACGATATAACGTATAACGTTATGTAGCATTACGATATAACGTATAACGTTATATGGTAACACGTTAAAACGTATAACGTTATGTAGCATTACGATATAACGTATAACGTTATGTAGCATTACCATATAACGTATAACGTTATGCAGCATTATGATATAACGTATGGCGTTATGTAGCATTACGATATAACGTATAACGTTATGTAGCATTACGTTATAACGTATAACGTTATGTAGCATTACGACATAACGTATAACGTTATGTAGCATTACGATATAACGTATAACGTTATGCAGCATTACGATATAACGTATAACGCTATGCAGCATTACGATATAACGTATAACGTTATTGAGCATTACGATATAACGTATAACGTTATGTAGCATTACGATATAACGTATAACGTTATGTAGCATTACGATATAACGTAAAACGTTATGTAGCATTACGATATAACGTATAACGTTATATGGTAACACGTTAAAACGTATAACGTTATGTAGCATTACGATATAACGTATAACGTTATGTAGCATTACCATATACCGTATAACGTTATGTAGCATTACGATATAACGTATAACGTTATGTAGCATTACGACATAACGTATGACGTTATGTAGCATTACGATATAACGTATAACGTTATGTAGCATTACGATATAACGTATAACGTTATGCAGCATTACGATATAACGAATAACGATATATGGTAATACGTTATAACGTATAACGTTATGTAGCATTACGATATAACGTATAACGTTATGTAGCATTACGATATAACGTATAACGTTATGTAGCACTACGACATAACGTATAACGTTATGTAGCATTACGATATAACGTATAACGTTATGTAGCATTACGATATAACGTATAACGTTATGTAACATTACGATATAACGTATAACGTTATGTAGCATTACGATATAACGTATAACGTTATATAGTATTACGTTATAACGTATAACGTTATGTAGCATAACGATATAACGTATAACGTTATGTAGCATTACGATATAACGTATAACGTTATGTAGCATTACGATATAACGTATAACGTTATGTAGCATTACGATATAACGTATAACGTATAACGTTATATCGTAATACGTTATAACGTATAACGTTATGTAGCATTACGATATAACGTATAACGTTATGTAGCATTACGACATAACGTATGACGTTATGTAGCATTACGATATAACGTATAACGTTATGTAGCATTACGATATAACGTATAACGTTATGTAGCACTACGATATAACGTATAACGTTATGTAGCATTACGATATAACGTATAAAGTTATATAGTATTACGTTATCACGTTTAACGTTATGTAGCATTACGATATAACTTATAACGTTATGTAGCATTACGTTATAACGTATAACGTTATGTAGCATTACGATGTAACGTATAACGTTATGTAGCATTACGATATGACGTATAACGTTATGTAGCATTACGATATAACGTATAACGTCATGCAGCATTACGATATAACGTGTAACGTTATGTAGCATTACGATATAACGCATAACGTTATGTAGCATTACGATATAACGCATAACGTTATGTAGCATTACGATATAACGTATAACGTTATATCGTAATACGTTATAACGTATAACGTTATGTAGCATTAAGATATAACGTATAACGTTATGTAGCATTACGATATAACGTATAACGTTATATGGTAATACGTTATAACGTATAACGTTATGTAGCATTACGATATAACGTATAACGTTATGTAGCACTACGATATAACGTATAACGTTATGTAGCATTACGTTATAACGTATAACGTTATGTAGCATTACGATATAACGTATAACGTTATGTAGCTTTACTATATAACGTACAACGTTATGTAGCATTACGATATAACGTATAACGTTATGTAGCATTACGATGTAACGTATAACGTTATGTAGCATTATGATATAACGTATAACTTTAAATAGTATTACGTTATAACGTATAACGTTATGTAGCATTACGATATAACGTATAACGTTATGTAGCATTACTATATAACGTATAACGTTATGTAGCATTACGATATATCGTATAACGTTATGTAGCATAACCATATAACGTATAACGTTATATGGTAATACGTTATAACGTATAACGTTATGTAGCATTACGATATAACGTATAACGTATAACGTTATATCGTAATACGTTATAACGTATAACGTTATGTAGCATTACGATATAACGTATAAAGTTATGCAGCATTACGATATAACGTATAACGTTATGTAGCATTACGATATAACGTATAACGTTATGTAGCATTACGATAAAACGTATAACGTTATGTAGCATTACGATATAACGTATAACGTTATGTAGCATTACGATATAACGTATAACGTTATGTAGCACTACGATATAACGTATAACGTTATGTAGCATTACGATATAACGTATAACGTTATATAGTATTACGTTATCACGTTTAACGTTATGTAGCATTACGATATAACTTATAACGTTATGTAGCATTACGTTATAACGTATAACGTTATGTAGCATTACGATGTAACGTATAACGTTATGTAGCATTACGATATGACGTATAACGTTATGTAGCATTACGATATAACGTATAACGTCATGCAGGATTACGATATAACGTATAACGTTATGTAGCATTACGATATAACGCATAACGTTATGTAGCATTACGATATAACGCATAACGTTATGTAGCATTACGATATAACGTATAACGTTATGTAGCATTACGATATAGCGTATAACGTTATGTAGCATTACGATATAACGTATAACGTTATGTAGCATTACGATGTAACGAATAACGATATATGGTAATACGTTGTAACGTATAACGTTATGTAGCATTACGATATAACGTATAACGTTATGTAGCATTACGATATAACGTATAACGTTATGTAGCACTACGATATAACGTATAACGTTATGTAGCATTACGATATAACGTATAACGTTATATAGTATTACGTTATCGCGTATAACGTTATGTAGCATTACGATATAACTTATAACGTTATGCAGCATTACGTTATAACGTATAACGTTATGTAGCATTACGATGTAACGTATAACGTTATGTAGCATTACGATATAACGTATAACGTTATGTAGCATTACGATAAAACGTATAACGTTATGTAGCATTACGATATAACGTATAACGTTATGTAGCATTACGATATAACGTATAACGTTATGTAGCACTACGATATAACGTATAACGTTATGTAGCATTACGATATAACGTATAACGTTATATAGTATTACGTTATCACGTTTAACGTTATGTAGCATTACGATATAACTTATAACGTTATGTAGCATTACGTTATAACGTATAACGTTATGTAGCATTACGATGTAACGTATAACGTTATGTAGCATTACGATATGACGTATAACGTTATGTAGCATTACGATATAACGTATAACGTCATGCAGCATTACGATATAACGTATAACGTTATGTAAAATTACGATATAACGCATAACGTTATGTAGCATTACGATATAACGCATAACGTTATGTAGCATTACGATATAACGTATAACGTTATATCGTAATACGTTATAACGTATAACGTTATGTAGCATTAAGATATAACGTATAACGTTATGTAGCATTACGATATAACGTATAACGTTATATGGTAATACGTTATAACGTATAACGTTATGTAGCATTACGATATAACGTATAACGTTATGTAGCACTACGATATAACGTATAACGTTATGTAGCATTACGATATAACGTATAACGTTATGTAGCATTACGATGTAACGTATAACGTTATGTAGCATTATGATATAACGTATAACTTTAAATAGTATTACGTTATAACGTATAACGTTATGTAGCATTACGTTATAACGTATAACGTTATGTAGCATTACGATATAACGTATAACGTTATGTAGCATTACTATATAACGTATAACGTTATGTAGCATTACGATATAACGTATAACGTTATGTAGCATTACGATGTAACGTATAACGTTATGTAGCATTATGATATAACGTATAACTTTAAATAGTATTACGTTATAACGTATAACGTTATGTAGCATTACGTTATAACGTATAACGTTATGTAGCATTACGATATAACGTATAACGTTATGTAGCATTACTATATAACGTATAACGTTATGTAGCATTACGATATATCGTATAACGTTATGTAGCATAACCATATAACGTATAACGTTATATGGTAATACGTTATAACGTATAACGTTATGTAGCATTACGATATAACGTATAACGTAAAACGTTATATCGTAATACGTTATAACGTATAACGTTATGTAGCATTACGATATAACGTATAACGTTATGTAGCATTACGACATAACGTATGACGTTATGTAGCATTACGATATAACGTATAACGTTATGCAGCATTACGATATAACGTATAACGTTATGTAGGATTACGATATAACGAATAACTTTATGTAGAATTACTATATAACGTATGGCGTTATGTAGCATTACGATATAACGTATAACGTTATGTAGCATTACGATATAACTTATAACGTTATGTAGCATTACGTTATAACGTATAACGTTATGTAGCATTACGATATAGCGTATAACGTTATGTAGCATTACGATATAACGTATAACGTTATGTAGCATTACGATGTAACGAATAACGATATATGGTAATACGTTGTAACGTATAACGTTATGTAGCATTACGATATAACGTATAACGTCATGCAGCATTACGATATAACGTATAACGTTATGTAGCATCACGATATAACGTATAACGTTATGTAGCATTACGATATAACGCATAACGTTATGTAGCATTACGACATAACGTATGACGTTATGTAGCATTACGATATAACGTATAACGTTATGCAGCATTACGATATAACGTATAACGTTATGTAGGATTACGATATAACGAATAACTTTATGTAGAATTACTATATAACGTATGGCGTTATGTAGCATTACGATATAACGTATAACGTTATGTAGCATTACGATATAACTTATAACGTTATGTAGCATTACGTTATAACGTATAACGTTATGTAGCATTACGATATAACGTATAACGTCATGTAGCATTTCGATATAACGTATAACGTTATGTAGCATTACGATATAACGTATAACGTTATGTAGAAATACGATATAACGAATAACTTTATGTAGAATTACTATATAACGTATGGCGTTATGTAGCATTACGATATAACGTATAACGTTATGTAGCATTACGATATAACTTATAACGTTATGTAGCATTACGTTATAACGTATAACGTTATGTAGCATTACGATATAACGTATAACGTCATGTAGCATTTCGATATAACGTATAACGTTATGTAGCATTACGATATAACGTATAACGTTATGTAGAAATACGATGTAACGTATAACGTCATGCAGCATTACGATATAACGTATAACGTTATGTAGCATTACGATATAACGTATAACGTTATGTAGCACTACGATATAACGTATAACGTTATGTAGCATTACGATATAACGCATAACGTTATGTAGCATTACGATATAACGTATAACGTTATATCGTAATACGTTATAACGTATAACGTTATGCAGCATTACGATATAACGTATAACGTTATGTAGCATTACGACATACCGTATAACGTTATGTAGCATTACGATATAACGTATAACGTTATGTAGCATCACGATATAACGTATAACGTTATGTAGCATTACGATATAACGCATAACGTTATGTAGCATTACGATATAACGTATAACGTTATATCGTAATACGTTATAACGTATAACGTTATATAGCATTACGATATAACGTATAACGTTATGCAGCATTACGATATAACGTATAACGTTATGTAGCATTACGACATACCGTATAACGTTATGTAGCATTACGATATAACGTATAACGTTATGTAGCATTACGATATAACGTATAACGTTATGTAGCACTACGATATAACGTATAACGTTATGTAGCATTACGATATAACGCATAACGTTATGTAGCATTACGATATAACGTATAACGTTATATCGTAATACGTTATAACGTATAACGTTATGCAGCATTACGATATAACGCATAACGTTATGTAGCATTACGATATAACGTATAACGTTATGTAGCATTACGATATAACGTATAACGTCATGCAGCATTACGATATAACGTATAACGTTATGTAGCATCACGATATAACGTATAACGTTATGTAGCATTACGATATAACGCATAACGTTATGTAGCATTACGGTATAACGTATAACGTTATATCGTAATACGTTATAACGTATAACGTTATATAGCATTACGATATAACGTATAACGTTATGTAGCATTACGACATACCGTATAACGTTATGTAGCATTACGATATAAGGTATAAGGTTATATGGTAACACGTTAAAACGTATAACGTTATGTAGCATTACGATATAACGTATAACGTTAAGTAGCATTACGATATAACGTATAACGTTATGTAGCATTACGATATAACGTATAACGATATATCGTAATACGTTATAACGTATAACGTTATGTAGCATTACGATGTAACGTATAACGTTATGTAGCATTACGACATTCCGTATAACGTTATGTAGCATTACGATATAACGTATAACGTTATATGGTAACACGTTAAAACGTATAACGTTATGTAGCATTACGATATAACGCATAACGTTATGTAGCATTACGATATAACGTATAACGTTATATCGTAATACGTTATAACGTGTAACGTTATGTAGCATTACGATATAACGTATAACGTTATATGGTAACACGTTAAAACGTATAACGTTATGTAGCATTACGATGTAACGTATAACGTTATGTAGCATTACGATATGACGTACAACGTTATGTAGCATTACGATATAACGTATAACGTTATATCGTAATACGTTATAACGTATAACGTTATGTAGCATTACGATATAACGTATAACGTTATGTAGCATTACGACATACCGTATAACGTTATGTAGCATTACGATATAACGTATAACGTTATATGGTAACACGTTAAAACGTATAACGTTATGTAGCATTACGATATAACGTATAACGTTATGTAGCATTACGATATAACTTATAACGTTATGTAGCATTACGTTATAACGTATAACGTTATGTAGCATTACGATATAACGTATAACGTCATGTAGCATTTCGATATAACGTATAACGTTATGTAGCATTACGATGTAACGAATAACAATATATGGTAATACGTTGTAACGTATAACGTTATGTAGCATTACGATATAACGTATAACGTTATGTAGCATTACGATATAACGTATAACGTTATGTAGCACTACGATATAACGTATAACGTTATGTAGCATTACGATATAACGTATAACGTTATATAGTATTACGTTATCGCGTATAACGTTATGTAGCATTACGATATAACTTATAACGTTATGCAGCATTACGTTATAACGTATAACGTTATGTAGCATTACGATGTAACGTATAACGTTATGTAGCATTACGATATAACGTATAACGTTATGTAGCATTATGATATAACGTATAACGTTATGTTGTATTACGTTATAACGTATGGCGTTATGTAGCATTACGATATATCGTATAACATTATGTAGTATTACGTTTTAACGTATGGCGTTATGTAGCATTACGATATAACGTATAACGTTATATGGTAATACGTTATAACGTATAACGCTATGTAGCATTACGATATAACGTATAACGTTATATGGTAATACGTTATAACGTATAACGTTATGTAGCATTACGATATAACGTATAACGTTATGTAGCACTACGATATAACGTATAACGTCATGTAGCATTACGATATAACGTATAACGTTATGTAGCATTACGATGTAACGTATAACGTTATGTAGCATTATGATATAACGTATAACTTTAAATAGTATTACGTTATAACGTATAACGTTATGTAGCATTACGTTATAACGTATAACGTTATGTAGCATTACGATATAACGTATAACGTTATGTAGCATTACGATGTAACGAATAACGATATATGGTAATATGTTATAACGTACAACATTATGTAGCAATACGATATGACGTATAACGTTATGTAGCATTACGATATAACGTATAACGTTATGTAGCACTACGATATAACGTATAACGTTATGTAGCATTACGATATAACGTATAACGTTATATAGTATTACGTTATCACGTATAACGTTATATAGTATTACGTTATCACGTATAACGTTATGTAGCATTACGATATAACTTATAACGTTATGTAGCATTACGTTATAACGTATAACGTTATGTAGCATTACGATGTAACGTATAACGTTATGTAGCATTACGATATAACGTATAACGTTATGTAGCATTACGATATAACGTATAACGTTATGTAACATTACGATATAACGTATAACGTTATATCGTAATACGTTATAACGTATAACGTTATGCAGCATTACGATATAACGTATAACGTTATGTAGCATTACGATATAACGTATAACGTTATATAGTATTACGTTATCACGTATAACGTTATATAGTATTACGTTATCACGTATAACGTTATGCAGCATTACGATATAACTTATAACGTTATGTAGCATTACGTTATAACGTATAACGTTATGTAGCATTACGATGTAACGTATAACGTTATGTAGCATTACGATATAACGTATAACGTTATGTAGCATTACGATGTAACGAATAACGATATATGGTAATATGTTATAACGTACAACATTATGTAGCAATACGATATGACGTATAACGTTATGTAGCATTACGATATAACGTATAACGTTATGTAGCACTACGATATAACGTATAACGTTATGTAGCATTACGATATAACGTATAACGTTATATAGTATTACGTTATCACGTATAACGTTATATAGTATTACGTTATCACGTATAACGTTATGCAGCATTACGATATAACTTATAACGTTATGTAGCATTACGTTATAACGTATAACGTTATGTAGCATTACGATGTAACGTATAACGTTATGTAGCATTACGATATAACGTATAACGTTATGTAGCATTACGATACAACGTATAACGTTATGTAACATTACGATATAACGTATAACGTTATGTAGCATTACGATATAACGTATAACGTTATGTAGCACTACGATATAACGTATAACGTTATGTAGCACTACGAAATAACGTATAACGTTATGTAGCACTACGACATAACGTATAACGTTATGTAGCATTACGATATAACGTATAACGTTATGTAGCATTACGATATAACGTATAACGTTATATAGTATTACGATATAACGTATAACGTTGTGTAGCATTACGATATAACGTATAACGTTATGTAGCATTACGATATAACGTATAACGTTATATGGTAACACGTTAAAACGTATAACGTTATGTAGCATTATGATATAACGTATAACGTTATGTAGCATTACGATATAACGTATAACGTTATGTAGCATTACGATATAACGTATAACGTTATGTAGCATTACGATATAACGTATAACGTTATATAGTATTACGTTATCGCGTATAACGTTATGTAGCATTACGATATAACGTATAACGTCATGCAGCATTACGATATAACGTATAACGTTATGTAGCATTACGATATAACGTATAACGTTATGTAGCACTACGATATAACGTATACCGTTATGTAGCATTACGATATAACGCATAACGTTATGTAGCATTACGATATAACGTATAACGTTATATCGTAATACGTTATAACGTATAACGTTATGTAGCATTACGATATAACGTATAACGTTATGTAGCATTACGACATACCGTATAACGTTATGTAGCATTACGATATAACGTATAACGTTATATGGTAACACGTTAAAACGTATAACGTTATGTAGCATTACGATATAACGTATAACGTTAAGTAGCATTACGATATAACGTATAACGTTATGTAGCATTACGATATAACGTATAACGTTATGTAGCACTACGATATAACGTATAACGTCATGTAGCATTACGATATAACGTATAACGTTATGTAGCATTACGATGTAACGTATAACGTTATGTAGCATTATGATATAACGTATAACTTTAAATAGTATTACGTTATAACGTATAACGTTATGTAGCATTACGTTATAACGTATAACGTTATGTAGCATTACGATATAACGTATAACGTTATGTAGCATTACGATGTAACGAATAACGATATATGGTAATATGTTATAACGTACAACATTATGTAGCAATACGATATGACGTATAACGTTATGTAGCATTACGATATAACGTATAACGTTATGTAGCACTACGATATAACGTATAACGTTATGTAGCATTACGATATAACGTATAACGTTATATAGTATTACGTTATCACGTATAACGTTATATAGTATTACGTTATCACGTATAACGTTATGTAGCATTACGATATAACTTATAACGTTATGTAGCATTACGTTATAACGTATAACGTTATGTAGCATTACGATGTAACGTATAACGTTATGTAGCATTACGATATAACGTATAACGTTATGTAGCATTACGATATAACGTATAACGTTATGTAACATTACGATATAACGTATAACGTTATATCGTAATACGTTATAACGTATAACGTTATGCAGCATTACGATATAACGTATAACGTTATGTAGCATTACGACATACCGTATAACGTTATGTAGCATTACGATATCACGTATAACGATATGTAGCATTACGATATAACGTATAACGTTATGTAGCATTACGATATAACGTATAACGTTATGTAGCATTACGATATAACGTATAACGTTATGTAGCACTACGATATAATGTATAACGTTATGTAGCATTACGATATAACGTATAACGTTATATAGTATTACGTTATCACGTTTAACGTTATGTAGCATTACGAATTAACTTATAACGTTACGTAGCATTACGTTATAACGTATAACGTTATGTAGCATTACGATGTAACGTATAACGTTATGTAGCATTACGATATGACGTATAACGTTATGTAGCATTACGATATAACGTATAACGTCATGCAGCATTACGATATAACGTATAACGTTATGTAGCATCACGATATAACGTATAACGTTATGTAGCATTACGATATAACGCATAACGTTATGTAGCATTACGATATAACGTATAACGTTATATCGTAATACGTTATAACGTATAACGTTATATAGCATTACGATATAACGTATAACGTTATGTAGCATTACGACATACCGTATAACGTTATGTAGCATTACGATATAACGTATAACGTTATATGGTAACACGTTAAAACGTATAACGTTATGTAGCATTACGATATAACGTATAACGTTAAGTAGCATGACGATATAACGTATAACGTTATGTAGCATTACGATATAACGTATAACGATATATCGTAATACGTTATAACGTATAACGTTATGTAGCATTACGATGTAACGTTTAACGTTATGTAGCATTACGACATACCGTATAACGTTATGTAGCATGACGATATAACGTATAACGTTATATGGTAACACGTTAAAACGTATAACGTTATGTAGCATTACGATATAACGCATAACGTTATGTAGCATTACGATATAACGTATAACGTTATATCGTAATACGTTATAGCGTGTAACGTTATGTAGCATTACGATATAACGTATAACGTTAAGTAGCATTACGATATAACGTATAACGTTATGTAGCATTACGATATAACGTATAACGATATATCGTAATACGTCTTAACGTCTAACGTTATGTAGCATTACGATATTACGTATAACGTTATGTAGCATTATGATATAACGTATAACGTTATGTTGTATTACGTTATAACGTATGGCGTTATGTAGCATTACGATATATCGTATAACGTTATGTAGTATTACGTTTTAACGTATGGCGTTATGTAGCATTACGATATAACGTATAACGTTATATGGTAATACGTTATAACGTATAACGCTATGTAGCATTACGATATAACGTATAACGTTATATGGTAATTCGTTATAACGAATAACGTTATGTAGCATTACGATATAACGTATAACGTTATGTAGCACTACGATATAACGTATAACGTTATGTAGCATTACGATATAACGTATAACGTTATGTAGCATTACGATGTAACGTATAACGTTATGTAGCATTATGATATAACGTATAACTTTAAATAGTATTACGTTATAACGTATAACGTTATGTAGCATTACGTTATAACGTATAACGTTATGTAGCATTACGATATAACGTATAACGTTATGTAGCATTACTATATAACGTATAACGTTATGTAGCATTACGATATATCGTATAACGTTATGTAGCATTACCATATAACGTATAACGTTATATGGTAATACGTTATAACGTATAACGTTATGTAGCATTACGATATAACGTATAACGTTATGTAGCACTACGATATAACCTATAACGTTATGTAACATTACGATATAACGTATAACGTTATGTAGTATTACGTTTTAACATATGGCGTTATGTAGCATTACGATATAACGTATAACGTTATATGGTAATACGTTATAACGTATAACGCTATGTAGCATTACGATATAACGTATAACGTTATATGGTAATACGTTATAACGTATAACGTTATGTAGCATTACGATATAACGTATAACGTTATGTAGCACTACGATATAACGTATAACGTTATGTAGCATTACGATATAACGTATAACGTTATGTAGCATTACGATATAACGTATAACGTTATGTAGCACTACGATATAGCGTATAACGTTATGTAGCGTTACGATATAACTTATAACGTTATGTAGCATTACGTTATAACGTATAACGTTATGTAGCATTACGATATAACGTATAACGTTATGTAGCATTACGATGTAACGAATAACGATATATGGTAATATGTTATAACGTACAACATTATGTAGCAATACGATATGACGTATAACGTTATGTAGCATTACGATGTAACGTATAACGTTATGTAGCATTACGATATAACGTATAACGTTATGTAGCATTACTATATAACGTATAACGTTATGTAGCATTACGATATATCGTATAACGTTATGTAGCATTACGATGTAACGTATAACGTTATGTAGCATTACGATATAACGTATAACGTTATGTAGCATTACTATATAACGTATAACGTTATGTAGCATTACGATATATCGTATAACGTTATGTAGCATTACCATATAACGTATAACGTTATATGGTAATACGTTATAACGTATAACGTTATGTAGCATTACGATATAACGTATAACGTTATGTAGCATTACCATATAACGTATAACGTTATATGGTAATACGTTATAACGTATAACGTTATGTAGCATTACGATATAACGTATAACGTTATGTAGCACTACGATATAACCTATAACGTTATGTAACATTACGATATAACGTATAACGTTATGTAGTATTACGTTTTAACATATGGCGTTATGTAGCATTACGATATAACGTATAACGTTATATGGTAATACGTTATAACGTATAACGCTATGTAGCATTACGATATAACGTATAACGTTATATGGTAATACGTTATAACGTATAACGTTATGTAGCATTACGATATAACGTATAACGTTATGTAGCACTACGATATAACGTATAACGTTATGTAGCATTACGATATAACGTATAACGTTATGTAGCATTACGATGTAACGTATAACGTTATGTAGCATTACGATATAACGTATAACGTTATGTAGCATTACGATATAACTTATGACGTTATGTAGCATTACGTTATAACGTATAACGTTATGTAGCATTACGATATAACGTATAACGTTATGTAGCATTACGATATAACGTATAACGTTATGTAGCACTACGATATAACGTATAACGTTATGTAGCGTTACGATATAACTTATAACGTTATGTAGCATTACGTTATAACGGATAACGTTATGTAGCATTACGATATAACGTATAACGTTATGTAGCATTACGATGTAACGAATAACGATATATGGTAATATGTTATAACGTACAACATTATGTAGCAATACGATATGACGTATAACGTTATGTAGCATTACGATATAACGTATAACGTTATGTAGCACTACGATATAACGTATAACGTTATGTAGCATTACGATATAACGTATAACTTTATATAGTATTACGTTATCACGTATAACGTTATATAGTATTACGTTCTCACGTATAACGTTATGTAGCATTACGATATAACTTATAACGTTATGTAGCATTACGTTATAACGTATAACGTTATGTAGCATTACGATGTAACGTATAACGTTATGTAGCAATACGATATAACGTATAACGTTATGTAGCATTACGATATAACGTATAACGTTATGTAACATTACGATATAACGTATAACGTTATGTAGCATTACGATATAACGTATAACGTTATGTAGCACTACGATATAACGTATAACGTTATTTAGCACTACGAAATAACGTATAACGTTATGTAGCACTACGATATAACGTATAACGTTATGTAGCATTACGATATAACGTATAACGTTATGTAGCATTACGATATAACGTATAACGTTATATAGTATTACGATATAACGTATAACGTTGTGTAGCATTACGATATAACGTATAACGTTATGTAGCATTACGATATAACGTATAACGTTATATGGTAACACGTTAAAACGTATAACGTTATGTAGCATTACGATATAACGTATAACGTTATGTAGCATTACGATATAACGTATAACGTTATGTAGCATTACGATATAACGTATAACGTTATGTAGCATTACGATATAACGTATAACATTATGTTGCATTACGATATAACGTATAACGTTATGTAGCATTACGATATAACGTATAACGTTATGTAGCATTACGATATAACGTATAACGTTATGTAGCATTACGATATAACGTATAACGTTATGTAGCATTACGATATAACGTATAACGTTATGTAGCATTACGATATAACGTATAACGTTATGTAGCATTACGATATAACGTATAACGTTATGTAGCATTACGATATAACGTATAACGTTATGTAGCATTGCGATATAACGTATAACGTTATGTAGCATTACGACATAACGTATAACGTTATGTAGCATTACGATATAACGTATAACGTTATGCAGCATTACGATATAACGTATAACGCTATGCAGCATTACGATATAACGTATAACGTTATGCAGCATTACGATATAACGTATAACGTTATGTAGCATTACGATATAACGTATAACGTTATATGGTAACACGTTAAAACGTATAACGTTATGTAGCATTACGATATAACGTATAACGTTATGTAGCAATACGATATAGAGTATAACGTTATGTAGCATTACGATATAACGTATAACGTTATATCGTAATACGTTATAACGTATAACGTTATGTAGCATTACGATATAACGTATAACGTTATGTAGCATTACGACATAACGTATAACGTTATGTAGCATTACGATATAACGTATAACGTTATGTAGCATTACGATATAACGTATAACGTTATGCAGCATTACAATATAACGTATAACGTTATGTAGCATTACGATATAACGTATAACGTTATGTAGAATTACTATATAACGTATGGCGTTATGTAGCATTACGATATAACGTATAACGTTATGTAGCATTACGTTATAACGTATAACGTTATGTAGCATTACAACATAACGTATAACGTTATGTAGCTTTACGTTATAACGTATAACGTTATGTAGCATTACAACATAACGTATAACGTTATGTAGCTTTACGATATAACGTATAACGTTATGCAGCATTACGATATAACGTATAACGCTATGCTGCATTACGATATAACGTATAACGTTATGTAGCATAACGATATAACGTATAACGCTATATGGTAATACGTTATAACGTATAACGTTGTGTAGCATTACGATATAACGTATAACGTTATGTAGCATTACGATATAACGTATAACGTTATGTAGCATTACGATATAACGTATAACGTTATGTAGCATTACGATATAACGTATAACGTTATGTAGCATTACGATATAACGTATAACGTTATGTAGCATTACGATATAACGTATAACGTTATGTAGCATTACGACATAACGTATAACGTTATGTAGCATTACGATATAACGTATAACGTTATGCAGCATTACGATATAACGTATAACGTTATGTAGCATTACGACATAACGTATAACGTTATGTAGCATTACGATATAACGTATAACGTTATGTAGCATTACGATATAACGTATAACGTTATGTAGCACTACGATATAACGTATAACATTATGTAGCGTTACGATATAACTTATAACGTTATGTAGCATTACGTTATAACGTATAACGTTATGTAGCATTACGATATAACGTATAACGTTATGTAGCATTACGATATAACGTATAACGTTATGTAGCATTACGATGTAATGAATAACGATATATGGTAATATGTTATAACGTACAACATTATGTAGCAATACGATATGACGTATAACGTTATGTAGCATTACGATATAACGTATAACGTTATGTAGCACTACGATATAACGTATAACGTTATGTAGCATTACGATATAGCGTATAACGTTATATAGTATTACGTTATCACGTATAACGTTATATAGTATTACGTTATCACGTATAACGTTATGTAGCATTACGATATAACTTATAACGTTATGTAGCATTACGTTATAACGTATAACGTTATGTAGCATTACGATGTAACGTATAACGTTATGTAGCATTACGATATAACGTATAACGTTATGTAGCATTACGATATAACGTATAACGTTATGTGACATTACGATATAACGTATAACGTTATGTAGCATTACGATATAACGTATAACGTTATGTAGCACTACGATATAACGTATAACGTTATGTAGCACTACGAAATAACGTATAACGTTATGTAGCACTACGATATAACGTATAACGTTATGTAGCATTACGATATAACGTATAACGTTATGTAGCATTACGATAATACGTATAACGTTATATAGTATTACGATATAACGTATAACGTTGTGTAGCATTACGATATAACGTATAACGTTATGTAGCATTACGATATAACGTATAACGTTATATGGTAACACGTTAAAACGTATAACGTTATGTAGCATTACGATATAACGTATAACGTTATGTAGCATTACGATATAACGTATAACGTTATGTAGCATTACGATATAACGTATAACGTTATGTAGCATTACGATATAACGTATAACGTTATGTTGCATTACGATATAACGTATAACGTTTTGTAGCATTACGATATAACGTATAACGTTATGTAGCATTACGATATAACGTATAACGTTATGTAGCATTACGATATAACGTATAACGTTACGTAGCATTACGATATAACGTTTAACGTTATGTAGCATTACGATATAACGTATAACGTTATGTAGCATTACGATATAACGTATAACGTTATGTAGCATTACGATATAACGTATAACGTTATGTAGCATTACGATATAACGTATAACGTTATGTAGCATTGCGATATAACGTATAACGTTATGTAGCATTACGACATAACGTATAACGTTATGTAGCATTACGATATAACGTATAACGTTATGCAGCATTACGATATAACGTATAACGCTTTGCAGCATTACGATATAACGTATAACGTTATGCAGCATTACGATATAACGTATAACGTTATGTAGCATTACGATATAACGTATAACGTTATATGGTAACACGTTAAAACGTATAACGTTATGTAGTATTACGATATAACGTATAACGTTATGTAGCAATACGATATAACGTATAACGTTATGTAGCATTACGATATAACGTATAACGTTATATCGTAATACGTTATAACGTATAACGTTATGTAGCATTACGATATAACGTATAACGTTATGTAGCATTACGACATAACGTATAACGTTATGTAGCATTACGATATAACGTATAACGTTATGTAGCATTACGATATAACGTATAACGTTATGCAGCATTACAATATAACGTATAACGTTATGTAGCATTACGATATAACGTATAACGTTATGTAGAATTACTATATAACGTATGGCGTTATGTAGCATTACGATATAACGTATAACGTTATGTAGCATTACGTTATAACGTATAACGTTATGTAGCATTACAACATAACGTATAACGTTATGTAGCTTTACGATATAACGTATAACGTTATGCAGAATTACGATATAACGTATAACGCTATGTAGCATTACGATATAACGTATAACGTTATGTAGCATTACGATATAACGTATAACGTTATGTAGCATTACGATATAACGTATAACGTTATGTAGCATTACGATATAACGTATAACGTTATGTAGCATTACGATATAACGTATAACGTTATGTAGCATTACGATATAACGTATAACGTTATGTAGCATTACGATATAACGTATAACGTTATGTAGCATTACGATATAACGTATAACGTTATGTAGCATTACGATATAACGTATAACGTTATGTAGCATTACGACATAACGTATAACGTTATGTAGCATTACGATATAACGTATAACGTTATGCAGCATTACGATATAACGTATAACGCTATGCAGCATTACGATATAACGTATAACGTTATGCAGCATTACGATATAACGTATAACGTTAT
Source organism: Bombus lapidarius (assembly GCA_936014575.1). NCBI lineage: Eukaryota > Metazoa > Arthropoda > Insecta > Hymenoptera > Apidae > Bombus > Bombus lapidarius. The sequence goes on along the minus strand of CAKXZU010000098.1, from coordinate 351,501 downwards.
GTAGCAATACGATATAACGTATAACATTATGTAGCATTACGATATAACGTATAACGTTATGTAGCACTACGATATAACGTATAACGTTATGTAGCATTACGATATAACGTATAACGTTATGTAGCATTACGATATAACTTATAACGTTATGTAGCATTACGTTATAACGTATAACGTTATGTAGCATTACGATATAACGTATAACGTTATGTAGCATTACGATATAACGTATAACGTTATGTAGCACTACGATATAACGTATAACGTTATGTAGCATTACGATATAACGTATAACGTTATGTAGCATTACGATATAACGTATAACGTTATGTAGCATTACGATATAACGTATAACGTTATGTAGCATTACGACATAACGTATAACGTTATGTAGCATTACGATATAACGTATAACGTTATGCAGCATTACGATATAACGTATAACGCTATGCAGCATTACGATATAACGTATAACGTTATGCAGCATTACGATATAACGTATAACGTTATGTAGCATTACGATATAACGTATAACGTTATGTAGCATTACGATATAACGTATAACGTTATGTAGCATTACGATATAACCTATAACGTTATGTAGCACTACGATATAACCTATAACGTTATGTAGCATTACGATATAACGTATAACGTTATGTAGCATTACGATATAACTTATAACGTTATGTAGCATTACGTTATAACGTATAACGTTATGCAGCATTACGATATAACGTATAACGTTATGTAGCATTACGATATAACGTATAACGTTATGTAGCACTACGATATAACGTATGACGTTATGTAGCGTTACGATATAACTTATAACGTTATGTAGCATTACGTTATAACGTATAACGTTATGTAGCATTACGATATAACGTATAACGTTATGTAGCATTACGATATAACGTATAACGTTATGTAGCATTACGATGTAATGAATAACGATATATGGTAATATGTTATAACGTACAACATTATGTAGCAATACGATATGACGTATAACGTTATGTAGCATTACGATATAACGCATAACGTTATGTAGCACTACGATATAACGTATAACGTTATGTAGCATTACGATATAACGTATAACGTTATATAGTATTACGTTATCACGTATAACGTTATATAGTATTACGTTATCACGTATAACGTTATGTAGCATTACGATATAACGTATAACGTTATATGGTAATACGTTATAACGTATAACGCTATGTAGCATTACGATATAACGTATAACGTTATATGGTAATACGTTATAACGTATAACGTTATGTAGCATTACGATATAACGTATAACGTTATGTAGCACTACGATATAACGTATAACGTTATGTAGCATTACGATATAACGTATAACGTTATGTAGCATTACGATATAACGTATAACGTTATGTAGCACTACGATATAGCGTATAACGTTATGTAGCGTTACGATATAACTTATAACGTTATGTAGCATTACGTTATAACGTATAACGTTATGTAGCATTACGATATAACGTATAACGTTATGTAGCATTACGATGTAACGAATAACGATATATGGTAATATGTTATAACGTACAACATTATGTAGCAATACGATATGACGTATAACGTTATGTAGCATTACGATGTAACGTATAACGTTATGTAGCATTACGATATAACGTATAACGTTATGTAGCATTACTATATAACGTATAACGTTATGTAGCATTACGATATATCGTATAACGTTATGTAGCATTACGATGTAACGTATAACGTTATGTAGCATTACGATATAACGTATAACGTTATGTAGCATTACTATATAACGTATAACGTTATGTAGCATTACGATATATCGTATAACGTTATGTAGCATTACCATATAACGTATAACGTTATATGGTAATACGTTATAACGTATAACGTTATGTAGCATTACGATATAACGTATAACGTTATGTAGCATTACCATATAACGTATAACGTTATATGGTAATACGTTATAACGTATAACGTTATGTAGCATTACGATATAACGTATAACGTTATGTAGCACTACGATATAACCTATAACGTTATGTAACATTACGATATAACGTATAACGTTATGTAGTATTACGTTTTAACATATGGCGTTATGTAGCATTACGATATAACGTATAACGTTATATGGTAATACGTTATAACGTATAACGCTATGTAGCATTACGATATAACGTATAACGTTATATGGTAATACGTTATAACGTATAACGTTATGTAGCATTACGATATAACGTATAACGTTATGTAGCACTACGATATAACGTATAACGTTATGTAGCATTACGATATAACGTATAACGTTATGTAGCATTACGATGTAACGTATAACGTTATGTAGCATTACGATATAACGTATAACGTTATGTAGCATTACGATATAACTTATGACGTTATGTAGCATTACGTTATAACGTATAACGTTATGTAGCATTACGATATAACGTATAACGTTATGTAGCATTACGATATAACGTATAACGTTATGTAGCACTACGATATAACGTATAACGTTATGTAGCGTTACGATATAACTTATAACGTTATGTAGCATTACGTTATAACGGATAACGTTATGTAGCATTACGATATAACGTATAACGTTATGTAGCATTACGATGTAACGAATAACGATATATGGTAATATGTTATAACGTACAACATTATGTAGCAATACGATATGACGTATAACGTTATGTAGCATTACGATATAACGTATAACGTTATGTAGCACTACGATATAACGTATAACGTTATGTAGCATTACGATATAACGTATAACTTTATATAGTATTACGTTATCACGTATAACGTTATATAGTATTACGTTCTCACGTATAACGTTATGTAGCATTACGATATAACTTATAACGTTATGTAGCATTACGTTATAACGTATAACGTTATGTAGCATTACGATGTAACGTATAACGTTATGTAGCAATACGATATAACGTATAACGTTATGTAGCATTACGATATAACGTATAACGTTATGTAACATTACGATATAACGTATAACGTTATGTAGCATTACGATATAACGTATAACGTTATGTAGCACTACGATATAACGTATAACGTTATTTAGCACTACGAAATAACGTATAACGTTATGTAGCACTACGATATAACGTATAACGTTATGTAGCATTACGATATAACGTATAACGTTATGTAGCATTACGATATAACGTATAACGTTATATAGTATTACGATATAACGTATAACGTTGTGTAGCATTACGATATAACGTATAACGTTATGTAGCATTACGATATAACGTATAACGTTATATGGTAACACGTTAAAACGTATAACGTTATGTAGCATTACGATATAACGTATAACGTTATGTAGCATTACGATATAACGTATAACGTTATGTAGCATTACGATATAACGTATAACGTTATGTAGCATTACGATATAACGTATAACATTATGTTGCATTACGATATAACGTATAACGTTATGTAGCATTACGATATAACGTATAACGTTATGTAGCATTACGATATAACGTATAACGTTATGTAGCATTACGATATAACGTATAACGTTATGTAGCATTACGATATAACGTATAACGTTATGTAGCATTACGATATAACGTATAACGTTATGTAGCATTACGATATAACGTATAACGTTATGTAGCATTACGATATAACGTATAACGTTATGTAGCATTGCGATATAACGTATAACGTTATGTAGCATTACGACATAACGTATAACGTTATGTAGCATTACGATATAACGTATAACGTTATGCAGCATTACGATATAACGTATAACGCTATGCAGCATTACGATATAACGTATAACGTTATGCAGCATTACGATATAACGTATAACGTTATGTAGCATTACGATATAACGTATAACGTTATGTAGCAATACGATATAGAGTATAACGTTATGTAGCATTACGATATAACGTATAACGTTATATCGTAATACGTTATAACGTATAACGTTGTAGCATTACGATATAACGTATAACGTTATGTAGCATTACGACATAACGTATAACGTTATGTAGCACTACGATATAACGTATAACGTTATGTAGCATTACGATATAACGTATAACGTTATTCAGCATTACAATATAACGTATAACGTTATGTAGCATTACGATATAACGTATAACGTTATGTAGAATTACTATATAACGTATGGCGTTATGTAGCATTACGATATAACGTATAACGTTATGTAGCATTACGTTATAACGTATAACGTTATGTAGCATTACAACATAACGTATAACGTTATGTAGCTTTACGTTATAACGTATAACGTTATGTAGCATTACAACATAACGTATAACGTTATGTAGCTTTACGATATAACGTATAACGTTATGCAGCATTACGATATAACGTATAACGCTATGCTGCATTACGATATAACGTATAACGTTATGTAGCATAACGATATAACGTATAACGCTATATGGTAATACGTTATAACGTATAACGTTGTGTAGCATTACGATATAACGTATAACGTTATGTAGCATTACGATATAACGTATAACGTATGTAGCATTACGATATAACGTATAACGTTATGTAGCATTACGATATAACGTATAACGTTATGTAGCATTACGATATAACGTATAACGTTATGTAGCATTACGATATAACGTATAACGTTATGTAGCATTACGACATAACGTATAACGTTATGTAGCATTACGATATAACGTATAACGTTATGCAGCATTACGATATAACGTATAACGTTATGTAGCATTACGACATAACGTATAACGTTATGTAGCATTACGATATAACGTATAACGTTATGTAGCATTACGATATAACGTATAACGTTATGTAGCACTACGATATAACGTATAACATTATGTAGCGTTACGATATAACTTATAACGTTATGTAGCATTACGTTATAACGTATAACGTTATGTAGCATTACGATATAACGTATAACGTTATGTAGCATTACGATATAACGTATAACGTTATGTAGCATTACGATGTAATGAATAACGATATATGGTAATATGTTATAACGTACAACATTATGTAGCAATACGATATGACGTATAACGTTATGTAGCATTACGATATAACGTATAACGTTATGTAGCACTACGATATAACGTATAACGTTATGTAGCATTACGATATAGCGTATAACGTTATATAGTATTACGTTATCACGTATAACGTTATAGTATTACGTTATCACGTATAACGTTATGTAGCATTACGATATAACTTATAACGTTATGTAGCATTACGTTATAACGTATAACGTTATGTAGCATTACGATGTAACGTATAACGTTATGTAGCATTACGATATAACGTATAACGTTATGTAGCATTACGATATAACGTATAACGTTATGTGACATTACGATATAACGTATAACGTTATGTAGCATTACGATATAACGTATAACGTTATGTAGCACTACGATATAACGTATAACGTTATGTAGCACTACGAAATAACGTATAACGTTATGTAGCACTACGATATAACGTATAACGTTATGTAGCATTACGATATAACGTATAACGTTATGTAGCATTACGATAATACGTATAACGTTATATAGTATTACGATATAACGTATAACGTTGTGTAGCATTACGATATAACGTATAACGTTATGTAGCATTACGATATAACGTATAACGTTATATGGTAACACGTTAAAACGTATAACGTTATGTAGCATTACGATATAACGTATAACGTTATGTAGCATTACGATATAACGTATAACGTTATGTAGCATTACGATATAACGTATAACGTTATGTAGCATTACGATATAACGTATAACGTTATAATCTGATAGAGTGTGTCGTATAACGTTTTGTAGCATTACGATATAACGTATAACGTTATGTAGCATTACGATATAACGTATAACGTTATGTAGCATTACGATATAACGTATAACGTTACGTAGCATTACGATATAACGTTTAACGTTATGTAGCATTACGATATAACGTATAACGTTATGTAGCATTACGATATAACGTATAACGTTATGTAGCATTACGATATAACGTATAACGTTATGTAGCATTACGATATAACGTATAACGTTATGTAGCATTGCGATATAACGTATAACGTTATGTAGCATTACGACATAACGTATAACGTTATGTAGCATTACGATATAACGTATAACGTTATGCAGCATTACGATATAACGTATAACGCTTTGCAGCATTACGATATAACGTATAACGTTATGCAGCATTACGATATAACGTATAACGTTATGTAGCATTACGATATAACGTATAACGTTATATGGTAACACGTTAAAACGTATAACGTTATGTAGTATTACGATATAACGTATAACGTTATGTAGCAATACGATATAACGTATAACGTTATGTAGCATTACGATATAACGTATAACGTTATATCGTAATACGTTATAACGTATAACGTTATGTAGCATTACGATATAACGTATAACGTTATGTAGCATTACGACATAACGTATAACGTTATGTAGCATTACGATATAACGTATAACGTTATGTAGCATTACGATATAACGTATAACGTTATGCAGCATTACAATATAACGTATAACGTTATGTAGCATTACGATATAACGTATAACGTTATGTAGAATTACTATATAACGTATGGCGTTATGTAGCATTACGATATAACGTATAACGTTATGTAGCATTACGTTATAACGTATAACGTTATGTAGCATTACAACATAACGTATAACGTTATGTAGCTTTACGATATAACGTATAACGTTATGCAGAATTACGATATAACGTATAACGCTATGTAGCATTACGATATAACGTATAACGTTATGTAGCATTACGATATAACGTATAACGTTATGTAGCATTACGATATAACGTATAACGTTATGTAGCATTACGATATAACGTATAACGTTATGTAGCATTACGATATAACGTATAACGTTATGTAGCATTACGATATAACGTATAACGTTATGTAGCATTACGATATAACGTATAACGTTATGTAGCATTACGATATAACGTATAACGTTATGTAGCATTACGATATAACGTATAACGTTATGTAGCATTACGACATAACGTATAACGTTATGTAGCATTACGATATAACGTATAACGTTATGCAGCATTACGATATAACGTATAACGCTATGCAGCATTACGATATAACGTATAACGTTATGCAGCATTACGATATAACGTATAACGTTATGTAGCAATACGATATAACGTATAACATTATGTAGCATTACGATATAACGTATAACGTTATGTAGCACTACGATATAACGTATAACGTTATGTAGCATTACGATATAACGTATAACGTTATGTAGCATTACGATATAACTTATAACGTTATGTAGCATTACGTTATAACGTATAACGTTATGTAGCATTACGATATAACGTATAACGTTATGTAGCATTACGATATAACGTATAACGTTATGTAGCACTACGATATAACGTATAACGTTATGTAGCATTACGATATAACGTATAACGTTATGTAGCATTACGATATAACGTATAACGTTATGTAGCATTACGATATAACGTATAACGTTATGTAGCATTACGACATAACGTATAACGTTATGTAGCATTACGATATAACGTATAACGTTATGCAGCATTACGATATAACGTATAACGCTATGCAGCATTACGATATAACGTATAACGTTATGCAGCATTACGATATAACGTATAACGTTATGTAGCATTACGATATAACGTATAACGTTATGTAGCATTACGATATAACGTATAACGTTATGTAGCATTACGATATAACCTATAACGTTATGTAGCACTACGATATAACCTATAACGTTATGTAGCATTACGATATAACGTATAACGTTATGTAGCATTACGATATAACTTATAACGTTATGTAGCATTACGTTATAACGTATAACGTTATGCAGCATTACGATATAACGTATAACGTTATGTAGCATTACGATATAACGTATAACGTTATGTAGCACTACGATATAACGTATGACGTTATGTAGCGTTACGATATAACTTATAACGTTATGTAGCATTACGTTATAACGTATAACGTTATGTAGCATTACGATATAACGTATAACGTTATGTAGCATTACGATATAACGTATAACGTTATGTAGCATTACGATGTAATGAATAACGATATATGGTAATATGTTATAACGTACAACATTATGTAGCAATACGATATGACGTATAACGTTATGTAGCATTACGATATAACGCATAACGTTATGTAGCACTACGATATAACGTATAACGTTATGTAGCATTACGATATAACGTATAACGTTATATAGTATTACGTTATCACGTATAACGTTATATAGTATTACGTTATCACGTATAACGTTATGTAGCATTACGATATAACTTATAACGTTATGTAGCATTACGTTATAACGTATAACGTTATGTAGCATTACGATGTAACGTATAACGTTATGTAGCATTACGATATAACGTATAACGTTATGTAGCATTACGATATAACGTATAACGTTATGTAACATTACGATATAACGTATAACGTTATGTAGCATTACGATATAACGTATAACGTTATGTAGCACTACGATATAACGTATAACGTTATGTAGCACTACGAAATAACGTATAACGTTATGTAGCACTACGATATAACGTATAACGTTATGTAGCATTACGATATAACGTATAACGTTATGTAGCATTACGATAATACGTATAACGTTATATAGTATTACGATATAACGTATAACGTTGTGTAGCATTACGATATAACGTATAACGTTATGTAGCATTACGATATAACGTATAACGTTATATGGTAACACGTTAAAACGTATAACGTTATGTAGCATTACGATATAACGTATAACGTTATGTAGCATTACGATATAACGTATAACGTTATGTAGCATTACGATATAACGTATAACGTTATGTAGCATTACGATATAACGTATAACGTTATATGGTAACACGTTAAAACGTATAACGTTACGTAGCATTACGATATAACGTATAACGTTATGTAGCATTACGATATAACGTATAACGTTATGTAGCATTACGATATAACGTATAACGTTATGTAGCATTACGATATAACGTATAACGTTATGTAGCACTACGATATAACGTATAACGTTATGTAGCATTACGATATAACGTATAACGTTATATAGTATTACGTTATCACGTATAACGTTATGTAACATTACGATATAACGTATAACGTTATGTAGCATTACGATATAACGTATAACGTTATGTAGCACTACGATATAACGTATAACGTTATGTAGCACTACGAAATAACGTATAACGTTATGTAGCACTACGATATAACGTATAACGTTATGTAGCATTACGATATAACGTATAACGTTATGTAGCATTACGATAATACGTATAACGTTATATAGTATTACGATATAACGTATAACGTTGTGTAGCATTACGATATAACGTATAACGTTATGTAGCATTACGATATAACGTATAACGTTATATGGTAACACGTTAAAACGTATAACGTTATGTAGCATTACGATATAACGTATAACGTTATGTAGCATTACGATATAACGTATAACGTTATGTAGCATTACGATATAACGTATAACGTTATGTAGCATTACGATATAACGTATAACGTTATGTTGCATTACGATATAACGTATAACGTTTTGTAGCATTACGATATAACGTATAACGTTATGTAGCATTACGATATAACGTATAACGTTATGTAGCATTACGATATAACGTATAACGTTACGTAGCATTACGATATAACGTTTAACGTTATGTAGCATTACGATATAACGTATAACGTTATGTAGCATTACGATATAACGTATAACGTTATGTAGCATTACGATATAACGTATAACGTTATGTAGCATTACGATATAACGTATAACGTTATGTAGCATTGCGATATAACGTATAACGTTATGTAGCATTACGACATAACGTATAACGTTATGTAGCTTTACGATATAACGTATAACGTTATGCAGTATTACGATATAACGTATAACGCTATGCTGCATTACGATATAACGTATAACGTTATGTAGCATAACGATATAACGTATAACGTTATATGGTAATACGTTATAACGTATAACGTTGTGTAGCATTACGATATAACGTATAACGTTATGTAGCATTACGATATAACGTATAACGTTATGTAGCATTACGATATAACGTATAACGTTATGTAGCATTACGATATAACGTATAACGTTATGTAGCATTACGATATAACGTATAACGTTATGTAGCATTAAGATATAACGTATAACGTTATGTAGCATTACGATATAACGTATAACGTTATGTAGCATTACGACATAACGTACAACATTATGTAGCAATACGATATGACGTATAACGTTATGTAGCATTACGATATAACGTATAACGTTATGTAGCACTACGATATAACGTATAACGTTATGTAGCATTACGATATAACGTATAACGTTATATAGTATTACGTTATCACGTATAACGTTATGTAGCATTACGATATAACTTATAACGTTATGTAGCATTACGTTATAACGTATAACGTTATGTAGCATTACGATGTAACGTATAACGTTATGTAGCATTACGATATAACTTATAACGTTATGTAGCATTACGATATAACGTATAACGTTATGTAACATTACGATATAACGTATAACGTTATGTAGCATTACGATATAACGTATAACGTTATATAGTATTACGTTATAACGTATAACGTTATGTAGCATAACGATATAACGTATAACGTTATGTAGCATTACGATATAACGAATAACGATATATGGTAATACGTTATAACGTATAACGTTATGTAGCATTACGATATAACGTATAACGTTATGTAGCATTACGATATAACGTATAACGTTATGTAGCACTACGATATAACGTATAACGTTATGTAGCACTACGAAATAACGTATAACGTTATGTAGCACTACGATATAACGTATAACGTTATGTAGCATTACGATATAACGTATAACGTTATGTAGCATTACGATATAACGTATAACGTTATATAGTATTACGATATAACGTATAACGTTATGTAGCATTACGATATAACGTATAACGTTATGTAGCATTACGATATAACGTATAACGTTATATGGTAACACGTTAAAACGTATAACGTTATGTAGCATTACAATATAACGTATAACGTTATGTAGCATTACGATATAACGTATAACGTTATGTAGCATTACGATATAACGTATAACGTTATGTAGCATTACGATATAACGTATAACGTTATGTAGCATTACGATATAACGTATAACGTTATGTAGCATTACGATATAACGTATAACGTTATGTAGCATTACGATATAACGTATAACGTTATGTAGCATTACGACATAACGTATAACGTTATGTAGCATTACGATATAACGTATAACGTTATCTAGCATTACGATATAACGTATAACGTTATGTAGCAATACGATATAACGTATAACGTTATGTAGCATTACGATATAACGTATAACGTTATATGGTAACACGTTAAAACGTATAACGTTATGTAGCATTACGATATAACGTATAACGTTATGTAGCATTACGATATAACGTATAACGTTATATGGTAACACGTTAAAACGTATAACGTTATGTAGCATTACGATATAACGTATAACGTTATGTAGCAATACGATATAACGTATAACGTTATGTAGCATTACGATATAACGTATCACGTTATGTAGCATTACGATATAACGTATAACGTTATGTAGCATTACGACATAACGTATAACGTTATGTAGCATTACGATATAACGTATAACGTTATGTAGCATTACGATATAACGTATAACGTTATGCAGCATTACGATATAACGTATAACGTTATGTAGCATTACGATATAACGTATAACGTTATGTAGAATTACTATATAACGTATGGCGTTATGTAGCATTACGATATAACGTATAACGTTATGTAGCATTACGTTATAACGTATAACGTTATGTAGCATCACAACATAACGTAGAACGTTATGTAGCTTTACGATATAACGTATAACGTTATATAGCATTACGATATAACGTATAACGTTATGCAGCATTACGATATAACGTATAACGCTATGCTGCATTACGATGTAACGTATAACGTTATGTAGCATAACGATATAACGTATAACGTTATATGGTAATACGTTATAACGTATAACGTTGTGTAGCATTACGATATAACGTATAACGTTATGTAGCATTACGATATAACGTATAACGTTATGTAGCATTACGATATAACTTATAACGTTATGTAGCATTACGATATAACGTATAACGTTATGTAACATTACGATATAACGTATAACGTTATGTAGCATTACGATATAACGTATAACGTTATATAGTATTACGTTATAACGTATAACGTTATGTAGCATAACGATATAACGTATAACGTTATGTAGCATTACGATATAACGAATAACGATATATGGTAATACGTTATAACGTATAACGTTATGTAGCATTACGTTATAACGTATAACGTTATGTAGCATTACAACATAACGTATAACGTTATGTAGCATAACGATATAACGTATAACGTTATGTAGCATTACGATATAACGAATAACGATATATGGTAATACGTTATAACGTATAACGTTATGTAGCATTACGTTATAACGTATAACGTTATGTAGCATTACGATGTAACCTATAACGTTATGTAGCATTACGATATAACGTAAAACGTTATGTAGCATCACGATATAACGTATAACGTTATGCAGCATTACGATATAACGTATAACGTTATGTAGCATTATGATATAACGTATAACGTTATGTAGCACTACGATATAACGTATAACGTTATGTAGCATTACGATATAACGCATAACGTTATGTAGCATAACGATATAACGCATAACGTTATGTAGCATTACGATATAACGTATAACGTTATATCGTAATACGTTATAACGTATAACGTTATGTAGCATTACGATATAACGTATAACGTTATGTAGCATTACGACATACCGTATAACGTTATGTAGCATTACGATATAACGTATAACGTTATGTAGCATTACGATATAACGTATAACGTTATGCAGCATTACGATATAACATATAACGTTATGTAGCATTACGATATAACGTATAACGTTATGTAGAATTACTATATAACGTATGGCGTTATGTAGCATTACGATATAACGTATAACGTTATGTAGCATTACGTTATAACGTATAACGTTATGTAGCATTACGATATAACGTATAACGTTATGCAGCATTACGATATAACGTATAACGTTATGTAGCATTACGATATAACGTATAACGTTATGTAGAATTACTATATAACGTATAACGTGATGTAGCATTACGATATAACGTATAACGTTATATGGTAACACGTTAAAACGTATAACGTTATGTAGCATTACGATATAACGTATAACGTTATGTAGCATTACGATATAACGTATAACGATATATCGTAACACGTTATAACGTATAACGTTATGTAGCATTACGATATAAAGTATAACGTTATGTAGCATTACGACATAACGTATAACGTTATGTAGCATTACGATATAACGTATAACGTTATGTAGCATTATGATATAACGTATAACGTTATGTAGTATTACGTTATAATGTATGGCGTTAGCATTACGATATATCGTATAACGTTATGCAGTATTACGTTTTAACGTATGGCGTTATGTAGCATTACGATATAACGTATAACGTTATATGGTAATACGTTATAACGTATAACGTTATGTAGCATTACGATATAACGTATAACGTTATGTAGCACTACGATATAATGTATAACGTTATGTAGCATTACGATATAACGTATAACGTTATGTAGCATTACGATATAACGTATAACGTTATATCGTAATACGTTATAACGTATAACGTTATGTAGCATTACGATATAACGTATAACGTTATGTAGCATTACGACATAACGTATAACGTTATGTAGCATTACGATATAACGTATAACGTTATGTAGCATTACGATATAACGTATAACGTTATGCAGCATTACGATATAACGTATAACGTTATGTAGCATTACGATATAACGTATAACGTTATGTAGAATTACTATATCGTATGGCGTTATGTAGCATTACGATATAACGTATAACGTTATGTAGCATTACGTTATAACGTATAACGTTATGTAGCATTACAACATAACGTATAACGTTATGTAGCTTTACGTTATAACGTATAACGTTATGCAGCATTACGATATAACGTATAACGCTATGCTGCATTACGATATAACGTATAACGTTATGTAGCATTACGATATAACGTATAACGTTATGTAGCATTACGATATAACGTATAACGTTATATAGTATTACGTTATAACGTATAACGTTATGTAGCATAACGATATAACGTATAACGTTATGTAGCATTACGAGATAACGTATAACGTTATGTAGCATTACGTTATAACGTATAACGTTATGTAGCATTACGATATAACGTATAACGTTATATCGTAATACGTTATAACGTATAACGTTATATCGTAATACGTTATAACGTATAACGTTATGTAGAATTACGATATAACGTATAACATTATGTAGCATTACGATATAACGTATAACGTTATGTAGCATTACGATATAACGTATAACGTTATGTAGCATTACGATATAGCGTATAACGTTATGTAGCATTACGATATAACGTATAACGTTATGTAGCATTACGATGTAACGAATAACGATATATGGTAATACGTTATAACGTATAACGTTATGTAGCATTACGATATAACGTATAATGTTATGTAGCATTACGATATAACGTATAACGTTATGTAGCATTACGATATAACGTATAACGTTATGTAGCACTACGATATAACGTATAACGTTATGTAGCATTACGATATAACGTATAACGTTATATAGTATTTCGTTATCACGTATAACGTTATGTAGCATAACGATATAACTTATAACGTTATGTAGCATTACGTTATAACGTATAACGTTATGTAGCATTACGATGTAACGTATAACGTTATGTAGCATTACGATATAACGTATAACGTTATGTAGCATTACGATATAACGTATAACGTTATGCAGCATTACGATATAACGTATAACGTTATGTAGCATTACGATATAACGTATAACGTTATGTAGCATTACGATATAACGTATAACGTTATGTAGCACTACGATATAACGTATAACGTTATGTAGCATTACGATATAACGCATAACGTTATGTAGCATTACGATATAACGCATAACGTTATGTAGCATTACGATATAACGTATAACGTAATACGTTATAACGTATAACGTTATGTAGCATTACGATATAACGTATAACGTTATGTAGCATTACTATATAACGTATAACGTTATGTAGCATTACGATATATCGTATAACGTCATGTAGCATTTCTATATAACGTATAACGTTATGTAGCATTGCGATATAACGTATAACGTTATGTAGAAATACGATATAACGTATAAAGTAATGTAGCATTACGATATAGCGTATAACGTTATGTAGCATTACGATATAACGCATAACGTTATGTAGCATTACGTTATAACATATAACGTTATGTAGCATTACGATATAACGTATAACGTTATGTAGCATTACTATATAACGTATAACGTTATGCAGCATTACGATATAACGTATAACGTTATGTAGCATTACGATATATCGTATAACGTCATGTAGCATTTCTATATAACGTATAACGTTATGTAGCATTGCGATATAACGTATAACGTTATGTAGAAATACGATATAACGTATAACGTTATGTAGCATTACGATATAACGTATAACGTTATGTAGCATTACGATATAACTTATAACGTTATGTAGCATTACGTTATAACGTATAACGTTATGTAGCATTACGATGTAACGTATAACGTTATGTAGCATTACGATATAACGTATAACGTTATGTAGCATTACGATATAACGTATAACGTTATGCAGCATTACGATATAACGTATAACGTTATGTAGCATTACGATATAACGTATAACGTTATGTAGCACTACGATATAACGTATAACGTTATGTAGCATTATGATATAACGTATAACGTTATGTAGCATTACGATATAACGTATAACGTTATGTAGCATTACGATATAACGTATAACGTTATGCAGCATTACGGTATAACGTATAACGTTATGTAGCATTACGATATAACGTATAACGTTATGTAGCACTACGATATAACGTATAACGTTATGTAGCATTACGATATAACGTATAACGTTATGTAGAATTACTATATAACGTATGGCGTTATGTAGCATTACGATATAACGTATAACGTTATGTAGCATTACGTTATAACGTATAACGTTATGTAGCATTACGATATAACGTATAACGTTATGCAGCATTACGATATAACGTATAACGTTATGTAGCATTACGATATAACGTATAACGTTATGTAGAATTACTATATAACGTATAACGTTATGTAGCATTACGATATAACGTATAACGTTATATGGTAACACGTTAAAACGTATAACGTTATGTAGCATTACGATATAACGTATAACGTTATGTAGCATTACGATATAACGTATAACGATATATCGTAACACGTTATAACGTATAACGTTATGTACCATTACGATATAACGTATAACGTTATGTAGCATTACGATATAACGTATAACGTTATGTAGCATTACGATATAACGTATAACGTTATATCGTAATACGTTATAACGTATAACGTTATGTAGCATTACGATATAACGTATAACGTTATGTAGCTTTACGACATAACGTATAACGTTATGTAGCATTACGATATAACGTATAACGTTATGTAGCATTACGATATAACGTATAACGTTATGCAGCATTACGATATAACGTATAACGTTATGTAGCATTACGATATAACGTATAACGTTATGTAGAATTACTATATAACGTATGGCGTTATGTAGCATTACGATATAACGTATAACGTTATGTAGCATTACGATATAACGCATAACGTTATGTAGCATTACGATATAACGCATAACGTTATGTAGCATTACGTTATAACGTATAACGTTATGTAGCATTACGATGTAACGTATAACGTTATGTAGCATTGCGATATAACGTATAACGTTATGTAGAAATACGATATAACGTATAACGTTATGTAGCATTACGATATAACGTATAACGTTATGTAGCATTACGATATAGCGTATAACGTTATGTAGCATTACGATATAACGCATAACGTTATGTAGCATTACGTTATAACATATAACGTTATGTAGCATTACGATATAACGTATAACGTTATGTTGCATTACTATATAACGTATAACGTTATGTAGCATTACGATATATCGTATAACGTCATGTAGCATTTCTATATAACGTATAACGTTATGTAGCATTACGATATAACGTATAACGTTATGTAGAAATACGATATAACGTATAACGTTATGTAGCATTACGATATAACGTATAACGTTATGTAGCATTACGATATAGCGTATAACGTTATGTAGCATTACGATATAACGTATAACGTTATGTTGCATTACGATGTAACGAATAACGATATATGGTAATACGTTATAACGTATAACGTTATGTAGCATTACGATATAACGTATAATGTTATGTAGCATTACGATATAACGTATAACGTTATGTAGCATTACGATATAACGTATAACGTTATGTAGCACTACGATATAACGTATAACGTTATGTAGCATTACGATATAACGTATAACGTTATATAGTATTTCGTTATCACGTATAACGTTATGTAGCATTACGATATAACTTATAACGTTATGTAGCATTACGTTATAACGTATAACGTTATGTAGCATTACGATGTAACGTATAACGTTATGTAGCATTACGATATAACGTATAACGTTATGTAGCATTACGATATAACGTATAACGTTATGCAGCATTACGATATAACGTATAACGTTATGTAGCATTACGATATAACGTATAACGTTATGTAGCACTACGATATAACGTATAACGTTATGTAGCATTATGATATAACGTATAACGTTATATAGTATTTCGTTATCACGTATAACGTTATGTAGCATTACGATATAACTTATAACGTTATGTAGCATTACGTTATAACGTATAACGTTATGTAGCATTACGATGTAACGTATAACGTTATTTAGCATTACGATATAACGTATAACGTTATGTAGCATTACGATATAACGTATAACGTTATGCAGCATTACGATATAACGTATAACGTTATGTAGCATTACGATATAACGTATAACGTTATGTAGCACTACGATATAACGTATAACGTTATGTAGCATTACGATATAACGCATAACGTTATGTAGCATTACGATATAACGCATAACGTTATGTAGCATTACGATATAACGTATAACGTTATATCGTAATACGTTATAACGTATAACGTTATGTAGCATTACGATATAACGTATAACGTTATGTAGCATTACGACATACCGTATAACGTTATGTAGCATTACGATATAACGTATAACGTTATGTAGCATTACGATATAACGTATAACGTTATGCAGCATTACGATATAACGTATAACGTTATGTAGCATTACGATATAACGTATAACGTTATGCAGCATTACGATATAACGTATAACGTTATGTAGCATTAAGATATAACGTATAACGTTATGTAGAATTACTATATAACGTATAACGTTATGTAGCATTACGATATAACGTATAACGTTATATGGTAACACGTTAAAACGTATAACGTTATGTAGCATTACGATATAACGTATAACGTTATGTAGCATTACGATATAACGTATAACGATATATCGTAATACGTTATAACGTATAACGTTATGTAGCATTACGATATAACGTATAACGTTATGTAGCATTACGACATAACGTATAACGTTATGTAGCATTACGATATAACGTATAACGTTATGTAGCATTATGATATAACGTATAACGTTATGTAGTATTACGTTATAACGTATGGCGTTAGCATTACGATATATCGTATAACGTTATGCAGTATTACGTTTTAACGTATGGCGTTATGTAGCATTACGATAGAACGTATAACGTTATATAGTAATACGTTATAACGTATAACGTTATGTAGCATTACGATATAACGTATAACGTTATGTAGCACTACGATATAACGTATAACGTTATGTAGCATTGCGATATAACGTATAACGTTATGTAGCATTACGATATAACGTATAACGTTATGTAGCATTACTATATAACGTACAACGTTATGTAGCATTACGATATATCGTATAACGTTATGTAGCATTACCATATAACGTATAAGGTTATATGGTAATACGTTATAACGTATAACGTTATGTAGCATTACGATATAACGTATAACGTTATATCGTAATACGTTATAACGTATAACGTTATGTAGCATTATGATATAACGTAAAAGGTTATGTAGCATTACGACATAACGTATAACGTTATGTAGCATTACGATATAACGTATAACGTTATGTAGCATTACGATATAACGTATAACGTTATGTAGCATTACTATATAACGTATAACGTTATGTAGCATTACGATATATCGTATAACGTTATGTAGCATTACCATATAACGTATAACGTTATATGGTAATACGTTATAACGTATAACGTTATGTAGCATTACGATATAACGTATAACGTTATATCGTAATACGTTATAACGTATAACGTTATGTAGCATTATGATATAACGTAAAACGTTATGTAGCATTACGACATAACGTATAACGTTATGTAGCATTACGTTATAACGTATAACGTTATGTACCATTATGATATAACGTATAACGTTACGTAGTATTACGTTATAACGTATGGCGTTATGTAGCATTACGATTTATCGTATAACGTTATGTAGTATTACGTTTTAACGTATGGCGTTATGTAGCATTACGATATAACGTATAACGTTATATGGTAATACGTTTTAACGTATGGCGTTATGTAGCATTACGATATAACGTATAACGTTATATGGTAATACGTTATAACGTATAACGCTATGTAGCATTACGATATAACGTATAACGTTATGTAGCACTACGATATAACGTATAACGTTATGTAGCATTACGATATAACGTATAACGTTATGTAGCACTACGATATAACGTATAACGTTATGTAGCATTACGATATAACGTATAACGTTATGTAGCATTACGATATAACGTATAACGTTATGTAGCATTATGATATAACGTATAACGTTATGTAGCATTACGATGTAACGAATAACGATATATGGTAATACGTTATAGCGTATAACGTTATGTAGCATTACGATATAACGTATAACGTTATGTAGCATTACGATATAACGTATAACGTTATGTAGCACTACGATATAACGTATAACGTTATGTAGCACTACGATATAACGTATAACGTTATGTAGCATTACGATATGACGTATAACGTTATATAGTATTACGTTATCACGTATAACGTTATGTAGCATTACGATATAACGTATAACGTTATGTAGCATTACGATATAACGTATAACGTTATGTAGCATTACGATATAACGTATAACGTTATGTAGCACTACGATACAACGTATAACGTTATGTGGCATTACGATATGACGTATAACGTTATATAGTATTACGTTATCACGTATAACGTTATGTAGCATTACGATGTAACGTATAACGTTATGTAGCATTACGATATAACGTATAACATTATATGGTAATACGTTATAACGTATAACGTTATGTAGCATTACGATATAACGTATAACGTTCTGTAGCACTACGATATAACGTATAACGTTATGTAGCATTACGATATAACGTATAACGTTATATAGCATTACGATATAACGTATAACGGTATGTAGCATTATGATATAACGTATAACGTTATGCAGCATTACGATATAACGTATAACGTTATGTAGCATTACGATATAACGTATAACTTTATATAGTATTACGTTATAACGTATAACGTTATGTAGCATTACGATATAACGTATAACGTTATGTAGCATTACGATATAACGTATAACGTTATGTAGCATTACTATATAACGTATAACGTTATGTAGAAATACGATATAACGTATAACGTTATGTAGCATTACGATATAACGTATAACGTTATGTA
The DNA here is from genome assembly GCA_936014575.1 of Bombus lapidarius. Classification (NCBI taxonomy): domain Eukaryota; kingdom Metazoa; phylum Arthropoda; class Insecta; order Hymenoptera; family Apidae; genus Bombus; species Bombus lapidarius. Next base: position 330,131 of record CAKXZU010000098.1, on the reverse strand, counting down.
GCATTACGATATAACGTATAACGTTATATGGTAATACGTTATAACGTATAACGTTATGTAGCATTACGATATAACGTATAACTTTATATAGTATTACGTTATAACGTATAACGTTATGTAGCATTACGATATAACGTATAACGTTATGTAGCACTACGATATAACGTATAACGTTATGTAGCATTACGATATAACGTATAACGATATATGGTAACACGTTAAAACGTATAACGTTATGTAGCATTACAATATGACGTATAACGTTATGTAGCATTACGATATAACGTATAACGTTATGTAGCACTACGATATAACGTATAACGTTATGTGGCACTACGATATAACGAATAACGATATATGGTAATACGTTATAACGTATAATGTTATGTAGCAATGCGATATAACGTATAACGTTATGTAGCACTACGATATAACGGATAACGTTATGTAGCATTACGATATAACGTATAACGTTATGTAGCATTACGATATAACGTATAACGTTATGTAGCACTACGATATAACGTATAACGTTATGTAGCATTACGATATAACGTATAACGTTATGTAGCATTATTATATAACGTATAACGTTATGTAGCATTACGATATATCGTATAACGTCATGTAGCATTACGATATGACGTATAACGTTATATAGTATTACGTTATCACGTATAACGTTATGTAGCATTACGATATAACGTATAACGTTATGTAGCATTACGATATAACGTATAACGTTATGTAGCACTACGATACAACGTATAACGTTATGTGGCATTACGATATGACGTATAACGTTATATAGTATTACGTTATCACGTATAACGTTATATAGTATTACGTTATCACGTATAACGTTATGTAGCATTACGATATAACGTATAACGGTATGTAGCATTATGATATAACGTATAACGTTATGCAGCATTACGATATAACGTATAACGTTATGTAGCATTACGATATAACGTATAACTTTATATAGTATTACGTTATAACGTATAACGTTATGTAGCATTACGTTATAACGTATAACGTTATGTAGCATTACGATATAACGTATAACGTTATGTAGCATTACGATATAACGTATAACGTTATATGGTAATACGTTATAACGTATAACGTTATGTAGCATTACGATATAACGTATAACTTTATATAGTATTACGTTATAACGTATAACGTTATGTAGCATTACGATATAACGTATAACGTTATGTAGCACTACGATATAACGTATAACGTTATGTAGCATTACGATATAACGTATAACGTTATATGGTAACACGTTAAAACGTATAACGTTATGTAGCATTACAATATGACGTATAACGTTATGTAGCATTACGATATAACGTATAACGTTATGTAGCACTACGATATAACGTATAACGTTATGTGGCACTACGATATAACGAATAACGATATATGGTAATACGTTATAACGTATAACGTTATGTAGCAATGCGATATAACGTATAACGTTATGTAGCACTACGATATAACGGATAACGTTATGTAGCATTACGATATAACGTATAACGTTATGTAGCATTACGATATAACGTATAACGTTATGTAGCACTACGATATAACGTATAACGTTATGTAGCATTACGATATAACGTATAACGTTATGTAGCATTATTATATAACGTATAACGTTATGTAGCATTACGATGTAACGTATAACGTTATGTAGCATTACGATATAACGTATAACGTTATGTAGCATTACGATATAACGTATAACGTTATGCAGCATTACGATATAACGTATAACGTTATGTAGCATTACGATATAACGTATAACGTTATGTAGCATTACGATATAACGTATAACGTTATGTAGCACTACGATATAACGTATAACGTTATGTAGCATTACGATATAACGCATAACGTTATGTAGCATTACGATATAACGCATAACGTTATGTAGCATTACGATATAACGTATAACGTAATACGTTATAACGTATAACGTTATGTAGCATTACGATATAACGTATAACGTTATGTAGCATTACTATATAACGTATAACGTTATGTAGCATTACGATATATCGTATAACGTCATGTAGCATTTCTATATAACGTATAACGTTATGTAGCATTGCGATATAACGTATAACGTTATGTAGAAATACGATATAACGTATAACGTTATGTAGCATTACGATATAACGTATAACGTAATGTAGCATTACGATATAGCGTATAACGTTATGTAGCATTACGATATAACGCATAACGTTATGTAGCATTACGTTATAACATATAACGTTATGTAGCATTACGATATAACGTATAACGTTATGTAGCATTACTATATAACGTATAACGTTATGCAGCATTACGATATAACGTATAACGTTATGTAGCATTACGATATATCGTATAACGTCATGTAGCATTTCTATATAACGTATAACGTTATGTAGCATTGCGATATAACGTATAACGTTATGTAGAAATACGATATAACGTATAACGTTATGTAGCATTACGATATAACGTATAACGTTATGTAGCATTACGATATAACTTATAACGTTATGTAGCATTACGTTATAACGTATAACGTTATGTAGCATTACGATGTAACGTATAACGTTATGTAGCATTACGATATAACGTATAACGTTATGTAGCATTACGATATAACGTATAACGTTATGCAGCATTACGATATAACGTATAACGTTATGTAGCATTACGATATAACGTATAACGTTATGTAGCACTACGATATAACGTATAACGTTATGTAGCATTATGATATAACGTATAACGTTATATAGTATTTCGTTATCACGTATAACGTTATGTAGCATTACGATATAACTTATAACGTTATGTAGCATTACGTTATAACGTATAACGTTATGTAGCATTACGATGTAACGTATAACGTTATGTAGCATTACGATATAACGTATAACGTTATGTAGCATTACGATATAACGTATAACGTTATGCAGCATTACGATATAACGTATAACGTTATGTAGCATTACGATATAACGTATAACGTTATGCAGCACTACGATATAACGTATAACGTTATGTAGCATTACGATATAACGTATAACGTTATGTAGAATTACTATATAACGTATGGCGTTATGTAGCATTACGATATAACGTATAACGTTATGTAGCATTACGTTATAACGTATAACGTTATGTAGCATTACGATATAACGTATAACGTTATGCAGCATTACGATATAACGTATAACGTTATGTAGCATTACGATATAACGTATAACGTTATGTAGAATTACTATATAACGTATAACGTTATGTAGCATTACGATATAACGTATAACGTTATATGGTAACACGTTAAAACGTATAACGTTATGTAGCATTACGATATAACGTATAACGTTATGTAGCATTACGATATAACGTATAACGATATATCGTAACACGTTATAACGTATAACGTTATGTACCATTACGATATAACGTATAACGTTATGTAGCATTACGATATAACGTATAACGTTATGTAGCATTACGATATAACGTATAACGTTATATCGTAATACGTTATAACGTATAACGTTATGTAGCATTACGATATAACGTATAACGTTATGTAGCATTACGACATAACGTATAACGTTATGTAGCATTACGATATAACGTATAACGTTATGTAGCATTACGATATAACGTATAACGTTATGCAGCATTACGATATAACGTATAACGTTATGTAGCATTACGATATAACGTATAACGTTATGTAGAATTACTATATAACGTATGGCGTTATGTAGCATTACGATATAACGTATAACGTTATGTAGCATTACGATATAACGCATAACGTTATGTAGCATTACGATATAACGCATAACGTTATGTAGCATTACGTTATAACGTATAACGTTATGTAGCATTACGATGTAACGTATAACGTTATGTAGCATTACGATATAACGTATAACGTTATGTAGCACTACGATATAACGTATAACGTTATGTAGCATTACGATATAACGTATAACGTTATATAGTATTTCGTTATCACGTATAACGTTATGTAGCATAACGATATAACTTATAACGTTATGTAGCATTACGTTATAACGTATAACGTTATGTAGCATTACGATGTAACGTATAACGTTATGTAGCATTACGATATAACGTATAACGTTATGTAGCATTACGATATAACGTATAACGTTATGCAGCATTACGATATAACGTATAACGTTATGTAGCATTACGATATAACGTATAACGTTATGTAGCACTACGATATAACGTATAACGTTATGTAGCATTATGATATAACGTATAACGTTATATAGTATTTCGTTATCACGTATAACGTTATGTAGCATTACGATATAACTTATAACGTTATGTAGCATTACGTTATAACGTATAACGTTATGTAGCATTACGATGTAACGTATAACGTTATGTAGCATTACGATATAACGTATAACGTTATGTAGCATTACGATATAACGTATAACGTTATGCAGCATTACGATATAACGTATAACGTTATGTAGCATTACGATATAACGTATAACGTTATGTAGCACTACGATATAACGTATAACGTTATGTAGCATTACGATATAACGCATAACGTTATGTAGCATTACGATATAACGCATAACGTTATGTAGCATTACGATATAACGTATAACGTTATGTAGCATTACGATATAACGTATAACGTTATGCAGCATTACGATATAACGCATAACGTTATGTAGCATTACGATATAACGCATAACGTTATGTAGCATTACGTTATAACGTATAACGTTATGTAGCATTACGATGTAACGTATAACGTTATGTAGCATTACGATATAACGTATAACGTTATATAGTATTTCGTTATCACGTATAACGTTATGTAGCATTACGATATAACTTATAACGTTATGTAGCATTACGTTATAACGTATAACGTTATGTAGCATTACGATGTAACGTATAACGTTATGTAGCATTACGATATAACGTATAACGTTATGTAGCATTACGATATAACGTATAACGTTATGCAGCATTACGATATAACGTATAACGTTATGTAGCATTACGATATAACGTATAACGTTATGCAGCACTACGATATAACGTATAACGTTATGTAGCATTACGATATAACGTATAACGTTATGTAGAATTACTATATAACGTATGGCGTTATGTAGCATTACGATATAACGTATAACGTTATGTAGCATTACGTTATAACGTATAACGTTATGTAGCATTACGATATAACGTATAACGTTATGCAGCATTACGATATAACGTATAACGTTATGTAGCATTACGATATAACGTATAACGTTATGTAGAATTACTATATAACGTATAACGTTATGTAGCATTACGATATAACGTATAACGTTATATGGTAACACGTTAAAACGTATAACGTTATGTAGCATTACGATATAACGTATAACGTTATGTAGCATTACGATATAACGTATAACGATATATCGTAACACGTTATAACGTATAACGTTATGTACCATTACGATATAACGTATAACGTTATGTAGCATTACGATATAACGTATAACGTTATGTAGCATTACGATATAACGTATAACGTTATATCGTAATACGTTATAACGTATAACGTTATGTAGCATTACGATATAACGTATAACGTTATGTAGCATTACGACATAACGTATAACGTTATGTAGCATTACGATATAACGTATAACGTTATGTAGCATTACGATATAACGTATAACGTTATGCAGCATTACGATATAACGTATAACGTTATGTAGCATTACGATATAACGTATAACGTTATGTAGAATTACTATATAACGTATGGCGTTATGTAGCATTACGATATAACGTATAACGTTATGTAGCATTACGATATAACGCATAACGTTATGTAGCATTACGATATAACGCATAACGTTATGTAGCATTACGTTATAACGTATAACGTTATGTAGCATTACGATGTAACGTATAACGTTATGTAGCATTACGATATAACGTATAACGTTATGTAGCACTACGATATAACGTATAACGTTATGTAGCATTACGATATAACGTATAACGTTATATAGTATTTCGTTATCACGTATAACGTTATGTAGCATAACGATATAACTTATAACGTTATGTAGCATTACGTTATAACGTATAACGTTATGTAGCATTACGATGTAACGTATAACGTTATGTAGCATTACGATATAACGTATAACGTTATGTAGCATTACGATATAACGTATAACGTTATGCAGCATTACGATATAACGTATAACGTTATGTAGCATTACGATATAACGTATAACGTTATGTAGCACTACGATATAACGTATAACGTTATGTAGCATTATGATATAACGTATAACGTTATATAGTATTTCGTTATCACGTATAACGTTATGTAGCATTACGATATAACTTATAACGTTATGTAGCATTACGTTATAACGTATAACGTTATGTAGCATTACGATGTAACGTATAACGTTATGTAGCATTACGATATAACGTATAACGTTATGTAGCATTACGATATAACGTATAACGTTATGCAGCATTACGATATAACGTATAACGTTATGTAGCATTACGATATAACGTATAACGTTATGTAGCACTACGATATAACGTATAACGTTATGTAGCATTACGATATAACGCATAACGTTATGTAGCATTACGATATAACGCATAACGTTATGTAGCATTACGATATAACGTATAACGTTATATCGTAATACGTTATAACGTATAACGTTATGTAGCATTACGATATAACGTATAACGTTATGTAGCATTACTATATAACGTATAGCGTTATGTAGCATTACGATATATCGTATAACGTCATGTAGCATTTCTATATAACGTATAACGTTATGTAGCATTGCGATATAACGTATAACGTTATGTAGAAATACGATATAACGTATAACGTTATGTAGCATTACGATATAACGTATAACGTTATGTAGCATTACGATATAGCGTATAACGTTATGTAGCATTACGATATAACGCATAACGTTATGTAGCATTACGTTATAACATATAACGTTATGTAGCATTACGATATAACGTATAACGTTATGTAGCATTACTATATAACGTATAACGTTATGTAGCATTACGATATATCGTATAACGTCATGTAGCATTTCTATATAACGTATAACGTTATGTAGCATTACGATATAACGTATAACGTTATGTAGAAATACGATATAACGTATAACGTTATGTAGCATTACGATATAACGTATAACGTTATGTAGCATTACGATATAGCGTATAACGTTATGTAGCATTACGATATAACGTATAACGTTATGTAGCATTACGATGTAACGAATAACGATATATGGTAATACGTTATAACGTATAACGTTATGTAGCATTACGATATAACGTATAATGTTATGTAGCATTACGATATAACGTATAACGTTATGTAGCATTACGATATAACGTATAACGTTATGTAGCACTACGATATAACGTATAACGTTATGTAGCATTACGATATAACGTATAACGTTATATAGTATTTCGTTATCACGTATAACGTTATGTAGCATTACGATATAACTTATAACGTTATGTAGCATTACGTTATAACGTATAACGTTATGTAGCATTACGATGTAACGTATAACGTTATGTAGCATTACGATATAACGTATAACGTTATGTAGCATTACGATATAACGTATAACGTTATGCAGCATTACGATATAACGTATAACGTTATGTAGCATTACGATATAACGTATAACGTTATGTAGCACTACGATATAACGTATAACGTTATGTAGCATTATGATATAACGTATAACGTTATATAGTATTTCGTTATCACGTATAACGTTATGTAGCATTACGATATAACTTATAACGTTATGTAGCATTACGTTATAACGTATAACGTTATGTAGCATTAAGATGTAACGTATAACGTTATTTAGCATTACGATATAACGTATAACGTTATGTAGCATTACGATATAACGTATAACGTTATGCAGCATTACGATATAACGTATAACGTTATGTAGCATTACGATATAACGTATAACGTTATGTAGCACTACGATATAACGTATAACGTTATGTAGCATTACGATATAACGCATAACGTTATGTAGCATTACGATATAACGCATAACGTTATGTAGCATTACGATATAACGTATAACGTTATATCGTAATACGTTATAACGTATAACGTTATGTAGCATTACGATATAACGTATAACGTTATGTAGCATTACGACATACCGTATAACGTTATGTAGCATTACGATATAACGTATAACGTTATGTAGCATTACGATATAACGTATAACGTTATGCAGCATTACGATATAACGTATAACGTTATGTAGCATTACGATATAACGTATAACGTTATGCAGCATTACGATATAACGTATAACGTTATGTAGCATTACGATATAACGTATAACGTTATGTAGAATTACTATATAACGTATAACGTTATGTAGCATTACGATATAACGTATAACGTTATATGGTAACACGTTAAAACGTATAACGTTATGTAGCATTACGATATAACGTATAAGGTTATGTAGCATTACGATATAACGTATAACGATATATCGTAATACGTTATAACGTATAACGTTATGTAGCATTACGATATAACGTATAACGTTATGTAGCATTACGACATAACGTATAACGTTATGTAGCATTACGATATAACGTATAACGTTATGTAGCATTATGATATAACGTATAACGTTATGTAGTATTACGTTATAACGTATGGCGTTAGCATTACGATATATCGTATAACGTTATGCAGTATTACGTTTTAACGTATGGCGTTATGTAGCATTACGATAGAACGTATAACGTTATATAGTAATACGTTATAACGTATAACGTTATGTAGCATTACGATATAACGTATAACGTTATGTAGCACTACGATATAACGTATAACGTTATGTAGCATTGCGATATAACGTATAACGTTATGTAGCATTACGATATAACGTATAACGTTATGTAGCATTACTATATAACGTACAACGTTATGTAGCATTACGATATATCGTATAACGTTATGTAGCATTACCATATAACGTATAAGTTTATATGGTAATACGTTATAACGTATAACGTTATGTAGCATTACGATATAACGTATAACGTTATATCGTAATACGTTATAACGTATAACGTTATGTAGCATTATGATATAACGTAAAAGGTTATGTAGCATTACGACATAACGTATAACGTTATGTAGCATTACGATATAACGTATAACGTTTTGTAGCATTACGATATAACGTATAACGTTATGTAGCATTACTATATAACGTATAACGTTATGTAGCATTACGATATATCGTATAACGTTATGTAGCATTACCATATAACGTATAACGTTATATGGTAATACGTTATAACGTATAACGTTATGTAGCATTACGATATAACGTATAACGTTATATCGTAATACGTTATAACGTATAACGTTATGTAGCATTATGATATAACGTAAAACGTTATGTAGCATTACGACATAACGTATAACGTTATGTAGCATTACGTTATAACGTATAACGTTATGTAGCATTATGATATAACGTATAACGTTACGTAGTATTACGTTATAACGTATGGCGTTATGTAGCATTACGATTTATCGTATAACGTTATGTAGTATTACGTTTTAACGTATGGCGTTATGTAGCATTACGATATAACGTATAACGTTATATGGTAATACGTTTTAACGTATGGCGTTATGTAGCATTACGATATAACGTATAACGTTATATGGTAATACGTTATAACGTATAACGCTATGTAGCATTACGATATAACGTATAACGTTATGTAGCACTACGATATAACGTATAACGTTATGTAGCATTACGATATAACGTATAACGTTATGTAGCATTACAATGTAACGTACAACGTTATGTAGCATTACGATATAATGTATAACGTTATGTAGCACTACGATATAACCTATAACGTTATGTAGCATTACGATATAACGTATAACGTTATGTAGCATTACGATATAACGTATAACGTTATGTAGCATTACGATATAACGTATAACGTTATGTAGCACTACGATATAACCTATAACGTTATGTAGCATTACGATATAACGTATAAGGTTATGCAGCATTACGATATAACTTATAACGTTATGTAGCATTACGTTATAACGTATAACGTTATGTAGCATTACGATATATCGTATAACGTTATGTAGTATTACGTTTTAACGTATGGCGTTATGTAGCATTACGATATAACGTATAACGTTATATGATAATACGTTATAACGTATAACGTTATGTAGCATTACGATATAACGTATAACGTTATGTAGCACTACGATATAACGTATAACGTTATGTAGCATTACGATATAACGTATAACGTTATGTAGCATTACGATATAACGTATAACGTTATGTAGCATTATGATATAACGTATAACGTTATGTAGCATTACGATGTAACGAATAACGATATATGGTAATACGTTATAGCGTATAACGTTATGTAGCATTACGATATAACGTATAACGTTATGTAGCATTACGATATAACGTATAACGTTATGTAGCACTACGATATAACGTATAACGTTATGTAGCACTACGATATAACGTATAACGTTATGTAGCATTACGATATGACGTATAACGTTATATAGTATTACGTTATCACGTATAACGTTATGTAGCATTACGATATAACGTATAACGTTATGTAGCATTACGATATAACGTATAACGTTATGTAGCATTACGATATAACGTATAACGTTATGTAGCACTACGATACAACGTATAACGTTATGTGGCATTACGATATGACGTATAACGTTATATAGTATTACGTTATCACGTATAACGTTATGTAGCATTACGATGTAACGTATAACGTTATGTAGCATTACGATATAACGTATAACATTATATGGTAATACGTTATAACGTATAACGTTATGTAGCATTACGATATAACGTATAACGTTCTGTAGCACTACGATATAACGTATAACGTTATGTAGCATTACGATATAACGTATAACGTTATATAGCATTACGATATAACGTATAACGGTATGTAGCATTATGATATAACGTATAACGTTATGCAGCATTACGATATAACGTATAACGTTATGTAGCATTACGATATAACGTATAACTTTATATAGTATTACGTTATAACGTATAACGTTATGTAGCATTACGTTATAACGTATAACGTTATGTAGCATTACGATATAACGTATAACGTTATGTAGCATTACTATATAACGTATAACGTTATGTAGAAATACGATATAACGTATAACGTTATGTAGCACTACGATATAACGTATAACGTTATGTAGCATTACGATATAACGTATAACGTTATATGGTAATACGTTATAACGTATAACGTTATGTAGCATTACGATATAACGTATAACTTTATATAGTATTACGTTATAACGTATAACGTTATGTAGCATTACGATATAACGTATAACGTTATGTAGCACTACGATATAACGTATAACGTTATGTAGCATTACGATATAACGTATAACGTTATATGGTAACACGTTAAAACGTATAACGTTATGTAGCATTACAATATGACGTATAACGTTATGTAGCATTACGATATAACGTATAACGTTATGTAGCACTACGATATAACGTATAACGTTATGTAGCATTACGATATAACGTATAACGTTATGTAGCATTACGATATAACGTATAACGTTATGTAGCACTACGATACAACGTATAACGTTATATGGTAATACGTTATAACGTATAACGTTATGTAGCATTACGATATAACGTATAACTTTATATAGTATTACGTTATAACGTATAACGTTATGTAGCATTACGTTATAACGTATAACGTTATGTAGCATTACGATATAACGTATAACGTTATGTAGCATTACTATATAACGTATAACGTTATGTAGAAATACGATATAACGTATAACGTTATGTAGCATTACGATATAACGTATAACGTTATGTAGCATTACGATATAACGTATAACGTTATATGGTAATACGTTATAACGTATAACGTTATGTAGCATTACGATATAACGTATAACTTTATATAGTATTACGTTATAACGTATAACGTTATGTAGCATTACGATATAACGTATAACGTTATGTAGCACTACGATATAACGTATAACGTTATGTAGCATTACGATATAACGTATAACGTTATATGGTAACACGTTAAAACGTATAACGTTATGTAGCATTACAATATGACGTATAACGTTATGTAGCATTACGATATAACGTATAACGTTATGTAGCACTACGATATAACGTATAACGTTATGTGGCACTACGATATAACGAATAACGATATATGGTAATACGTTATAACGTATAACGTTATGTAGCAATGCGATATAACGTATAACGTTATGTAGCACTACGATATAACGGATAACGTTATGTAGCATTACGATATAACGTATAACGTTATGTAGCATTACGATATAACGTATAACGTTATGTAGCACTACGATATAACGTATAACGTTATGTAGCATTACGATATAACGTATAACGTTATGTAGCATTATTATATAACGTATAACGTTATGTAGCATTACGATATATCGTATAACGTCATGTAGCATTACGATATAACGTATAACGTTATATGGTAACACGTTAAAACGTATAACGTTATGTAGCATTACGATATAACGTATAACGTTATGTAGCATTACGATATAACGTATAACGTTATGTAGCACTACGATATAACGTATAACGTTATGTAGCATTACGATATAACGTATAACGTTATGTAGCATTATTATATAACGTATAACGTTATGTAGCATTACGATATATCGTATAACGTCATGTAGCATTACGATATGACGTATAACGTTATATAGTATTACGTTATCACGTATAACGTTATGTAGCATTACGATATAACGTATAACGTTATGTAGCATTACGATATAACGTATAACGTTATGTAGCATTACGATATAACGTATAACGTTATGTAGCACTACGATACAACGTATAACGTTATGTGGCATTACGATATGACGTATAACGTTATATAGTATTACGTTATCACGTATAACGTTATATAGTATTACGTTATCACGTATAACGTTATGTAGCATTACGATATAACGTATAACGGTATGTAGCATTATGATATAACGTATAACGTTATGCAGCATTACGATATAACGTATAACGTTATGTAGCATTACGATATAACGTATAACTTTATATAGTATTACGTTATAACGTATAACGTTATGTAGCATTACGTTATAACGTATAACGTTATGTAGCATTACGATATAACGTATAACGTTATGTAGCATTACTATATAACGTATAACGTTTTGTAGAAATACGATATAACGTATAACGTTATGTAGCATTACGATATAACGTATAACGTTATGTAGCATTACGATATAACGTATAACGTTATATGGTAATACGTTATAACGTATAACGTTATGTAGCATTACGATATAACGTATAACTTTATATAGTATTACGTTATAACGTACAACGTTATGTAGCATTACGATATAACGTATAACGTTATGTAGCACTACGATATAACGTATAACGTTATGTAGCATTACGATATAACGTATAACGTTATATGGTAACACGTTAAAACGTATAACGTTATGTAGCATTACAATATGACGTATAACGTTATGTAGCATTACGATATAACGTATAACGTTATGTAGCACTACGATATAACGTATAACGTTATGTGGCACTACGATATAACGAATAACGATATATGGTAATACGTTGTAACGTATAACGTTATGTAGCAATGCGATATAACGTATAACGTTATGTAGCACTACGATATAACGGATAACGTTATGTAGCATTACGATATAACGTATAACGTTATGTAGCATTACGATATAACGTATAACGTTATGTAGCACTACGATATAACGTATAACGTTATGTAGCATTACGATATAACGTATAACGTTATGTAGCATTATTATATAACGTATAACGTTATGTAGCATTACGATATATCGTATAACGTCATGTAGCATTACGATATAACGTATAACGTTATATGGTAACACGTTAAAACGTATAACGTTATGTAGCATTACGATATAACGTATAACGTTATGTAGCACTACGATATAACGTATAACGTTATGTAGCATTATTATATAACGTATAACGTTATGTAGCATTACGATATATCGTATAACGTCATGTAGCATTACGATATAACGTATAACGTTATGTAGCATTACGATATAGCGTATAACGTTATGTAGAAATACGATATAACGTATAACGTTATGTAGCATTACGATATAACGTATAACGTTATGTAGCATTACGATATAACGTATAACGTTATGTAGCACTACGATATAACGTATAACATTATGTAGCATTACGATATAACGTATAACGTTATGTAGCACTACGATATAACGTATAACGTTATGTAGCATTACAATATAACGTATAACATTATATAGTATTACGTTATGACGTATAGCGTTATGTAGCATTACGATATAACGTATAACTTTATATAGTATTACGTTATAACGTATAACGTTATGTAGCATTACGTTATAACGTATAACGTTATGTAGCATTACGATATAACGTATAACGTTATGTAGCATTACGATATAACGTATAACGTTATGTAGCACTACGATATAACGTATAACGTTATGTAGCATTACGATATAACGTATAACGTTATATGGTAACACGTTAAAACGTATAACGTTATGTAGCACTACGATATAACGTATAACGTTATGTAGCATTACGATATAACGTATAACGTTATATGGTAACACGTTAAAACGTATAACGTTATGTAGCATTACAATATGACGTATAACGTTATGTAGCATTACGATATAACGTATAACGTTATGTAGCACTACGTTATAACGTATAACGTTATGTGGCACTACGATATAACGAATAACGATATATGGTAATACGTTATAACGTATAACGTTATGTAGCAATGCGATATAACGTATAACGTTATGTAGCACTACGATATAACGTATAACGTTATGTAGCATTACGATATAACGTATAACGTTATGTAGCATTATTATATAACGTATAACGTTATGTAGCATTACGATATATCGTATAACGTCATGTTGCATTACGATATAACGTATAACGTTATATGGTAACACGTTAAAACGTATAACGTTATGTAGCATTACGATATAACGTATAACGTTATGTAGCACTACGATATAACGTATAACGTTATGTAGCATTATTATATAACGTATAACGTTATGTAGCATTACGATATATCGTATAACGTCATGTAGCATTACGATATAACGTATAACGTTATGTAGCATTACGATATAGCGTATAACGTTATGTAGAAATACGATATAACGTATAACGTTATGTAGCATTACGATATAACGTATAACGTTATGTAGCATTACGATATAACGTATAACGTTATGTAACATTACGATATAACGTATAACGTTATGTAGCATTACGATATAACGTATAACGTTATGTAGCACTACGATATAACGTATAACGTTATGTAGCATTACGATATAACGTATAACATTATATAGTATTACGTTATCACGTATAGCGTTATGTAGCATTACGATATAACGTATAACGTTATGTAGCATTACGATATAACGTATAACGTTATGTAGCATTACTATATAACGTATAACGTTATGTAGGAATACGATATAACGTATAACGTTATGTAGCATTACGATATAACGTATAACGTTATGTAGCATTACGATATAACGTATAACGTTATGTAGCATAACGATATAACGTATAACGTTATGTAGCATTACGATATAACTTATAACGTTATGTAGCATTACGATATAACGTATAACGTTATGTAGCATTACGATATAACGTATAACGTTATGTAGCACTACGATATAACGTATAACGTTATGTAGCATTACGATATAACGTATAACGTTATGTAGCATTACGATATAACGTATAACGTTATGTAGCATTACGATATAACGTATAACGTTATGTAGCATTACGATATAACGTATAACGTTATGTAGCATTACGATATAACGTATAACGTTATGCAGCATTACGATATAACGTATAACGTTATGTAGCATTACGATATAACGTATAACTTTATATAGTATTACGTTATAACGTATAACGTCATGTAGCATTACGTTATAACGTATAACGTTATGTAGCATTACGATATAACGTATAACGTTATGTAGCACTACGATATAACGTATAACGTTATGTAGCATTACGATATAACGTATAACGTTATGTAGCATTACTATATAACGTATAACGTTATGTAGAAATACGATATAACGTATAACGTTATGTAGCATTACGATATGACGTATAACGTTATATAGTATTACGTTATCACGTATAACGTTATGTAGCATTACGATATAACTTATAACGTTATGTAGCATTACGTTATAACGTATAACGTTATGTAGCATTACGATGTAACGTATAACGTTATGTAGCATTACGATATAACTTATAACGTTATATAGTATTACGTTATAACGTATAACGTTATGTAGCATAACGATATAACGTATAACGTTATGTAGCATTACGATATAACGTATAACGTTATGTAGCATTACGATACAACGTATAACGTTATGTAGCATTGCTATGTAACGAATAACGATATATGGTAATACGTTATAACGTATAACGTTATGTAGCATTACGATATAGCGTATAACGTTATGTAGAAATACGATATAACGTATAACGTTATGTAGCATTACGATATAACGTATAACGTTATGTAGCATTACGATATAACGTATAACGTTATGTAACATTACGATATAACGTATAACGTTATGTAGCATTACGATATAACGTATAACGTTATGTAGCACTACGATATAACGTATAACGTTATGTAGCATTACGATATAACGTATAACATTATATAGTATTACGTTATCACGTATAGCGTTATGTAGCATTACGATATAACGTATAACTTTATATAGTATTACGTTATAACGAATAACGTTATGTAGCATTACGTTATAACGTATAACGTTATGTAGCATTACGATATAACGTATAACGTTATGTAGCATTACGATATAACGTATAACGTTATGTAGCACTACGATATAACGTATAACGTTATGTAGCATTACGATATAACGTATAACGTTATATGGTAACACGTTAAAACGTATAACGTTATGTAGCATTACAATATGACGTATAACGTTATGTAGCATTACGATATAACGTATAACGTTATGTTGCACTACGTTATAACGTATAACGTTATGTGGCACTACGATATAACGAATAACGATATATGGTAATACGTTATAACGTATAACGTTATGTAGCAATGCGATATAACGTATAACGTTATGTAGCACTACGATATAACGTATAACGTTATGTAGCATTACGATATAACGTATAACGTTATGTAGCATTACGATATAACGTATAACGTTATGTAGCACTACGATATAACGTATAACGTTATGTAGCATTACGATATAACGTATAACGTTATGTAGCATTATTATATAACGTATAACGTTATGTAGCATTACGATATATCGTATAACGTCATGTTGCATTACGATATAACGTATAACGTTATATGGTAACACGTTAAAATGTATAACGATATGTAGCATTACGATATAACGTATAACGTTATGTAGCACTACGATATAACGTATAACGTTATGTAGCATTATTATATAACGTATAACGTTATGTAGCATTACGATATATCGTATAACGTCATGTAGCATTACGATATAACGTATAACGTTATGTAGCATTACGATATAGCGTATAACGTTATGTAGAAATACGATATAACGTATAACGTTATGTAGCATTACGATATAACGTATAACGTTATGTAGCATTACGATATAACGTATAACGTTATGTAACATTACGATATAACGTATAACGTTATGTAGCATTACGATATAACGTATAACGTTATGTAGCACTACGATATAACGTATAACGTTATGTAGCATTACGATATAACGTATAACATTATATAGTATTACGTTATCACGTATAGCGTTATGTAGCATTACGATATAACGTATAACGTTATGTAGCATTACGATATAACGTATAACGTTATGTAGCATTACTATATAACGTATAACGTTATGTAGGAATACGATATAACGTATAACGTTATGTAGCATTACGATATAACGTATAACGTTATGTAGCATTACGATATAACGTATAACGTTATGTAGCATTACGATATAACGTATAACGTTATGTAGCATTACGATATAACGTATAACGTTATGTAGCATTACGATATAACGTATAACGTTATATGGTAATACGTTATAACGTATAACGTTATGTAGCATTACGATATAACTTATAACGTTATGTAGCATTACGATATAACGTATAACGTTATGTAGCATTACGATATAACGTATAACGTTATGTAGCACTACGATATAACGTATAACGTTATGTAGCATTACGATATAACGTATAACGTTATGTAGCATTACGATATAACGTATAACGTTATGTAGCATTACGATATAACGTATAACGTTATGTAGCATTACGATATAACGTATAACGTTATGTAGCATTACGATATAACGTATAACGTTATGCAGCATTACGATATAACGTATAACGTTATGTAGCATTACGATATAACGTATAACTTTATATAGTATTACGTTATAACGTATAACGTCATGTAGCATTACGTTATAACGTATAACGTTATGTAGCATTACGATATAACGTATAACGTTATGTAGCATTACTATATAACGTATAACGTTATGTAGAAATACGATATAACGTATAACGTTATGTAGCATTACGATATAACGTATAACGTTATGTAGCATTACGATATAACGTATAACGTTATGTAGCATTACGATATAACGTATAACGTTATGTAGCATTACGATATAACGTATAACGTTATATGGTAATACGTTATAACGTATAACGTTATGTAGCATTACGATATAACTTATAACGTTATGTAGCATTACGTTATAACGTATAACGTTATGTAGCATTACGATGTAACGTATAACGTTATGTAGCATTACGATATAACGTATAACGTTATGTAGCATTACGATATAACGTATAACGTTATGTAACATTACGATATAACGTATAACGTTATGTAGCATTACGATATAACGTATAACGTTATATAGTATTACGTTATAACGTATAACGTTATGTAGCATAACGATATAACGTATAACGTTATGTAGCATAACGATATAACGTATAACGTTATGTAGCATTACGATATAACGTATAACGTTATATAGTATTACGTTATAACGTATAACGTTATGTAGCATAACGATATAACGTATAACGTTATGTAGCATTACGATATAACGTATAACGTTATGTAGCATTACGATACAACGTATAACGTTATGTAGCATTACTATGTAACGAATAACGATATATGGTAATACGTTATAACGTATAACGTTATGTAGCATTACGATATAACGTATAACGTTATGTAGCATTACGATATGACGTATAACGTTATATAGTATTACGTTATCACGTATAACGTTATGTAGCATTACGATATAACTTATAACGTTATGTAGCATTACGTTATAACGTATAACGTTATGTAGCATTACGATGTAACGTATAACGTTATGTAGCATTACGATATAACGTATAACGTTATGTAGCATTACGATATAACGTATAACGTTATGCAGCATTACGATATAACGTATAACGTTATGTAGCATTACGATATAACGTTTAACTTTATATAGTATTACGTTATAACGTATAACGTCATGTAGCATTACGTTATAACGTATAACGTTATGTAGCATTACGATATAACGTATAACGTTATGTAGCATTACTATATAACGTATAACGTTATGTAGAAATACGATATAACGTATAACGTTATGTAGCATTACGATATAACGTATAACGTTATGTAGCATTACGATATAACGTATAACGTTATGTAGCATTACGATATAACGTATAACGTTATGTAGCATTACGATATAACGTATAACGTTATATGGTAATACGTTATAACGTATAACGTTATGTAGCATTACGATATAACGTATAACTTTATATAGTATTACGTTATAATGTATAACGTTATGTAGCATTACGTTATAACGTATAACGTTATGTAGCATTACGATATAACGTATAACGTTATGTAGCATTACGATATAACGTATAACGTTATGTAGCACTACGATATAACGTATAACGTTATGTAGCATTACGATATAACGTATAACGTTATATGGTAACACGTTAAAACGTATAACGTTATGTAGCATTACAATATGACGTATAACGTTATGTAGTATTACGTTTTAACGTATGGCGTTATGTAGCATTGCGATATAACGTATAACGTTATATGGTAATACGTTATAACGTATAACGTTATGTAGCATTACGATATAACGTATAACGTTATGTAGCACTACGATATAACGTATAACGTTATGTGGCACTACGATATAACGAATAACGATATATGGTAATACGATATATCGTATAACGTCATGTAGCATTACGATATAACGTATAACGTTATATGGTAACACGTTAAAACGTATAACGTTATGTAGCATTACGATATAACGTATAACGTTATGTAGCACTACGATATAACGTATAACGTTATGTAGCATTATTATATAACGTATAACGTTATGTAGCATTACGATATATCGTATAACGTCATGTAGCATTATTATATAACGTATAACGTTATGTAGCATTACGATATATCGTATAACGTCATGTAGCATTACGATATAACGTATAACGTTATATGGTAACACGTTAAAACGTATAACGTTATGTAGCATTACGATATAACGTATAACGTTATGTAGCACTACGATATAACGTATAACGTTATGTAGCATTATTATATAACGTATAACGTTATGTAGCATTACGATATATCGTATAACGTCATGTAGCATTACGATATAACGTATAACGTTATGTAGCATTACGATATAACGTATAACGTTATGTAGAAATACGATATAACGTATAACGTTATGTAGCATTACGATATAACGTATAACGTTATGTAGCATTACGATATAACGTATAACGTTATGTAGCATTACGATATAACGTATAACGTTATGTAGCATTACGATATAACGTATAACGTTATGTAGCATTACGATATAACGTATAACGTTATGTAGCATTACGATATATCGTATAACGTCATGTAGCATTACGATATAACGTATAACGTTATATGGTAACACGTTAAAACGTATAACGTTATGTAGCATTACGATATAACGTATAACGTTATGTAGCACTACGATATAACGTATAACGTTATGTAGCATTATTATATAACGTATAACGTTATGTAGCACTATTATATAACGTATAACGTTATGTAGCATTACGATATATCGTATAACGTCATGTAGCATTACGATATAACGTATAACGTTATGTAGCATTACGATATAACGTATAACGTTATGTAGCATTACGATATAACGTATAACGTTATGTAGCATTACGATATAACGTATAACGCTATGTAGCATTACGATATAACGTATAACGTTATGTAGCACTACGATATAACGTATAACGTTATGTAGCATTACGATATGACGTATAACGTTATATAGTATCACGTTATCACGTATAACGTTATGTAGCATTACGATATAACGTATAACGTTATGTAGCATTACGATATAACGTATAACGTTATGTAGCATTACGATATAACGTATAACGTTATGTAGCACTACGATACAACGTATAACGTTATGTAGCATTACGATATGACGTATAACGTTATATAGTATTACGTTATCACGTATAACGTTATGTAGCATTACGATGTAACGTATAACGTTATGTAGCATTACGATATAACGTATAACTTTATATAGTATTACGTTATAACGTATAACGTTATGTAGCATTACGTTATAACGTATAACGTTATGTAGCATTACGATATAACGTATAACGTTATGTAGCATTACTATATAACGTATAACGTTATGTAGAAATACGATATAACGTATAACGTTATGTAGCATTACGATATAACGTATAACGTTATGTAGCATTACGATATAACGTATAACGTTATGTAGCATTACGATATAACGTATAACGTTATGTAGCATTACGATATAACGTATAACGTTATATGGTAATACGTTATAACGTATAACGTTATGTAGCATTACGATATAACGTATAACTTTATATAGTATTACGTTATAACGTATAACGTTATGTAGCATTACGTTATAACGTATAACGTTATGTAGCATTACGATATAACGTATAACGTTATGTAGCATTACGATATAACGTATAACGTTATGTAGCACTACGATATAACGTATAACGTTATGCAGCATTACGATATAACGTATAACGTTATATGGTAACACGTTAAAACGTATAACGTTATGTAGCATTACAATATGACGTATAACGTTATGTAGCATTACGATATAACGTATAACGTTATGTAGCACTACGATATAACGTATAACGTTATGTGGCACTACGATATAACGAATAACGATATATGGTAATACGTTATAACGTATAACGTTATGTAGCAATGCGATATAACGTATAACGTTATGTAGCACTACGATATAACGTATAACGTTATGTAGCATTACGATATAACGTATAACGTTATGTAGCATTACGATATAACGTATAACGTTATGTAGCACTACGATATAACGTATAACGTTATGTAGCATTACGATATAACGTATAACGTTATGTAGCATTATTATATAACGTATAACGTTATGTAGCATTACGATATATCGTATAACGTCATGTAGCATTACGATATAACGTATAACGTTATATGGTAACACGTTAAAACGTATAACGTTATGTAGCATTACGATATAACGTATAACGTTATGTAGCACTACGATATAACGTATAACGTTATGTAGCATTATTATATAACGTATAACGTTATGTAGCATTACGATATATCGTATAACGTTATGTAGCATTACGATGTAACGTATAACGTTATGTAGCATTACGATATAACGTATAACGTTATGTAGCATTACGATATAACGTATAACGTTATGTAACATTACGATATAACGTATAACGTTATGTAGCATTACGATATAACGTATAACGTTATATAGTATTACGTTATAACGTATAACGTTATGTAGCATAACGATATAACGTATAACGTTATGTAGCATTACGATATAACGTATAACGTTATGTAGCATTACGATATAACGTATAACGTTATATAGTATTACGTTATAACGTATAACGTTATGTAGCATAACGATATAACGTATAACGTTATGTAGCATTACGATATAACGTATAACGTTATGTAGCATTACGATACAACGTATAACGTTATGTAGCATTACTATGTAACGAATAACGATATATGGTAATACGTTATAACGTATAACGTTATGTAGCATTACGATATAACGTATAACGTTATGTAGCATTACGATATGACGTATAACGTTATATAGTATTACGTTATCACGTATAACGTTATGTAGCATTACGATATAACTTATAACGTTATGTAGCATTACGTTATAACGTATAACGTTATGTAGCATTACGATGTAACGTATAACGTTATGTAGCATTACGATATAACGTATAACGTTATGTAGCATTACGATATAACGTATAACGTTATGCAGCATTACGATATAACGTATAACGTTATGTAGCATTACGATATAACGTTTAACTTTATATAGTATTACGTTATAACGTATAACGTCATGTAGCATTACGTTATAACGTATAACGTTATGTAGCATTACGATATAACGTATAACGTTATGTAGCATTACTATATAACGTATAACGTTATGTAGAAATACGATATAACGTATAACGTTATGTAGCATTACGATATAACGTATAACGTTATGTAGCATTACGATATAACGTATAACGTTATGTAGCATTACGATATAACGTATAACGTTATGTAGCATTACGATATAACGTATAACGTTATATGGTAATACGTTATAACGTATAACGTTATGTAGCATTACGATATAACGTATAACTTTATATAGTATTACGTTATAATGTATAACGTTATGTAGCATTACGTTATAACGTATAACGTTATGTAGCATTACGATATAACGTATAACGTTATGTAGCATTACGATATAACGTATAACGTTATGTAGCACTACGATATAACGTATAACGTTATGTAGCATTACGATATAACGTATAACGTTATATGGTAACACGTTAAAACGTATAACGTTATGTAGCATTACAATATGACGTATAACGTTATGTAGTATTACGTTTTAACGTATGGCGTTATGTAGCATTACGATATAACGTATAACGTTATATGGTAATACGTTATAACGTATAACGTTATGTAGCATTACGATATAACGTATAACGTTATGTAGCACTACGATATAACGTATAACGTTATGTGGCACTACGATATAACGAATAACGATATATGGTAATACGTTATAACGTATAACGTTATGTAGCAATGCGATATAACGTATAACGTTATGTAGCACTACGATATAACGTATAACGTTATGTAGCATTACGATATAACGTATAACGTTATGTAGCATTACGATATAACGTATAACGTTATGTAGCACTACGATATAACGTATAACGTTATGTAGCATTACGATATAACGTATAACGTTATGTAGCATTATTATATAACGTATAACGTTATGTAGCATTACGATATATCGTATAACGTCATGTAGCATTACGATATAACGTATAACGTTATATGGTAACACGTTAAAACGTATAACGTTATGTAGCATTACGATATAACGTATAACGTTATGTAGCACTACGATATAACGTATAACGTTATGTAGCATTATTATATAACGTATAACGTTATGTAGCATTACGATATATCGTATAACGTCATGTAGCATTACGATATAACGTATAACGTTATGTAGCATTACGATATAGCGTATAACGTTATGTAGAAATACGATATAACGTATAACGTTATGTAGCATTACGATATAACGTATAACGTTATGTAGCATTACGATATAACGTATAACGTTATGTAACATTACGATATAACGTATAACATTATATAGTATTACGTTATCACGTATAGCGTTATGTAGCATTACGATATAACGTATAACGTTATGTAGCATTACGATATAACGTATAACGTTATGTAGCATTACTATATAACGTATAACGTTATGTAGGAATACGATATAACGTATAACGTTATGTAGCATTACGATATAACGTATAACGTTATGTAGCATTACGATATAACGTATAACGTTATGTAGCATTACGATATAACGTATAACGTTATGTAGCATTACGATATAACGTATAACGTTATATGGTAATACGTTATAACGTATAACGTTATGTAGCATTACGATATAACTTATAACGTTATGTAGCATTACGTTATAACGTATAACGTTATGTAGCATTACGATATAACGTATAACGTTATGTGGCACTACGATATAACGAATAACGATATATGGTAATACGTTATAACGTATAACGTTATGTAGCAATGCGATATAACGTATAACGTTATGTAGCATTACGATATAACGTATAACATTATATAGTATTACGTTATCACGTATAACATTATATAGTATTACGTTATCACGTATAGCGTTATGTAGCATTACGATATAACGTATAACGTTATGTAGCACTACGATATAACGTATAACGTTATGTAGCATTATTATATAACGTATAACGTTATGTAGCATTACGATATATCGTATAACGTTATGTAGCATTACGATGTAACGTATAACGTTATGTAGCATTACGATATAACGTATAACGTTATGTAGAAATACGATATAACGTATAACGTTATGTAGCATTACGATATAACGTATAACGTTATGTAGCATTACGATATAACGTATAACGTTATGTAGCATTACGATATAACGTATAACGTTATGTAGCATTACGATATAACGTATAACGTTATATGGTAATACGTTATAACGTATAACGTTATGTAGCATTACGATATAACGTATAACTTTATATAGTATTACGTTATAACGTATAACGTTATGTAGCATTACGTTATAACGTATAACGTTATGTAGCATTACGATATAACGTATAACGTTATGTAGCATTACGATATAACGTATAACGTTATGTAGCACTACGATATAACGTATTACGTTATGCAGCATTACGATATAACGTATAACGTTATATGGTAACACGTTAAAACGTATAACGTTATGTAGCATTACAATATGACGTATAACGTTATGTAGCATTACGATATAACGTATAACGTTATGTAGCACTACGATATAACGTATAACGTTATGTGGCACTACGATATAACGAATAACGATATATGGTAATACGTTATAACGTATAACGTTATGTAGCAATGCGATATAACGTATAACGTTATGTAGCACTACGATATAACGTATAACGTTATGTAGCATTACGATATAACGTATAACGTTATGTAGCATTACGATATAACGTATAACGTTATGTAGCACTACGATATAACGTATAACGTTATGTAGCATTACGATATAACGTATAACGTTATGTAGCATTATTATATAACGTATAACGTTATGTAGCATTACGATATATCGTATAACGTCATGTAGCATTACGATATAACGTATAACGTTATATGGTAACACGTTAAAACGTATAACGTTATGTAGCATTACGATATAACGTATAACGTTATGTAGCACTACGATATAACGTATAACGTTATGTAGCATTATTATATAACGTATAACGTTATGTAGCATTACGATATATCGTATAACGTCATGTAGCATTACGATATAACGTATAACGTTATGTAGCATTACGATATAGCGTATAACGTTATGTAGAAATACGATATAACGTATAACGTTATGTAGCATTACGATATAACGTATAACGTTATGTAGCATTACGATATAACGTATAACGATATGTAACATTACGATATAACGTATAACATTATATAGTATTACGTTATCACGTATAGCGTTATGTAGCATTACGATATAACGTATAACGTTATGTAGCATTACGATATAACGTATAACGTTATGTAGCATTACTATATAACGTATAACGTTATGTAGGAATACGATATAACGTATAACGTTATGTAGCATTACGATATAACGTATAACGTTATGTAGCATTACGATATAACGTATAACGTTATGTAGCATTACGATATAACGTATAACGTTATGTAGCATTACGATATAACGTATAACGTTATATGGTAATACGTTATAACGTATAACGTTATGTAGCATTACGATATAACTTATAACGTTATGTAGCATTACGTTATAACGTATAACGTTATGTAGCATTACGATATAACGTATAACGTTATGTGGCACTACGATATAACGAATAACGATATATGGTAATACGTTATAACGTATAACGTTATGTAGCAATGCGATATAACGTATAACGTTATGTAGCATTACGATATAACGTATAACATTATATAGTATTACGTTATCACGTATAGCGTTATGTAGCATTACGATATAGCGTATAACGTTATGTAGAAATACGATATAACGTATAACGTTATGTAGCACTACGATATAACGTATAACGTTATGTAGCATTACGATATAACGTATAACATTATATAGTATTACGTTATCACGTATAACATTATATAGTATTACGTTATCACGTATAGCGTTATGTAGCATTACGATATAACGTATAACGTTATGTAGCACTACGATATAACGTATAACGTTATGTAGCATTATTATATAACGTATAACGTTATGTAGCATTACGATATATCGTATAACGTCATGTAGCATTACGATATAACGTATAACGTTTGGTAGCATTACGATATAGCGTATAACGTTATGTAGAAATACGATATAACGTATAACGTTATGTAGCATTACGATATAACGTATAACGTTATGTAGCATTACGATATAGCGTATAACGTTATGTAGAAATACGATATAACGTATAACGTTATGTAGCATTACGATATAACGTATAACGTTATGTAGCATTACGATATAACGTATAACGTTATGTAACATTACGATATAACGTATAACGTTATGTAGCATTACGATATAACGTATAACGTTATGTAGCATTACTATATAACGTATAACGTTATGTAGGAATACGATATAACGTATAACGTTATGTAGCATTACGATATAACGTATAACGTTATGTAGCATTACGATATAACGTATAACGTTATGTAGCATTACGATATAACGTATAACGTTATGTAGCATTACGATATAACGTATAACGTTATATGGTAATACGTTATAACGTATAACGTTATGTAGCATTACGATATAACTTATAACGTTATGTAGCATTACGATATAACGTATAACGTTATATGGTAATACGTTATAACGTATAACGTTATGTAGCATTACGATATAACTTATAACGTTATGTAGCATTACGTTATAACGTATAACGTTATGTAGCATTACGTTATAACGTATAACGTTATGTAGCATTACGATATAACTTATAACGTTATGTAGCATTACGTTATAACGTATAACGTTATGTAGCATTACGATATAGCGAATAACGTTATGTAGAAATACGATATAACGTATAACGTTATGTAGCATTACGATATAACGTATAACGTTATGTAGCATTACGATATAACGTATAACGTTATGTAACATTACGAAATAACGTATAACGTTATGTAGCATTACGATATAACGTATAACGTTATGTAGCACTACGATATAACGTATAACGTTATGTAGCATTACGATATAACGTATAACATTATATAGTATTACGTTATAACGTATAACGTTATGTAGCATTACGATATAACGTATAACGTTATGTAGCATTACTATATAACGTATAACGTTATGTAGGAATACGATATAACGTATAACGTTATGTAGCATTACGATATAACGTATAACGTTATGTAGCATTACGATATAACGTATAACGTTATGTAGCATTACGATATAACGTATAACGTTATGTAGCATTACGATATAACCTATAACGTTATATGGTAATACGTTATAACGTATAACGTTATGTAGCATTACGATATAACTTATAACGTTATGTAGCATTACGTTATAACGTATAACGTTATGTAGCATTACGATGTAACGTATAACGTTATGTAGCATTAGGATATAACGTATAACGTTATGTAGCATTACGATATAACGTATAACGTTATGTAGCATTACGATATAACGTATAACGTTATATAGTATTACGTTATAACGTATAACGTTATGTAGCATAACGATATAACGTATAACGTTATGTAGCATTACGATATAACGTATAACGTTATGTAGCATTACGATACAACGTATAACGTTATGTAGCATTACGATGTAACGAATAACGATATATGGTAATACGTTATAACGTATAACGTTATGTAGCATTACGATATAACGTATAACGTTATGTAGCATTACGATATAACGTATAACGTTATGTAGCATTACGATATAACGTATAACGTTATGTAGCATTACGATATAACGTATAACGTTATGTAGCATTACGATATAACGTATAACGTTATGTAGCATAACGATATAACGTATAACGTTATGTAGCATTACGATATAACGAATAACGATATATGGTAATACGTTATAACGTATAACGTTATGTAGCATTACGATATAACGTATAACGTTATGTAGCATAACGATATAACTTATAACGTTATGTAGCATTACGATATAACGTATAACGTTATGTAGCATTACGATACAACGTATAACGTTATGTAGCATTACGATGTAACGAATAACGATATATGGTAATACGTTATAACGTATAACGTTATGTAGCATTACGATATAACGTATAACGTTATGTAGCATTACGATATAACGTATAACGTTATGTAGCACTACGATATAACGTATAACGTTATGTAGCATTACGACAAAACGTATAACGTTATGTAGCATTACGATATATCGTATAACGTTATATAGTATTACGTTATAACGTATAACGTTTGTAGCATAACGATATAACGTATAACGTTATGTTGCATTACGATATAACGAATAACGATATATGGTAATACGTTATAACGTATAACGTTATGTAGCATTACGATATAACGTATAACGTTATGTAGCATTACGATATAACGTATAACGTTATGTAGCATTACGATATAACGTATAACGTTATATGGTAACACGTTAAAACGTATAACGTTATGTAGCATTACAATATGACGTATAACGTTATGTAGTATTACGTTTTAACTTATGGCGTTATGTAGCATTACGATATAACGTATAACATTATATGGTAATACGTTATAATGTATAACGTTATGTAGCATTACGATATAACGTATAACGTTATGTAGCACTACGATATAACGTATAACGTTATGTAGGATTACGATATAATGTATAACGTTATATAGCATTACGATATAACGTATAACGTTATGTAGCATTATGATATAACGTATACCGTTATGCAGCATTACGATATAACGTATAACGTTATGTAGCATTACGATATAACGTATAACGTTATGTAGCATTACGATATAACGTATAACGTTATGTAGCACTACGATATAACGTATAACGTTATGTAGCATTACGATATAACGTATAACGTTATATGGTAACACGTTAAAACGTACAACGTTATGTAGCATTACAATATGACGTATAACGTTATATGGTAATACGTTTTAACGTATGGCGTTATGTAGCATTACGATATAACGTATAACGTTATATGGTAATACGTTATAACGTATAACGTTATGTAGCAATACGATATAACGTATAACGTTATGTAGCATTACGTTATAACGTATAACGTTATGTAGCATTACGATATAACGTATAACGTTATGTAGCACTACGATATAACGTATAACGTTATGTAGCATTACAATATGACGTATAACGTTATGTAGTAATACGTTTTAACGTATGGCGTTATGTAGCATTACGATATAACGTATAACGTTATGTAGCACTACGATATAACGTATAACGTTATGTAGCATTACGATATAACGTATAACGTTATGTAGCATTATGATATAACGTATAACGTTATGCAGCATTACGATATAACGTATATCGTTATGCAGCATTACGATATAACGTATAACGTTATGCAGCATTACGATATAACGTATAACGTTATGCAGCATTACGATATAACGTATAACGTTATGCAGCATTACGATATAACGTGTAACGTTATGCAGCATTACGATATAACGTGTAACGTTATGCAGCATTACGCTATAACGTATAACGTTATGTAGCACTACGATATAACGTATAACGTTATGTAGCATTACAATATGACGTATAACGTTATGTAGTAATACGTTTTAACGTATGGCGTTATGTAGCATTACGATATAACGTATAACGTTATGTAGCACTACGATATAACGTATAACGTTATTTAGCATTACGATATAACGTATAACGTTATATAGCATTACGATATAACGTATAACGTTATGTAGCATTATGATATAACGTATAACGTTATGCAGCATTACGATATAACGTATAACGTTATGTAGCATTACGATATAACGTATAACGTTATGTAGTATTACGTTTTATCGTATGGCGTTATGTAGCATTACGATATAACGTATAACGTTATGCAGCATTACGATATAACGTATAACGTTATGTAGCATTATGATATAACGTATAACGTTATGCAGCATTACGATATAACGTATAGCGTTATGCAGCATTACGATATAACGTACATCGTTATGCAGCATTACGATATAACGTATAACGTTATGCAGCATTACGATATAACGTATAACGTTATGCAGCATTACGATATAACGTATAACGTTATGCAGCATTACGATATAACGTGTAACGTTATGCAGCATTACGATATAACGTATAACGTTATGTAGCATTATTATATAACGTATAACGTTATGTAGCATTACGATATAACGTATAACGTTATGTAGCATTATGATATAACGTATAACGTTATGCAGCATTACGATATAACGTATAACGTTATGTAGCATTACGATATAACGTATAACTTTATATAGTATTACGTTGTAACGTATAACGTTATGTACCATTGCGATATAACGTATAACGTTATGTAGCATTACGATATAACGTATAACGTTATATGGTAACACGTTAAAACGTATAACGTTATGTAGCATTACAATATGACGTATAACGTTATGTAGTATTACGTTTTATCGTATGGCGTTATGTAGCATTACGATATAACGTATAACGTTATGCAGCATTACGATATAACGTATAACGTTATGTAGCATTATGATATAACGTATAACGTTATGCAGCATTACGATATAACGTATAGCGTTATGCAGCATTACGATATAACGTACATCGTTATGCAGCATTACGATATAACGTATAACGTTATGCAGCATTACGATATAACGTATAACGTTATGCAGCACTACGATATAACGTATAACGTTATCTAGCATTACGATATAACGTATAACGTTATGTAGCATTATTATATAACGTATAACGTTATGTAGCATTACGATATAACGTATAACGTTATGTAACATTACGATATAACGTATAACGTTATGCAGCATTACGATATAACGTACATCGTTATGCAGCATTACGATATAACGTATAACGTTATGCAGCATTACGATATAACGTATAACGTTATGCAGCATTACGATATAACGTATAACGTTATGCAGCATTACGATATAACGTGTAACGTTATGCAGCATTACGATATAACGTGTAACGTTATGCAGCATTACGATATAACGTATAACGTTATGTAGCATTACGATATAACGTATAACGATATGTAGCATTACGATATAACGTATAACGTTATGTAGCATTACGATATAACGTATAACGTTATGGAGCATTACGATATAACGTATAACGTTATGTAGCATTACGATATAACGTATAACGTTATATAGTATTACGTTATAACGTATGGCGTTATGTAGCATTACGATATAACGTATAACGTTATGTAGCATTACGATATAACGTATAACGTTATATAGCATTACGATATAACGTATAACGTTATGTAGCATTATGATATAACGTATAACGTTATGCAGCATTACGATATAACGTATAACGTTATGTAGCATTATGATATAACGTATAACGTTATGCAGCATTACGATATAACGTATAGCGTTATGTAGCATTACGATATAACGTATAACTTTATATAGTATTACGTTATAACGTATAACTTTATGTAGCATTACGTTATAACGTATAACGTTATGTAGCATTACGATATAACGTATAACGTTATATGGTAACACGTTAAAACGTATAACGTTATGTAGCATTACAATATGACGTATAACGTTATGTAGTATTACGTTCCAACCTATGGCGTTATGTAGCATTACGATATAACGTATAACGTTATATGGTAATACGTTATAACGTATAACGTTATGTAGCATTACGATATAACGTATAACGTTATGTAGCACTACGATATAACGTATAACGTTTTGTAGCATTACGATATAACGTATAACGTTATGCAGCATTACGATATAACGTATAGCGTTATGTAGCATTACGATATAACGTATAACTTTATATAGTATTACGTTATAACGTATAACTTTATGTAGCATTACGTTATAACGTATAACGTTATGTAGCATTACGATATAACGTATAACGTTATGCAGCATTACGATATAACGTATAACGTTATGTAGCATTACGATATAACGTATAACGTTATGCAGCATTACGATATAACGTATAACGTTATGTAGCATTACAAAATGACGTATAACGTTATGTAGTATTACGTTCTAACGTATGGCGTTATGTAGCATTACGATATAACGTATAACGTTATATGGTAATACGTTATAACGTATAACGTTATGTAGCATTACGATATAACGTATAACTTTATATGGTAATACGTTATAACGTATAACGTTATGTAGCATTACGATATAACGTATAACGTTATATGGTAATACGTTATAACGTATAACGTTATGTAGCAATACGATAAAACATATAACGTTATGTAGCATTACGATATAACGTATAACGATATGTAGCATTAGGATATAACGTATAACGTTATGCAGCATTACGATATAACGTATAACGTTATATAGCATTACGATATAACGTGTAACGTTATGTAGCATTACGATATAACGTATAACGTTATGTAGCATTACGATATAAAGTATAACGATATGTAGCATTAGGATATAACGTATAACGTTATGCAGCATTACGATATAACGTATAACGTTATATAGCATTACGATATAACGTGTAACGTTATGTAGCATTACGATATAACGTATAACGTTATGTAGCATTACGATATAACGTATAACGTTATGTAGAATTACTATATAACGTATGGCGTTATGTAGCATTACGATATAACGTATAACGTTATGTAGCATTACGATATAACGTATAACTTTATATAGTATTACGTTATAACGTATAACGTTATGTAGCATTACGATATATCGTATAACGTCATGTAGCATTACGATATAACGTATAACGTTATGCAGCATTACGATATAACGTATAACGTTATGTAGCATTACGATATAACGTATATCGTTATGAAGAATTACTATATAACGTATGGCGTTATGTAGCATTACGATATAACGTATAACGTTATGTAGCATTACGATATAACGTATAACTTTATATAGTATTACGTTATAACGTATAACGTTATGTAGCATTACGTTATAACGTATAACGTTATGTAGCATTACGATATAACGTATAACGTTATGTAGCATTACTATATAACATATAACGTTATGTAGCATTACGATATATAGTATAACGTCATGTAGTATTACGATATAACGTATAACGTTATGTAGCATTACGATATAACGTATAACGATATGTAGCATTAGGTTATAACGTATAACGTTATGCAGCATTACGATATAACGTATAACGTTATTTAGCATTACGATATAACGTATAACGATATGTAGCATTAGGTTATAACGTATAACGTTATGCAGCATTACGATATAACGTATAACGTTATTTAGCATTACCATATAACGTATAACGTTATGTAGAATTACTATATAACGTATGGAGTTATGTAGCATTACGATATAACGTATAACGTTATGTAGCATTACGATATAACGTATAACATTATATGGTAATACGTTATAACGTATAACGTTATGTAGCATTACGATATAACTTATAACGTTATGTAGCATTACGATATAACGTATAACGTTATGTAGCATTACGATATAACGTATAACGTTATGTAGTATTACGATATAACGTATAACGTTACGAAGCATTTCGATATACCGTATAACGTTATGTAGCATAACGATATAACGTATAACGTTATATGGTAATACGTTATAACGTATAACGTTATGTAGTATTAAGTTATAACGTATAACGTAATGTAGTATTACGTTATATCGTATAAAGTTATGTAACATTACGATATAACATATGAAGTTATGTAGCATTACGATATAACGTACAACGTTATGTAGCAATACGATATAACGTATAACGTTATGTACAATTACGATATAACGTATAACGTTATGTAACATTACGATATAACGTATAACGTTATGTAGCATTACGATATAGGGTATAACGTTATGTAGCATTACGATATAACGTATAACGTTATGTAGCATTACGATATACCGTATAACGTTATGTAGCATTACGATATAACGTATAACATTATGTGGCATAACGATATAACGTATAAAGTTATGTAGCATTACGATATATCATATGAAGTTATGTAGCATTACGATATAACGTATAACGTTACGAAGCATTACGATATAACGTATAACGTTATGTAGCATTACTATATAACATATAACGTTATGTAGCATTACGATATATCGTATAACGTCATGTAGCATTACGATATAACGTATAACGTTATGCAGCATTACGATATAACGTATAACGTTATGTAGCATTACGATATAACGTATAACGTTATGTAGCAATACGATATAACGTATAACGTTATGTAGCATTACGATATAACGTATAACGTTATGTAACATTACGATATAACGTATAACGTTATGTAGCATTACGATATAGGGTATAACGTTATGTAGCATTACGATATAACGTATAACGTTATGTAACATTACGATATAACGTATAACGTTATGTAGCATTACGATATAGGGTATAACGTTATGTAGCATTACGATATAACGTATAACGTTATGTAGCATTACGATATACCGTATAACGTTATGTAGCATTACGATATAACGTATAACATTATGGGGCATAATGATATAACGTATAACGTCATGTAGCATTACGATATAACGTATAACGTTATGCAGCATTACGATATAACGTATAACGTTATGTAGCATTACGATATAACGTATATCGTTATGAAGAATTACTATATAACGTATGGCGTTATGTAGCATTACGATATAACGTATAACGTTATGTAGCATTACGATATAACGTATAACTTTATATAGTATTACGATATAACGTATAACGTTACGAAGCATTTCGATATACCGTATAACGTTATGTAGCATAACGATATAACGTATAACGTTATATGGTAATACGTTATAACGTATAACGTTATGTAGTATTAAGTTATAACGTATAACGTAATGTAGTATTACGTTATATCGTATAAAGTTATGTAACATTACGATATAACATATGAAGTTATGTAGCATTACGATATAACGTATAACGTTATGTAGCAACACGATATAACGTATAACGTTATGTACAATTACGATATAACGTATAACGTTATGTAACATTACGATATAACGTATAACGTTATGTAGCATTACGATATAGGGTATAACGTTATGTAGCATTACGATATAACGTATAACGTTATGTAGCATTACGATATACCGTATAACGTTATGTAGCATTACGATATAACGTATAACATTATGTGGCATAACGATATAACGTATAAAGTTATGTAGCATTACGATATATCATATGAAGTTATGTAGCATTACGATATAACGTATAACGTTACGAAGCATTACGATATAACGTATAACGTTATGTAGCATTACGATATAACGTATATCGTTATGAAGAATTACTATATAACGTATGGCGTTATGTAGCATTACGATATAACGTATAACGTTATGTAGCATTACGATATAACGTATAACGTTATGTAGCATTACGATATAACGTATAACGTTATGCAGCATTACGATATAACGTATAACGTTATGTAGCATTACGATATAACGTATAACGTTATGTAGCAATACGATATAACGTATAACGTTATGTAGCATTACGATATAACGTATAACGTTATGTAACATTACGATATAACGTATAACGTTATGTAGCATTACGATATAGGGTATAACGTTATGTAGCATTACGATATAACGTATAACGTTATGTAACATTACGATATAACGTATAACGTTATGTAGCATTACGATATAACGTATAACTTTATATAGTACTACGTTATAACGTATAACGTTATGTAGCATTACGTTATAACGTATAACGTTATGTAGCATTACGATATAACGTATAACGTTATGTAGCATTACTATATAACATATAACGTTATGTAGCATTACGATATATAGTATAACGTCATGTAGTATTACGATATAACGTATAACGTTATGTAGCATTACGATATAACGTATAACGTTATGTAGCATTACGATATACCGTATAACGTTATGTAGCATTACGATATAACGTATAACATTATGTGGCATAATGATATAACGTATAACGTCATGTAGCATTACGATATAACGTATAACGTTATGCAGCATTACGATATAACGTATAACGTTATGTAGCATTACGATATAACGTATATCGTTATGAAGAATTACTATATAACGTATGGCGTTATGTAGCATTACGATATAACGTATAACGTTATGTAGCATTACGATATAACGTATAACTTTATATAGTATTACGATATAACGTATAACGTTACGAAGCATTTCGATATACCGTATAACGTTATGTAGCATAACGATATAACGTATAACGTTATATGGTAATACGTTATAACGTATAACGTTATGTAGTATTGAGTTATAACGTATAACGTAATGTAGTATTACGTTATATCGTATAAAGTTATGTAACATTACGATATAACATATGAAGTTATGTAGCATTACGATATAACGTATAACGTTATGTAGCAATACGATATAACGTATAACGTTATGTACAATTACGATATAACGTATAACGTTATGTAACATTACGATATAACGTATAACGTTATGTAGCATTACGATATAGGGTATAACGTTATGTAGCATTACGATATAACGTATAACGTTATGTAGCATTACGATATACCGTATAACGTTATGTAGCATTACGATATAACGTATAACATTATGTGGCATAACGATATAACGTATAAAGTTATGTAGCATTACGATATATCATATGAAGTTATGTAGCATTACGATATAACGTATAACGTTACGAAGCATTACGATATAACGTATAACGTTATGTAGCATTACTATTTAACATATAACGTTATGTAGCATTACGATATATCGTATAACGTCATGTAGCATTACGATATAACGTATAACGTTATGCAGCATTACGATATAACGTATAACGTTATGTAGCATTACGATATAACGTATAACGTTATGTAGCAATACGATATAACGTATAACGTTATGTAGCATTACGATATAACGTATAACGTTATGTAACATTACGATATAACGTATAACGTTATGTAGCATTACGATATAGGGTATAACGTTATGTAGCATTACGATATAACGTATAACGTTATGTAACATTACGATATAACGTATAACGTTATGTAGCATTACGATATAACGTATAACTTTATATAGTATTACGTTATAACGTATAACGTTATGTAGCATTACGTTATAACGTATAACGTTATGTAGCATTACGATATAACGTATAACGTTATGTAGCATTACTATATAACATGTAACGTTATGTAGCATTACGATATATAGTATAACGTCATGTAGTATTACGATATAACGTATAACGTTATGTAGCATTACGATATAACGTATAACGTTATATAGTATTACGTTATAACGTATAACGTTATGTAGCATAACCATATAACGTATAACGTTATGTAGCATTACGATATAACGTATAACGTTATATGGTAATACGTTATAACGTATAACGTTATGTAGCATTACGATATAACGTATAACGTAATGTAGCATTACGATATAACGTATAACGTTATGTAGCATTACGATATAACGTATAACGTTATGTAGCATTACGTTATAACGTATAACGTTATGTAGCATTACGATATAACGTATAACGTTATTTAGCATTACCATATAACGTATAACGTTATGTAGAATTACTATATAACGTATGGCGTTATGTAGCATTACGATATAACGTATAACGTTATGTAGCATTACGATATAACGTATAACATTATATGGTAATACGTTATAAAGTATAACGTTATGTAGCAATACGATATAACGTATAACGTTATGTAGCATTACGATATAACGTATAACGTTATGTAGCATTACGTTATAACGTATAACGTTATGTAGCATTACGATATAACGTATAACGTTATGTAGCATTACGATATAACGTATAACGTTATGCAGCATTACGATATAACGTATAACGTTATGCAGCATTACGATATAACGTATAACGTTATGTAGCATTACGATATAACGTATAAAGTTATGCAGCATTACGATATAACGTATAACGTTATGCAGCATTACGATATAACGTATAACGTTATGCAGCATTACGATATAACGTATAACGTTATGCAGCATTACGATATAACGTATAACGTTATGCAGCATTACGATATAATGTATAACGTTATGTAGCAATACGATATAACGTATAACGTTATGTAGCATTACGATATAACGTATAACGTTATGTAGCATTACGTTATAACGTATAACGTTATGTAGCATTACGATATAACGTATAACGTTATGTAGCATTACGATATAACGTATAACGTTATGCAGCATTACGATATAACGTATAACGTTATGCAGCATTACGATATAACGTATAACGTTATGTAGCATTACGATATAACGTATAAAGTTATGCAGCATTACGATATAACGTATAACGTTATGCAGCATTACGATATAACGTATAACGTTATGCAGCATTACGATATAACGTATAACGTTATGCAGCATTACGATATAATGTATAACGTTATGCAGTATTACGATATAACTTATAACGTTATGTAGCATTACGATATAACGTATAACGTTATGTAGCATTACGATATAACGTATAACGTTATGTAGCATTACTATATAACGTATAACCTTATGTAGCATTACGATATAACGTATAACGTTATGTAGTATTACGTTATAACGTATAACGTTATGTAGCATAACGATATAACGTATAACGTTATGTAGCATTACGATATAACTTATAACGTTATGTAGCATTACGATATAACGTATAACGTTATGTAGCATTACGATATAACGTATAACGTTATGTAGTATTACGATATAACGTATAACGTTACGAAGCATTTCGATATACCGTATAACGTTATGTAGCATAACGATATAACGTATAACGTTATATGGTAATACGTTATAACGTATAACGTTATGTAGTATTAAGTTATAACGTATAACGTAATGTAGTATTACGTTATATCGTATAAAGTTATGTAACATTACGATATAACATATGAAGTTATGTAGCATTACGATATAACGTATAACGTTATGTAGCAATACGATATAACGTATAACGCTATGTAGCATTACGATATAACGTATAACGTTATGTAACATTACGATATAACGTATAACGTTATGTAGCATTACGATATAGGGTATAGCGTTATGTAGCATTACGATATAACGTATAACGTTATGTAGCATTACGATATACCGTATAACGTTATGTAGCATTACGATATAACGTATAACATTATGTGGCATAACGATATAACGTATAAAGTTATGTAGCATTACGATATATCATATGAAGTTATGTAGCATTACGATATAACGTATAACGTTACGAAGCATTACGATATAACGTATAACGTTATGTAGCATTACGATATAACGCATAACGTTATGTAGCATTACGATATAACGTATAACGTTACGAAGCATTACGATATAACGTATAACGTTATGTAGCATTACGATATAACGCATAACGTTATGTAGCATTACGATATAACGTATAACGTTATGTAGCATTACGATATAACGTATAACGTTATGTAGCATTACGATATAACGTATAACGTTATGTAGCATTACGAAATAACGTATGACGTTATGTAGCATTACGATGTAACGTATAACGTTATGTAGAATTACGATATAACGTATAACGTTATGTAGCATTACGATATAACGTATAACGTTATGTAACATTACGATATAACGTATAACGTTATGTAGCAATACGATATAACGTATAACGTTATATGGTAATACGTTATAACGTATAACGTTATGTAGCAATACGATATAACGTAT
Organism: Bombus lapidarius; assembly: GCA_936014575.1. Classification (NCBI taxonomy): domain Eukaryota; kingdom Metazoa; phylum Arthropoda; class Insecta; order Hymenoptera; family Apidae; genus Bombus; species Bombus lapidarius. The sequence goes on along the minus strand of CAKXZU010000098.1, from coordinate 288,095 downwards.
AACGTTATATAGTATTACGATATAAGGTATATCGTTATATAGTATTACGTTATATCGTATAACGTTATGTAGTATTACACTATAACGTATAAAGCTATGTAGCATTACGATATAACGTATAACGTTATGTAGCATAACGATATAACGTATAACGTTATATGGTAATACGTTATAACGTATAAGGTTATGTAGTATTAAGTTATAACGTATAACGTTATGTAGTATTACGTTATAACGTATAACGTTATGTAGTAATACGATATAACGTGTATGTCATGTAGCATTACGATAAAACGTATAACGTTATGTATCATAACGATATAACGTATAACGTCATGTAGCATAACGATATAACGTAAACGTTATGTAGCATTATGATATAACGTATAACGTTATATGCTAATACGTTATATCGTATAATGTTATGTAGCATTACGATATAACGTATAACGCTATGTAGCATTACGATATCACGTATAACGTTATGTAGCATTACGATATAACGTATAACGCTATGTAGTATTACGTTATAACGTATAACGTTATGTAGCATAACGATATAACGTATAACGTTATGTAGCATTACGATATAACATATGAAGTTATGTAGCATTACGATATAACGTATAACGTTACGAAGCATTGCGATATACCGTATAACGTTATGTAGCATAACGATATAACGTATAACGTTATATGGTAATACGTTATAACGTATAACGTTATGTAGTATTAAGTTATAACGTATAACGTTATGTAGTATTACGTTATATCGTATAAAGTTATGTAGCATTACGATATAACATATGAAGTTATGTAGCATTACGATATAACGTATAACGTTATGTAGCATTACGATTTAACGTATAACGTTATGTAGCATTACGAAATAACGTATGACGTTATGTAGCATTACGATATAACGTACAACGTTATGTAGCATTACGATATAACGTATAACGTTATGTAGCATTACGATATAACGTATAACGTTATGTAACATTACGATATAACGTATAACGTTATGTAGCATTACGATATAACGTATAACGTTATGTAGCATTACGTTATAACGAATTACGTTATATAGTATTACGTTATAACGTATGACGTTATGTAGCTTAACGACATAACGTATAGCGTTATGTACCATTACGATAGAACGTATAACGTTATGTAGCACTACGTTATAACGTATAACGATATGTATCATTACGATATAACGTATAACGTTATGTAGCATTACGATATAACCTTTAACGTTATGTAGCATTACGATATAACGTATGACGTTATGTAACATTACGATATAACGTATAACGTTATGTAGCATTACGTTATAACGAATTACGTTATATAGTATTACGTTATAACGTATGACGTTATGTAGCTTAACGACATAACGTATAGCGTTATGTACCATTACGATAGAACGTATAACGTTATGTAGCACTACGTTATAACGTATAACGTTATGTAGCATTGCGATATGCCGTATAACGTTATATGGTAATACGTTATAACGTATAACGTTAGGTAGCAATACGATATAACGTATAACGTTATGTAGCATTACGATATAAGGTATATCGTTATATAGTATTACGTTATATCGTATAACGTTATGTAGCACTACGATATAAGGTATAACGTTATGTAGCATTACGATATAACGTATAACGTTATGTAGCATTACGATATACCGTATAACGTTATGTAGCATTACGATATAACGTATAACGTTATGTAACATTACGATATAACGTATAACGTCATGTAGCATTACGTTATAACGAATTACGTTATATAGTATTACGTTATAACGTATGACGTTATGTAGCTTAACGACATAACGTATAGCGTTATGTAGCATTACGACATAACGTATAATGTTATGGAGCACTACGATATAAGGTATAAAGTTATGTAGCATTACGATATAACGTATAACGATATGTAGCATTACAATATACGGTATAACGTTATGTAGCATAACGATATAACGTATAACGTTATATGGTAATGCGTTATAACGTATAACGTTATGTAGCATTACGATATAATGTATAACGTTATGTGGCATTACGATATAACGTATAACGTAATGTAGCATATCGATATAACGTATAACGTTATATAGTATTACGTTATAACGTATAACGTTATGTAGTATTACGTTATAACGGATAACGTTATGTAGTATTATGTTATAACGTATAACGTTATGTAGTATTACGATATAACGTGTATGTTATGTAGCATTACGAAATAACGTATAACGTTATGTAGTATTACGATATAACGAATTACGTTATATAGTATTACGTTATAACGTATGACGTTATGTAGCTTAACGACATAACGTATAGCGTTATGTAGCATTACGACATAACGTATAATGTTATGTAGCACTACGATATAAGGTATAAAGTTATGTAGCATTACGATATAACGTATAACGATATGTAGCATTACAATATACGGTATAACGTTATGTAGCATAACGATATAACGTATAACGTTATATGGTAATGCGTTATAACGTATAACGTTATGTAGCATTACGATATAATGTATAACGTTATGTGGCATTACGATATAACGTATAACGTAATGTAGCATATCGATATAACGTATAACGTTATATAGTATTACGTTATAACGTATAACGTTATGTAGTATTACGTTATAAAGGATAACGTTATGTAGTATTACGTTATAACGTATAACGTTATGTAGTATTACGATATAACGTGTATGTTATGTAGCATTACGATATAACGTATAGCGTTATGTAGCATAACGATATAACGTATAACGTTATGTAGCATTACGATATAACCTTTAACGTTATGTAGCATTACGATATAACGTATGACGTTATGTAACATTACGATATAACGTATAACGTTATGTAGCATTACGTTATAACGAATTACGTTATATAGTATTACGTTATAACGTATGACGTTATGTAGCTTAACGACATAACGTATAGCGTTATGTACCATTACGATAGAACGTATAACGTTATGTAGCACTACGTTATAACGTATAACGTTATGTAGCATTGCGATATGCCGTATAACGTTATGTAGCATAACGATATAACGTATAACGTTATATGGTAATACGTTATAACGTATAACGTTATGTAGTATTAAGTTATAACGTATAACGTTATGTAGTATTACGTTATATCGTATAAAGTTATGTAGCATTACGATATAACATATGAAGTTATGTAGCATTACGATATAACGTATAACGTTATGTAGCATTACGATTTAACGTATAACGTTATGTAGCATAACGAAATAACGTATGACGTTATGTAGCATTACGATATAACGTATAACGTTATGTAGCATTACGATATAACGTATAACGTTATGTAGCATTACGATATAACGTATAACGTTATGTAACATTACGATATAACGTATAACGTTATGTAGCATTACGATATAACGTATAACGTTATATGGTAATACGTTATAACGTATAACGTTAGGTAGCAATACGATATAACGTATAACGTTATGTAGCATTACGATATAAGGTATATCGTTATATAGTATTACGTTATATCGTATAACGTTATGTAGTATTACGATATAACGTATAACGTTATGTAGCATTACGATATAACGTATAACGTTATGTAGCATTACGTTATAACGAATTACGTTATATAGTATTACGTTATATCGTATGACGTTATGTAGCTTAACGACATAACGTATAGCGTTATGTAGCATTACGATATAACGTATAACGTTATGTAGCATTACGATATAACGTATAACGTTATGTAGCATTACGATATAACGTATAACGTTATGTAGCATTACGATATAACGTATAACGTTATATGGTAATACGTTATAACGTATAACGTTATGTAGCATTACGATATAACGTATAACGTTATGTAGCATTACGATATAACGTATGACGTTATGTAGCATTACGATATAACGTATAACGTTATATGGTAATACGTTATAACGTATAACGTTAGGCAGCAATACGATATAACGTATAACGTTATGTAGCATTACGATTTAACGTATAACGTTATGTAGCATAACGAAATAACGTATGACGTTATGTAGCATTACGATATAACGTATAACGTTATGTAGCATTACGATATAACGTATAACGTTATGTAGCATTACGATATAACGTATAACGTTATGTAGCATTACGATATAACGTATAACGTTATATGGTAATACGTTATAACGTATAACGTTAGGTAGCAATACGATATAACGTATAACGTTATGTAGCATTACGATATAAGGTATATCGTTATATAGCATTACGTTATATCGTATAACGTTATGTAGCACTACGATATAAGGTATAACGTTATGTAGCATTACGATATAACGTATAACGTTATGTAGCATTACGATATACCGTATAACGTTATGTAGCATTACGATATAACGTATAACGTTATGTAACATTACGATATAACGTATAACGTCATGTAGCATTACGTTATAACGAATTACGTTATATAGTATTACGTTATAACGTATGACGTTATGTAGCTTAACGACATAACGTATAGCGTTATGTAGCATTACGATAGAACGTATAACGTTATGTAGCACTACGATATAACGTATCACGTTATGTAGCATTGTGATATAACATATAACGTTATATGGTAATACGTTATAACTTATAACGTTATGTAGCAATACGATATAACGTATGACGTTATGTAGCTTAACGACATAACGTATAGCGTTATGTAGCATTACGATAGAACGTATAACGTTATGTAGCACTACGATATAACGTATAACGTTATGTAGCATTGTGATATAACATATAACGTTATATGGTAATACGTTATAACTTATAACGTTACGTAGCAATACGATATAACGTATAACGATATGTAGCATTACGATATAACGTATAACGTTATGTAGCATATCGATATAACGTATAACGTTATATAGTATTACGTTATAACGTATAACGTTATGTAGTATTACGTCATAACGTATAAAGTTATGTAGTATTACGTTATAACGTATAACGTTATGTAGTATTACGATATAACGTGTATGTTATGTAGTATTACGTTATAACGTATAACGTTATGTAGCATAACGATATAACGTATAACATTATGTAGCACTACGATATAACGTATAAGGTTATGTAGCATTGTGATATAACGTATAACGTTATGTAGCATTACGTAATAACGTATAACATTATGTAGCATTACGGTATAACGTATAACGTTATGTAGTATTACGTTATAACGTATAACGTTATGTAGTATTACGATATAACGTGTATGTTATGTAGTATTACGTTATAACGTATAACGTTATGTAGCATAACGATATAACGTATAACATTATGTAGCACTACGATATAACGTATAAGGTTATGTAGCATTGTGATATAACGTATAACGTTATGTAGCATTACGTAATAACGTATAACGTTATGTAGCATTACGGTATAACGTATAACGTTATGTAGCATTACGATATAACGTATAACGTAATGTAGCATATCGATATAACGTAGAACGTTATATAGTATTACGTTATAACGTATAACGTTATGTAGTATTACGTTATAACGTATAACGTTATGTAGCATTACGATATAACGTATAACGTTATGTAGCATTACGTAATAACGTATAACGTTATGTAGCATTACGGTATAACGTATAACGTTATGTAGCATTACGATATAACGTATAACGTTATGTAGCATATCGATATAACGTATAACGTTATATAGTATTACGTTATAACGTATAACGTTATGTAGTATTACGTTATAACGTATAACGTTATGTAGCATTACGATATAACGTATAACGTTATGTAGCATTACGTAATAACGTATAACGTTATGTAGCATTACGGTATAACGTATAACGTTATGTAGCATTACGATATAACGTATAACGTTATGTAGCATATCGATATAACGTATAACGTTATATAGTATTACGTTATAACGTATAACGTTATGTAGTATTACGTCATAACGTATAAAGTTATGTAGTATTACGTTATAACGTATAACGTTATGTAGTATTACGATATAACGTGTATGTTATGTAGTATTACGTTATAACGTATAACGTTATGTAGCATAACGATATAACGTATAACATTATGTAGCACTACGATATAACGTATAACGTTATGTAGCATTGTGATATAACGTATAACGTTATATGGTAATACGTTATAACTTATAACGTTATGTAGCATTACGATATAACGTATAACGTTATGTAGCACTACGATATAACGTATAACGTTATGTAGCATAAGGGTATAACGTATAAAGTTATATGCTAATACGTTATATCGTGTAACGTTATGTAGCATTACGTTATAACGTATAACGTTATGTAGTATTACGATATAACGTATAACGTTATGTAGCATTACGATATAACGTGTATGTTATGTAGCATTATGATATAACGTATAACGTTATGTAACATTACGATATAACGTATAACGTTATGTAGCATTACGAAATAACGTATAACGTTATGTATTATTACGTTATAACGTATAACGTTATGTAGTATTACGTTATAACGTATAACGTTATGTAGCATTACGATATAACGTGTATGTTATGTAGCATTATGATATAACGTATAACGTTATGTAACATTACGATATAACGTATAACGTCATGTAGCATTACGGTTTAACGTATAACGTTATGTAACATTACGTTATAACGTATAATGTTATGTAGTATTACGTTATAACGTATAACGTTACGTAGTATTACGTTATAACGCATTTCTGCTGCAATTGGAGTTAGGATGTCATTTCGGAGCGCGTTATACTCCACATTTGTTTCTTTATACAGGGAAAATCGTAGGGTTTGCCCTACGTTAACTGTCTTCCCTGTCAAATCCAGAGCAATTATAGTTTTTAAATTTTTAGGGCCAAATAAATCTGTTGATCGTATCAGCGCTGCTATTGGGGTTACGAAGACAATTCGGGGCGCGTTATACTCCACATTTTATTCTTTACACAGGGCACATCGTTCGGTTTGCCCTACGTTAACATTGTTCCCTGTCAAATCTAATGCAACTATAGTATTTAAATTTTCAAGGCCAAATAAATCTAATTGATCGTATCTCCGCTGCTATTGGGGTTACGAAGACGTTTCGGATCACGTTATAATCCACATTTGATTCTTTATACAGGACACATCGTTCGGTTTGCCCAACGTTAACACTCTTCCCTGTCAAATCAAAAGCAATTATATTTTTTAAATTTTCAGGGCCAAATAAATCTAATTGATCGTGTCTCCACTGCTATTGGGGTTATCTGGGCAATTCGATGCGCGTTATACTCCACATTTGATTCTTTATAAAGGACACATCGGTCGGTTTGCCCAACGTTAACACTCTTCCCTGTCATATGCAATGCAATTAAATTATTTATATTTTCAAGGCCAAATAAATCTAATTGATCGTATCTCCGCTGCTATTGGGGTTATCTAGGCAATTCGCAGCTCGTTATACTCCACATTTGATTCTTTATACAGGACACATCGTTCGGTTTGCCCTACGTTAACTGTCTTCCCTGTCAAATCAAAAGCAATTATAGTTTTTAAATTTTCAAGGCCAAATAAATCTATTTGATCGTATCTCCGCTGCTATTGGGGTTATCTAGGCAATTCGATGCGCGTTATACTCCACATTTGATTCTTTATACAGGGCACATCGTTCGGTTTGCCCTACGTTAACATTGTTCCCTGTCAAATCTAATGCAATTATAGTATTTAAATTTTCAAGGCCTAATAAATCTAATTTATCGTATCACCGCTGCTGTTGGGGTTACGAAGACAATTCGGGGCGCGTTATACTCCACATTTGATTCTTTATACAGGACACATCGTTCGGTTTGCCCAACGTTAACACTCTTCCCTGTCATATGCAATGCAATTATATTATTTAAATTTTCAAGGCCAAATAAATCCAATTGATCGTATCTCCGCTGCTATTGGGGTTACGAAGACGTTTCGGATCACGTTATACTGCATATTTGATTCTTTATACAGGACACTTCGTTCGGTTTGCACAATGTTAACACTCTTCACTGTCAAATCAAAAGCAATTATAGTTTTTAAATTTTCAGGGCCAAATAAATCTAATTGATCGTATCTCCGCTGCTATAGGTGTTACGAAGACATTTCGGATCGCGTTACACTCCACATTTGATTCTTTATACAGGACACATCGTTCGGTTTGCACAATGTTAACATTCTTCCCTGTCAAATCTAATGCATTTATAGTATTTAAATTTTCAAGGCCAAATAAATCTAATTGATCGTATCTCCGCTGCTTTTGGGGTTACGAAGACAATTCGGGGCGCGTTATACTCCACATTTGATTCTTTATACAGGACACATCGTTCGGTTTGCCCAACGTTAACACTCTTCCCTGTCATATGCAATGCAATTATATTATTTAAATTTTCAAGGCCAAATAAATCTAATTGATCGTATCTCCGCTGCTATTGGGGTTACGAAGACAATTCGGGGCGCGTTATACTCCACATTTGATTCTTTATACAGGGCACATCATTCGGTTTGCCCTACGTTAACATTCTTCCCTGTCAAATCCAATGCAATCATAGTTTTTAAATTTTCAGGGCCAAATAAATCTAATTGATCGTATCTCCGCTGCTATTGGGGTTATCTAGTGAATTCGATGCGCGTTATACTCCACATTTGATTCCTTATACAGGACATATCGTTCGGTTTGCACAATGTTAACACTCTTCCCTGTCGTATGCAATGCAATTATATTATTTAAATTTTCAAGGCCAAATAAATCTAATTGATCGTATCACCACTGCTATTGGGGATATCTAGGCAATTCGCAGCGCATTATACTCCACATTTGATTCTTTATACAGGGCACATCGTTCGGATTGCCCTACGTTAACATTCTTCCCTGTCAAATCAAAAGCAGTTGTAGTTTTTAAACTTTCAGGGCCAAATAAATCTAATTGAACGTATCTCCGCTGCTATTGGGGATATCTAGGCAATTCGCAGCGCGTTATATTCCACATTTGCTTCTTTATACAGGGCACAAAGTTCGGTTTGCCCTACGTTAACACTCTTCCCTGTCATATGCAATGCAATTATATTATTTAAATTTTCAAGGCCGAAAAAATCTAATTGATCATATCTCCGCTGCTATTGGGGTTACGAAGACATTTCGGATCGCGTTAAACTCCACATTTGATTCTTTATACAGGACACATCGTTCGGTTTGCGTAATGTTAACACTCTTCCCTGTCAAATCAAAAGCAATTATAGTTTTTAAATTTTCAGGGCCTAATGAATCTAATTGATCGCGTCTCCGCTGCTATTCGTGTTATCTAGGCAATTCGATGCTCGTTATACTCCACATTTGATTCTTTATACAGGACACATCGTTCGGATTGCCCTACGTTAACTGTCTTCCCTGTCAAATCAAAAGCAATTATAGTTTTTAAATTTTCAGGGCCAAATAAATCTAATTGATCGTATCTCCGCAGCTTTTGGGGTTACGAAGACAATTCGGGGCGCGTTATACTCCACATTTGATTCCTTATACAGGACATATCGTTCGGTTTGCACAATGTTAACACTCTTCCCTGTCGTATGCAATGCAATTATATTATTTAAATTTTCAAAGCCAAATAAATCTAATTGATCGTATCACCACTGCTATTGGGGATATCTAGGCAATTCGCAGCGCATTATACTCCACATTTGATTCTTTATACAGGGCACATCGTTCGGATTGCCCTACGTTAACATTCTTCCCTGTCAAATCAAAAGCAGTTGTAGTTTTTAAACTTTCAGGGCCAAATAAATCTAATTGAACGTATCTCCGCTGCTATTGGGGATATCTAGGCAATTCGCAGCGCGTTATATTCCACATTTGCTTCTTTATACAGGGCACAAAGTTCGGTTTGCCCTACGTTAACACTCTTCCCTGTCATATGCAATGCAATTATATTATTTAAATTTTCAAGGCCAAAAAAATCTAATTGATCATATCTCCGCTGCTATTGGGGTTACGAAGACATTTCGGATCGCGTTAAACTCCACATTTGATTCTTTATACAGGACACATCGTTCGGTTTGCGTAATGTTAACACTCTTCCCTGTCAAATCAAAAGCAATTATAGTTTTTAAATTTTCAGGGCCTAATGAATCTAATTGATCGCGTCTCCGCTGCTATTCGTGTTATCTAGGCAATTCGATGCTCGTTATACTCCACATTTGATTCTTTATACAGGACACATCGTTCGGATTGCCCTACGTTAACTGTCTTCCCTGTCAAATCAAAAGCAATTATAGTTTTTAAATTTTCAGGGCCAAATAAATCTAATTGATCGTATCTCCGCTGCTATTGAGGTTATCTAGGCAATTCGATGCGCGTTATACTCCACATTTGATTCTTTATACAGGACACATCGTTCGGTTTGCACAATGTTAACACTCTTCCCTGTCAAATCAAAAGCAATAATAGTTTTAAAATTTTCAGGGCCAAATAAATCTAATTGGATCGTGGTCTCCACTGCTATTGGGGATATCTAGGCAATTCGCAGTTCGTTATACTCCACATTTGATCTTTATACAGGGCACATCGTTCGGTTTGCCCTACGTTAACATTCTTCCCTGTCAAATCTAATGCAATTATAGTATTTAAATTTTCAAGGCCAAATAAATCTAATTGATCGTATCTCCGCTGCTATTGGGGTTACGAAGAAAGTTCGGGGACGCGTTATACACCACATTTGATTCTTTATACAGGACACATCGTTCGGGATTGGCCCAACGTTAACACTCTTCCTGTCATATGCAATGCAATTATATTATTTAAATATTCAAGGCCAAATAAATCTAATTGATCGTATCACCGCTGCTATTGGGGGTTACAAAGACAATTCGGGGCGCGTATACTCCACATTTGATTCTTTATACAGGACACATCGTTCGGTTTGCCCACGTTAACACTCTTCCCTGTCATATGCAATGCAATTATATTATTTAAATTTTCAAGGCCAAATAAATCTAATTGATCGTATCTCCGCTGCTATTGGAGTTACGAAGACATTTCGGAGCGCGTTATGCTCCACATTTGATTCTTTATACAGGGCACATCGTTCGATTTGCCCTACGTTACCATTCTTCCCTGTCAATCTAATGGCAATTACAGTTTTTAAATTTTCAAGGCCATAATAAATCTAATTGATCGTATCTCCGCTGCTATTGGGGTTACGAAGAAAGTTCGGGACGCGTTATACACCACATTTGATTCTTTATACAGGGACACATCGTTCGGATTGCCCAACGTTAACACTCTTCCCTGTCATATGCAATGCAATTATATTATTTAAATATTCAAGGCCAAATAAATCTAATTGATCGTATCACCGCTGCTATTGGGGTTACAAAGACAATTCGGGGCGCGGTTATACTCCACATTTGATTCTTTATACAGGACACATCGTTCGGTTTGCCCAACGTTAACACTCTTCCCTGTCATATGCAATGCAATTATATTATTTAAATTTTCAAGGCCAAATAAATCTAATTGATCGTATCTCCGCTGCTATTGGAGTTACGAAGACATTTCGGAGCGCGTTATGCTCCACATTTGATTCTTTATACAGGGCACATCGTTCGATTTGCCCTACGTTAACATTCTTCCCTGTCAAATCTAATGCAATCTGATAGAGTGTGTAGGCCAAATAAATCTAATTGATCGTATCACCGCTGCTATTGGGGTTATCTAGGCAATTCGCAGCTCGTTATACTCCACATTTGATTCTTTATACAGGACACATCGTTCGGTTTGCCCTACGTTAACTGTCTTCCCTGTCAAATCAAAAGCAATTATAGTTTTTAAATTTTCAAGGCCAAATAAATCTATTTGATCGTATCTCCGCTGCTATTGGGGTTATCTAGGCAATTCGATGCGCGTTATACTCCACATTTGATTCTTTATACAGGAGACATCGTTCGGTTTGCCCTACGTTATCATTCTTCCCTGTCAAATCTAATGCAATTATAGTATTTAAATTTTCAAGGCCAAATAAATCTAATTGATCGTATCTCCGCTGCTATTGGGGTTACGAAGAAAGTTCGGGACGCGTTATACACCACATTTGATTCTTTATACAGGACACATCGTTCGGATTGCCCAACGTTAACACTCTTCCCTGTCATATGCAATGCAATTATATTATTTAAATATTCAAGGCCAAATAAATCTAATTGATCGTATCACCGCTGCTATTGGGGTTACAAAGACAATTCGGGGCGCGTTATACTCCACATTTGATTCTTTATACAGGACACATCGTTCGGTTTGCCCAACGTTAACACTCTTCCCTGTCATATGCAATGCAATTATATTATTTAAATTTTCAAGGCCAAATAAATCTAATTGATCCTATCTCCGCTGCTATTGGAGTTACGAAGACATTTCGGAGCGCGTTATGCTCCACATTTGATTCTTTATACAGGGCACATCGTTCGATTTGCCCTACGTTAACATTCTTCCCTGTCAAATCTAATGCAATTACAGTTTTTAAATTTTCAAGGCCAAATAAATCTAATTGATCGTATCTCCGCTGCTATTGGGGTTACGAAGAAAGTTCGGGACGCGTTATACACCACATTTGATTCTTTATACAGGACACATCGTTCGGATTGCCCAACGTTAACACTCTTCCCTGTCATATGCAATGCAATTATATTATTTAAATATTCAAGGCCAAATAAATCTAATTGATCGTATCACCGCTGCTATTGGGGTTACAAAGACAATTCGGGGCGCGTTATACTCCACATTTGATTCTTTATACAGGACACATCGTTCGGTTTGCCCAACGTTAACACTCTTCCCTGTCATATGCAATGCAATTATATTATTTAAATTTTCAAGGCCAAATAAATCTAATTGATCGTATCTCCGCTGCTATTGGAGTTACGAAGACATTTCGGAGCGCGTTATGCTCCACATTTGATTCTTTATACAGGGCACATCGTTCGATTTGCCCTACGTTAACATTCTTCCCTGTCAAATCTAATGCAGTTACAGTTTTTAAATTTTCAAGGCCAAATAAATCTAATTGATCGTATCACCGCTGCTATTGGGGTTATCTAGGCAATTCGCAGCTCGTTATACTCCACATTTGATTCTTTATACAGGACACATCGTTCGGTTTGCCCTACGTTAACTGTCTTCCCTGTCAAATCAAAAGCAATTATAGTTTTTAAATTTTCAAGGCCAAATAAATCTATTTGATCGTATCTCCGCTGCTATTGGGGTTATCTAGGCAATTCGATGCGCGTTATACTCCACATTTGATTCTTTATACAGGAGACATAGTTCGGTTTGCCCTACGTTAACTGTCTTCCCTGTGAAATCAAAAGCAATTATAGTTTTTAAATTTTCAAGGCCAAATAAATCTAATTGATCGTATCTCCGCTGCTATTGGGATAACGAAGACAATTCGGGGCGCGTTATACTCCACATTTGATTCTTTATACAGGGCACATCGTTCGGTTTGCCCTACGTTAACATCCTTCCCTGTCAAATCCAGTGCAATTATAGTATTTAAATTTTCAACGCCAAATAAATCTAATTGATCGTATCTCCGCTGCTATTGGGGTTACCTGGGCAATTCGATGCGCGTTATACTCCACATTTGATAATTTATACAGGACACATCGTTCGGTTTGCCCAACGTTAACACTCTTCCCTGTCATATGCAATGAAATTATATTATTTAAATTTTCAAGGCCAAATAAATCTAATTGGTCGTATCTCCGCTGCTATTGGAGTTACGAAGACATTTCGGAGCGCGTTATGCTCCACAATTGATTCTTTATACAGGACACATCGTTCGGTTTGCCCTACGTTAACTTTCTTCCGTGTCAAATCCAATGCAATTATAGTTTTTAAATTTTCAAGGGCAAATAAATCTAAATGATCGTATCTCCGCTGCTATTGGGGTTACGAAGACAATTCGGATCGCGTTACACTCCACATTTGATTCTTTATACAGGACACATCGTTCGGTTTGCACAATGTTAACACTCTTCCCTGTCAAATCAAAAGCAGTTATAGTTTTTAAATTTTCAGGGCCAAATAAATCTAATTGATCGTGTCTCCACTGCTATTGGGGATATCTAGGCAATTCGCAGCGCGTTATACTCCACATTTGATTCTTCATACAGGGCACATCGTTCGGTTTGCCCTACGTTAACATTCTTCCCTGTTAAATCCAATGCAATTATATTATTTAAATTTTGAAGGCCAAAAAAATATAATTGTTCGTATCTCCGCTGCTATTGGGGTTACGAAGACATTTCGGATCGCGTTATACTCCACATTCGATTCTATATACAGGACACATCGTTCGGTTTGCACAATGTTAACATTCTTCCCTGTCAAATCAAAAGCAATTATAGTTTTTAAATTTTCAAGGCCAAATAAATCTAATTGATCGTATCTCCGCTGCTATTGGGGACATCTTGGCAATTCGTAGCGCGTTATACTCCACATTTGATTCTTTATACAGGGCAAATCGGTGGGTTTGCCCTACGTTAACTCTCTTCCGTGTCAAATCCAATGCAATTATAGTTTTTAAATTTTCAAGGGCAAATAAATCTAAATGATCGTATCTCCGCTGCTATTGGGGTTAGGAAGACAATTCGGGGCGCGTTATACTCCACATTTGATTCTTTATACAGGGCAAATCGGTGGGTTTGCCCTACGTTAACTCTCTTCCGTGTCAAATCCAATGCAATTATAGTTTTTAAATTTTCAAGGGCAAATAAATCTAAATGATCGTGTCTCCACTGCTATTGGTGTTATCTAGGCAATTCGCAGCGCGTTATACTCCACATTTGATTCTTTATACAGGACACATCGTTCGGTTTGCCCAACGTTAACACTCTTCCCTGTCATATGCAATGCAATTATATTATTTAAATTTTCAAGGCCAAATAAATCTAATTGATCGTATCTCCGCTGCTATTGGAGTTAGGAAGACATTTCGGAGCGCGTTATGCTCCACATTTGATTCTTTATACAGGGCACATCGTTCGATTTGCCCTACGTTAACATAATTCCCTGTCAAATCTAATGCAATTATAGTTTTTAAATTTTCAAGGCCAAATAAATCTAATTGATCGTATCTCCGCTGCTATTGGGCTTATCTAGGCAATTCGATGCGCGTTATACTCCACATTTGATTCTTTATACAGGACACATCGTTCGGTTTGCCCTACGTTAACTGTCTTCCCTGTGAAATCAAAAGCAATTATAGTTTTTAAATTTTCTAGGCCAAATAAATCTATTTGATCGTATCTCCGCTGCTATTGGGGTTATCTAGGCAATTCGATGCGCTTTATACTCCACATTTGATCCTTTATACAGGACACATCGTTCGGTTTGCCCTACGTTAACGGTCTTCCCTGTGAAATCAAAAGCAATTATAGTTTTTAAATTTTCAAGGCCAAATAAATCTAATTGATCGTATCTCCACTGCTATTGGGGTTATCTAGGCAATTCGCAGCGCGTTATACTCCACATTTGATTCTTTATACAGGACACATCCTTCGGTTTGCCCAACGTTGACACACTTCCCTGTCATATGCAATGCAATTATATTATTTAAATTTTCAAGGCCGAATAAATCTAATTGGTCGTATCACCGCTGCTATTGGGGTTACAAAGACAATTCGGGGCCCGTTATACTCCACATTTGATTCTTTATACAGGACACATCGTTCGGTTTGCCCAACGTTAACACTCTTCCCTGTCATATGCAATGCAATTATATTATTTATATTTTCAAGGCCAAATAAATCTAATTGTTCGTATCTCCGCTGCTATTGGAGTTACGAAGACATTTCGGAGCGCGTTATGCTCCACATTTGATTCTTTATACAGGGCACATCGTTCGATTTGCCCTACGTTAACATTCTTCCCTGTCAAATCTAATGCAATTATAGTTTTTAAATTTTCAAGGCCAAATAAATCTAATTGATCGTATCTCCGCTGCTTTTGGGCTTATCTAGGCAATTCGATGCGCGTTATACTCTACATTTGATTCTTTATACAGGACACATCGTTCGCTTTGCACAATGTTAACACTGTTCCCTGTCAAATCAAAAGCAATTATAGTTTTTAAATTCTCAGGGCCAAATAAATCTAATTGATCGTATCTCCACTGCTATTGGGGTTATCTAGGCAATTCGATGCGCGTTATACTCCACATTAGATTCTTTATACAGGACACATCGTTCGCTTTGCACAATGTTAACACTCTTCCCTGTCAAATCAAAAGCAATTATAGTTTTTAAATTCTCAGTGCCAAATAAATCTAATTGATCGTGTCTCCACTGCTATTGGGGATATCTAGGCAATTCGCAGCGCGTTATACTCCACATTTGATTCTTTATACAGGGCACATCGTTCGGTTTGCCCTACGTTAACATTCTTCCCTGTCAAATCCAATGCAATTATATTATTTAAATTTTCAAGGCCAAAAAAATCTAATTGCTCGTATCTCCGCTGCTATTGGGATTACGAAGACATTTCGGATAGCGTTATACTCCACATTTGATTCTTTATACAGGACACATCGTTCGGTTTGCACAATGTTAACATTCTTCCCTGTCAAATCAAAAGCAATTATAGTTTTTAAATTTTCAAGGCCAAATAAATCTAATTGATCGTATCTCCGCTGCTATTGGGGACATCTTGGCAATTCGTAGCGCGTTATACTCCACATTTGATTCTTTATACAGGGCAAATCGGTGGGTTTGCCCTACGTTAACTCTCTTCCGTGTCAAATCAAAAGCAATTATAGTTTTTGAATCTTCAAGGCCAAATAAATCTAATTGATCGTATCTCCGCTGCTATTGGGGTTATCTAGGCAATTCGATGCGCGTTATACTCCACATTTGATTCTTTATACAGGACACATCGTTCGGTTTGCCCTACGTTAACTGTCTTCCCTGAGAAATCATAGGCAATTATAGTTTTTAAATTTTCAAGGCCAAATAAATCTAATTGATCGTGTCTCCACTGCTATTGGGGTTATCTAGGCAATTCGCAGCGCGTTATACTCCACATTTGATTCTTTATACAGGACACATCTTTCGGTTTGCACAATGTTAACACTCTTCCCTGTCAAATCAAAAGCAATAATAGTTTTAAAATTTTCAGGGCCAAATAAATCTAATTGATCGTGTCTCCACTGCTATTGGTGATATCTAGGCAATTCGCAGCTCGTTATACTCCACATTTTATTCTTTATACAGGGCACATCGTTCGGTTTGCCCTACGTTAACATTCTTCCCTGTCAAATCTAATGCAATTATAGTATTTAAATTTTCAAGGCCAAATAAATCTAATTGATCGTATCTCCGCTGCTATTGGGGTTACGAAGAAAATTCGGGGCGCGTTATACTCCACATTTGATTCTTTATACAGGACACATCGTTCGGTTTGCCCAACGTTAACACTCTTCCCTGTCATATGCAATGCAATTATATTATTTAAATATTCAAGGCCAAATAAATCTAATTGATCGTGTCTCCGCTGCTATTGGAGTTACGAAGACATTTCGGAGCGCGTTGTGCTCCACATTTGATTCTTTATACAGGGCACATCGTTCGATTTGCCCTACGTTAACATAATTCCCTGTCA
This sequence comes from Bombus lapidarius, assembly GCA_936014575.1. Classification (NCBI taxonomy): domain Eukaryota; kingdom Metazoa; phylum Arthropoda; class Insecta; order Hymenoptera; family Apidae; genus Bombus; species Bombus lapidarius. The sequence continues at coordinate 270,316 of CAKXZU010000098.1, read as the reverse complement.
AATCTAATGCAATTATAGTTTTTAAATTTTCAAGGCCAAATAAATCTAATTGATCGTATCTCCGCTGCTATTGGGCTTATCTAGGCAATTCGATGCGCGTTATACTCCACATTTGATTCTTTATACAGGACACATCGTTCGGTTTGCCCTACGTTAACTGTCTTCCCTGAGAAATCATAGGCAATTATAGTTTTTAAATTTTCAAGGCCAAATAAATCTAATTGATCGTGTCTCCACTGCTATTGGGGTTATCTAGGCAATTCGCAGCGCGTTATACTCCACATTTGATTCTTTATACAGGACACATCTTTCGGTTTGCACAATGTTAACACTCTTCCCTGTCAAATCAAAAGCAATAATAGTTTTAAAATTTTCAGGGCCAAATAAATCTAATTGATCGTGTCTCCACTGCTATTGGTGATATCTAGGCAATTCGCAGCTCGTTATACTCCACATTTTATTCTTTATACAGGGCACATCGTTCGGTTTGCCCTACGTTAACATTCTTCCCTGTCAAATCTAATGCAATTATAGTATTTAAATTTTCAAGGCCAAATAAATCTAATTGATCGTATCTCCGCTGCTATTGGGGTTACGAAGAAAATTCGGGGCGCGTTATACTCCACATTTGATTCTTTATACAGGACACATCGTTCGGTTTGCCCAACGTTAACACTCTTCCCTGTCATATGCAATGCAATTATATTATTTAAATATTCAAGGCCAAATAAATCTAATTGATCGTGTCTCCGCTGCTATTGGAGTTACGAAGACATTTCGGAGCGCGTTGTGCTCCACATTTGATTCTTTATACAGGGCACATCGTTCGATTTGCCCTACGTTAACATAATTCCCTGTCAAATCTAATGCAATTATAGTTTTTAAATTTTCAAGGCCAAATAAATCTAATTGATCGTATCTCCGCTGCTATTGGGCTTATCTAGGCAATTCGATGCGCGTTATACTCCACATTTGATTCTTTATACAGGACACATCGTTCGGTTTGCCCTACGTTAACTGTCTTCCCTGTGAAATCAAAAGCAATTATAGTTTTTAAATTTTCAATGCCAAAAAAATCTATTTGATCGTATCTCAGCTACTATTGGGGTTATCTAGGCAATTCGATGCGCTTTATACTCCACATTTGATTCTTTATACAGGACACATCGTTCGGTTTGCCCTACGTTAACGGTCTTCCCTGTGAAATCAACAGCAATTATAGTTTATAAATTTTCAAGGCCAAATATATCTAATTGATCGTGTCTCCACTGCTATTGGGGTTATCTAGGCAATTCGCAGCGCGTTATACTCCACATTTGATTCTTTATACAGGACACATCGTTCGGTTTGCCCAACGTTGATACACTTCCCTGTCATATGCAATGCAATTATATTATTTAAATTTTCAAGGCCGAATAAATCTAATTGATCGTATCACCGCTGCTATTGGGGTTACAAAGACAATTCGGGGCGCGTTATACTCCACATTTGATTCTTTATACAGGACACATCGTTCGGTTTGCCCAACGTTAACACTCTTCCCTGTCATATGCAATGCAATTATATTATTTAAATTTTCAAGGCCAAATAAATCTAATTGATCGTATCTCCGCTGCTATTGGAGTTGCGAAGACATTTCGGAGCGCGTTACGCTCAACATTTGATTCTTTATACAGGGCACATCATTCGATTTGCCCTACGTTAACATTCTTCCCTGTCAAATCTAATGCAATTATAGTTTTTAAATTTTCAAGGCCAAATAAATCTAATTGATCGTATCTCCGCTGCTATTGGGCTTATCTAGGCAATTCGATGCGCGTTATACTCCACATTTGATTCTTTATACAGGACACATCGTTCGGTTTGCCCTACGTTAACTGTCTTCCCTGTGAAATCAAAAGCAATTATAGTTTTTAAATTTTCAATGCCAAAAAAATCTATTTGATCGTATCTCAGCTACTATTGGGGTTATCTAGGCAATTCGATGCGCTTTATACTCCACACTTGATTCTTTATACAGGACACATCGTTCGGTTTGCCCTACGTTAACGGTCTTCCCTGTGAAATCAAAAGCAATTATAGTTTATAAATTTTCAAGGCCAAATAAATCTAATTGATCGTGTCTCCACTGCTATTGGGGTTATCTAGGCAATTCGCAGCGCGTTATACTCCACATTTGATTCTTTATACAGGACACATCATTCGATTTGCCCTACGTTAACATTCTTCCCTGTCAAATCTAATGCAATTATAGTTTTTAAATTTTCAAGGCCAAATAAATCTAATTGATCGTATCTCCGCTGCTATTGGGCTTATCTAGGCAATTCGATGCGCGTTATACTCCACATTTGATTTTTTATACAGGACACATCGTTCGCTTTGCCCTACGTTAACACACTTCCCTGTCATATGCAATGCAATTATATTATTTAAATTTTCAAGGCCGAATAAATCTAATTGATCGTGTCTCCGCTGCTATTGGAGTTACGAAGACATTTCAGAGCGCGTTATACTCCACATTTGATTCTTTATACAGGACAAATCGTTCGGTTTGTCCTACGTTAACATTCTTCCCTGTCAAATCAAAAGCAATTATTGTTTTTAAATTTTCAGGGCCAAATAAATCTAATTGATCGTATCTCCACTGCTATTGGGGTTATCTAGGCAATTCGATGCGCGTTATACTCCACATTAGATTCTTTATACAGGACACATCGTTCGCTTTGCACAATGTTAACACTCTTCCCTGTCAAATCAAAAGCAATTATAGTTTTTAAATTCTCAGGGCCAAATAAATCTAATTGATCGTATCTCCACTGCTATTGGGGTTATCTAGGCAATTCGATGCGCGTTATACTCCACATTAGATTCTTTATACAGGACACATCGTTCGCTTTGCACAATGTTAACACTCTTCCCTGTCAAATCAAAAGCAATTATAGTTTTTAAATTCTCAGGGCCAAATAAATCTAATTGATCGTGTCTCCACTGCTATTGGGGATATCTAGGCAACTCGCAGCGCGTTATACTCCCCATTTGATTCTTTATACAGGGCACATCGTTCGGTTTGCCCTACGTTAACATTCTTCCCTGTCAAATCCAATGCAATTATATTATTTAAATTTTCAAGGCCAAAAAAATCTAATTGTTCGTATCTCCGCTGCTATTGGGGTTACGAAGACATTTCGGATCGCGTTATACTCCACATTTGATTCTTTATACAGGACACATCGTTCGGTTTGCACAATGTTAACATTCTTCCCTGTCAAATCAAAAGCAATTATAGTTTTTAAATTTTCAAGGCCAAAATAAATCTAATTGATCGTATCTCCGCTTCTATTGGGGACATCTTGGCAATTCGTAGCGCGTTATACTCCACATTTGATTCTTTATACAGGGCAAATCGGTGGGTTTGCCCTACGTTAACTCTCTTCCGTGTCAAATCCAATGCAATTATAGTTTTTAAATTTTCAAGGGCAAATAAATCTAATTGATCGTATCTCCGCTGCTATTGGGGTTACGAAGACAATTCGGATCGCGTTACACTCCACATTTGATTCTTTATACGGGACACATCGTTCCGTTTGCACAATGTTAACACTCTTCCCTGTCAAATCAAAAGCAATTATAGTTTTTAAATTTTCGGGGCCAAATAAATCTAATTGATCGTGTCTCCACTGCTATTGGGGATATCTAGGCAATTCGCAGCGCGTTATACTCCACATTTGATTCTTTATACAGGGCACATCGTTCGGTTTGCCCTACGTTAACATTCTTCCCTGTCAAATCCAATGCAATGATATTATTTAAATTTTCAAGGCCAAAAAAATCTAATTGTTCGTATCTCCGCTGCTATTGGGGTTACGAAGACATTTCGGATCGCGTTATACTCCGCATTTGATTCTTTATACAGGACACATCGTTCGGTTTGCACAATGTTAACATTCTTCCCTGTCAAATCAAAAGCAATTATAGTTTTTAAATTTTCAAGGCCAAATAAATATAATTGATCGTATCTCCGCTGCTATTGGGGACATCTTGGCAATTCGTAGCGCGTTATACTCCACATTTGATTCTTTATACAGGGCAAATCGGTGGGTTTGCGCTACGTTAACTCTCTTCCGTGTCAAATCCAATGCAATTATAGTTTTTAAATTTTCAAGGGCAAATAAATCTAAATGATCGTATCTCCGCTGCTATTGGGGTTAGGAAGACAATTCGGGGCGCGCTATACTCCACATTTGATTCTTTATACAGGACACATCGTTCGGTTTGCCCATCGTTAACACTCTTCCCTGTCATATGCAATGCAATAATATTATTTAAATTTTCAAGGCCAAATAAATCTAATTGATCGCATCTCCGCAGCTATTAGGGTTATCTAGGCAATTCGATGCGCGTTATATTCCACATTTGATTCTTTATACAGGACAAATCGTTCGGTTTGTCCTACGTTAACATTCTTCCCTGTCAAATCAAAAGCAATTATTGTTTTTAAATTTTCAGGGCCAAATAAATCTAATTGATCGTATCTCCACTGCTATTGGGGTTATCTAGGCAATTCGATGCGCGTTATACTCCACATTAGATTCTTTATACAGGACACATCGTTCGCTTTGCACAATGTTAACACTCTTCCCTGTCAAATCAAAAGCAATTATAGTTTTTAAATTCTCAGGGCCAAATAAATCTAATTGATCGTATCTCCACTGCTATTGGGGTTATCTAGGCAATTCGATGCGCGTTATACTCCACATTAGATTCTTTATACAGGACACATCGTTCGCTTTGCACAATGTTAACACTCTTCCCTGTCAAATCAAAAGCAATTATAGTTTTTAAATTCTCAGGGCCAAATAAATCTAATTGATCGTGTCTCCACTGCTATTGGGGATATCTAGGCAACTCGCAGCGCGTTATACTCCCCATTTGATTCTTTATACAGGGCACATCGTTCGGTTTGCCCTACGTTAACATTCTTCCCTGTCAAATCCAATGCAATTATATTATTTAAATTTTCAAGGCCAAAAAAATCTAATTGTTCGTATCTCCGCTGCTATTGGGGTTACGAAGACATTTCGGATCGCGTTATACTCCACATTTGATTCTTTATACAGGACACATCGTTCGGTTTGCACAATGTTAACATTCTTCCCTGTCAAATCAAAAGCAATTATAGTTTTTAAATTTTCAAGGCCAAAATAAATCTAATTGATCGTATCTCCGCTTCTATTGGGGACATCTTGGCAATTCGTAGCGCGTTATACTCCACATTTGATTCTTTATACAGGGCAAATCGGTGGGTTTGCCCTACGTTAACTCTCTTCCGTGTCAAATCCAATGCAATTATAGTTTTTAAATTTTCAAGGGCAAATAAATCTAATTGATCGTATCTCCGCTGCTATTGGGGTTACGAAGACAATTCGGATCGCGTTACACTCCACATTTGATTCTTTATACGGGACACATCGTTCCGTTTGCACAATGTTAACACTCTTCCCTGTCAAATCAAAAGCAATTATAGTTTTTAAATTTTCGGGGCCAAATAAATCTAATTGATCGTGTCTCCACTGCTATTGGGGATATCTAGGCAATTCGCAGCGCGTTATACTCCACATTTGATTCTTTATACAGGGCACATCGTTCGGTTTGCCCTACGTTAACATTCTTCCCTGTCAAATCCAATGCAATGATATTATTTAAATTTTCAAGGCCAAAAAAATCTAATTGTTCGTATCTCCGCTGCTATTGGGGTTACGAAGACATTTCGGATCGCGTTATACTCCGCATTTGATTCTTTATACAGGACACATCGTTCGGTTTGCACAATGTTAACATTCTTCCCTGTCAAATCAAAAGCAATTATAGTTTTTAAATTTTCAAGGCCAAATAAATATAATTGATCGTATCTCCGCTGCTATTGGGGACATCTTGGCAATTCGTAGCGCGTTATACTCCACATTTGATTCTTTATACAGGGCAAATCGGTGGGTTTGCGCTACGTTAACTCTCTTCCGTGTCAAATCCAATGCAATTATAGTTTTTAAATTTTCAAGGGCAAATAAATCTAAATGATCGTATCTCCGCTGCTATTGGGGTTAGGAAGACAATTCGGGGCGCGCTATACTCCACATTTGATTCTTTATACAGGACACATCGTTCGGTTTGCCCATCGTTAACACTCTTCCCTGTCATATGCAATGCAATAATATTATTTAAATTTTCAAGGCCAAATAAATCTAATTGATCGCATCTCCGCAGCTATTAGGGTTATCTAGGCAATTCGATGCGCGTTATATTCCACATTTGATTCTTTATACAGGACACATCGTTCGGTTTGCCCTACGTTAACTGTCTTCCCTGTCAAATCAAAAGCAATTATAGTTTTCAAATTTTCAGGGCCAAATAAATCTAATTGATCGTGTATCCACTGCTATTGGGGATATCTAGGCAATTCGCAGCGCGTTATACTCCACATTTGATTCTTTATACAGGGCACATCGTTCGATTTGCCCTACGTTAACATTCTTCCCTGTCATATGCAATGCAATTATATTATTTAAATTTTCAAGGCCAAATAAATCTAATTGATCGTATCTCCGCTGCTATTGGGGTTATCTAGGCAATTCGATGCGCGTTATACTACACATTTGATTCTTTATACAGGACATATCGTTCGGTTTGCCCTACGTTAACTGTCTTCCCTGTCAACTAAAAGCAATTATAGTTTTTAAATTCTCAGGGCCAAATAAATCTAATTTATCGTATCACCGCTGCTATTGTTGTTACGAAGACAATTCGGGGCGCGTTATTCTCCACATTTGATTCTTTATACAGGACACATCGTTCGGTTTGCCCAACGTCAACACTCTTCCCTGTCATATGCAATGCAATTATATTATTTAAATTTTCAAGGCCAAATAAATCTAATTGATCGTATCTCCGCTGCTATTGGGGTTATCTAGGCAATTCGATGCGCGTTATACTACACATTTGATTCTTTATACAGGACACATAGTTCGGTTTGCACAATGTTAACACTCTTCCCTGTCAAATCAAAAGCAGTTATAGTTTTCAAATTTTCAGGGCCAAATAAATCTAATTGATCGTGTCTCCACTGCTATTGGGGTTATCTAGGGAATTCGCAGCACGTTATACTCCACATTTGATTCTTTATACAGGGCACATCGTTCGATTTGCCCTACGTTAACATTCTTCCCTGTTAAATCCAATGCAATTATAGTATTTAAATTTTCAAGGCCAAATAAGTCTAATTGATCGTATCTCCGCTGCTATTGGGGTTACGAAGATATTTCGGATCGCGTTATACTCCACATTTGATTCTTTATACAGGGCACATCGTTCGGTTTGCCCTACGTTATCTCTCTTCCCTGTCAAACCCAATGCAATTATATTATTTAAATTTTCAAGGCCAAATAAATCTAAGTGATCGTATCTCCGCTGCTTTTGGGGTTACGAAGACATTTCGGAGCGCGTTATACTCCACATTTGATTCTTTATACAGGAAACATCGTTCGGTTTGCCCAACGTTAACACTCTTCCCTGTCATATGCAATGCAATTATATTATTTAAATTTTCAAGGCCAACTAAATCTATTTGATCGTATCTCCGCTACTATTGGGGTTACGAGGACATTTCGGAGCGCGTTATACTCCACATTTGATTCTTTATACAGGACATATCGTTCGGTTTGTCCTACGTTAACATTCTTCCCTGTCAAATCAAAAGCAATTATTGTTTTTAAATTTTCAGGGCCAAATAAATCTAATTGATCGTATCTCCACTGCTATTGGGGTTATCTAGGCAATTCGATGCGCGTTATACTCCACATTTGATTCTTTATACAGGACACATCGTTCGCTTTGCACAATGTTAACACTCTTCCCTGTCAAATCAAAAGCAGTTATAGTTTTTAAATTTTCAGGGCCAAATAAATCTAATTGATCGTACCTCCGCTGCTATTGGGGTAACGAAGACAATTCGGGGCGCGTTATACTCCACATTTGATTCTTTATACAGGGCACATCGTTCGGTTTGCCCAACGTTAACACTCTTCCCTGTCATATGCAATGCAATTATATTATTTAAATTTTCAAGGCCAACTAAATCTATTTGATCGTATCTCCGCTACTATTGGGGTTACGAGTACATTTCGGAGCGCGTTATACTCCACATTTGATTCCTTATACAGGACATATCGTTCGGTTTGTCCTACGTTAACATTCTTCCCTGTCAAATCAAAAGCAATTATAGTTTTCAAATTTTCAGGGCCAAATAAATCTAATTGATCGTGTCTCCACTGCTATTGGGGATATCTAGGCAATTCGCAGCGCGTTATACTCCACATTTGATTCTTTATACAGGGCACATCGTTCGATTTGCCCTACGTTAACATTCTTCCCTGTCAAATCTAATGCAATTATAGTCTTTAAATTTTCAAGGCCAAATAAATCTAATTGATCGTATCTCCGCTGCTATTGGGCTTATCTAGGCAATTCGATGCGCGTTATACTCCACATTTGATTCTTTATACAGGACACATCGTTCGGTTTGCCCTACGTTAACTGTCTTCCCTGAGAAATCAAAAGCAATTATAGTTTTTAAATTTTCAAGGCCAAATAAATCTAATTGATCGTGTTTCCACTGCTATTGGGGTTATCTAGGCAATTCGCAGCGCGTTATACTCCACATTTGATTCTTTATACAGGACACATCGTTCGCTTTGCACAATGTTAACACTCTTCCCTGTCAAATCAAAAGCAATTATAGTTTTTAAATTCTCAGGGCCAAATAAATCTAATTGATCGTATCTCCGCTGCTATTGGGGTAACGAAGACAATTCGGGGCGCGTTATACTCCACATTTGATTCTTTATACAGGGCACATCGTTCGGTTTGCCCTACGTTAACATCCTTCCCTGTCAACTAAAAGCAATTATAGTTTTTAAATTCTCAGGGCCAAATAAATCTAATTGATCGTATCTCCGCTGCTATTGGGGTTACGAAGACAATTCGGGGCGCGTTATACTCCACATTTGATTCCTTATACAGGACACATCGTTCGGTTTGCCCAACGTTAACACTCTTCCCTGTCATATGCAATGCAATTATATTATTTAAATTTTCACGGCCAAATAAATCAAATTGATCGTATCTCCGCTGCTTTTGCGGTTACGAAGACAATTCGGGGCGCGTTATACTCCACATTTGATTCTTTATACAGGACACATCGTTCGGTTTGCACAATGTTAACACTCTTCCCTGTCAAATCAAAAGCAATAATAGTTTTAAAATTTTCAGGGCCAAATAAATCTAATTGATCGTGTCTCCACTGCTATTGGGGTTATCTGGGCAATTCGCAGCGCGTTATACTCCACATTTGATTCTTTATACAGGACACATCGTTCGGTTTGCCCAACGTTAACACTCTTCCCTGTCATATGCAATGCAATTATATTATTTAAATTTTCAAGGCCGAATAAATCTAATTGATCGTGTCTCCGCTGCTATTGGAGTTACGAAGACATTTCAGAGCGCGTTATACCCCACATTTGATTCTTTATACAGGACACATCGTTCGGATTGCCCTACGTTAACTGTCTTCCCTGTCAAATCAAAAGGAATTATAGTTTTTAAATTTTCAGGGCCAAATAAATCTAGTTGAACGTATCTCCGCTGCTATTGGGGTTATCTAGGCAATTCGCAGCGCGTTATACTCCACACTTGATTCTTTATACAGGGCACACCCTTCCGTTTGCCCTACGTTAACACTCTTCCCTGTCAAATCTAATGCAATTATAGTATTTAAATTTTCAAGGCCAAATAAATCTAATTGATCGTATCTCCGCTGCTATTGGGGTTATCTATGCAATTCGATGCGCGTTATAGTCCACATTTGATTCTTTATACAGGACACATCGTTCGGTTTGCCCAACGTTAACACTCTTCAATGTCATATGCAATGCAATTATATTTCTTAAATTTTCAAGGCCAAATAAATCTAATTGATCGTATCTCCGCTGCTTTTGGGGTTACGAAGACAATTCGGGGCACGTTATACTCCACATTTGATTCTTTATACAGGACACATCGTTCGGTTTGCCCTACGTTAACTGTCTTCCCTGTCAACTAAAAGCAATTATAGTTTTTAAATTCTCAGGGCCAAATAAATCTAATTGATCGTATCTCCGCTGCTATTGGGGTTACGAAGACAATTCGGGGCGCGTTATACTCCACATTTGATTCTTTATACAGGGCACATCGTTCGGTTTGCCCTACGTTAACATCCTTCCCTGTCAAATGCAATGCAATTATAGTATTTAAATTTTCAAGGCCAAATAAATCTAATTGATCGTATCTCCGCAGCCATTGGGGTTATCTAGACAATTCGATGCGCGTTATACTCCACATTTGATTCCTTATACAGGACACATCGTTCGGTTTGCCCAACGTTAACACTCTTCCCTGTCATATGCAATGCAATTATATTAGTTAAATTTTCACGGCCAAATAAATCTAATGTATCGTATCTCCGCTGCTATTGGGCTTATCTAGGCAATTCGATGCGCGTTATACTCCACATTTGATTTTTTATACAGGACACATCGTTCGCTTTGCCCTACGTTAACACACTTCCCTGTCAAATCAAAAGCAATAATAGTTTTAAAATTTTCAGGGCCAAATAAATCTAATTGATCGTGTCTCCACTGCTATTGGGGTTATCTGGGCAATTCGCAGCGCGTTATACTCCACATTTGATTCTTTATACAGGACACATCGTTCGGTTTGCCCAACGTTAACACTCTTCCCTGTCATATGCAATGCAATTATATTATTTAAATTTTCAAGGCCGAATAAATCTAATTGATCGTGTCTCCGCTGCTATTGGAGTTACGAAGACATTTCAGAGCGCGTTATACCCCACATTTGATTCTTTATACAGGACACATCGTTCGGATTGCCCTACGTTAACTGTCTTCCCTGTCAAATCAAAAGCAATTATAGTTTTTAAATTTTCAGGGCCAAATAAATCTAGTTGAACGTATCTCCGCTGCTATTGGGGTTATCTAGGCAATTCGCAGCGCGTTATACTCCACACTTGATTCTTTATACAGGGCACACCCTTCCGTTTGCCCTACGTTAACACTCTTCCCTGTCAAATCTAATGCAATTATAGTATTTAAATTTTCAAGGCCAAATAAATCTAATTGATCGTATCTCCGCTGCTATTGGGGTTACGAAGACAATTCGGATCGCGTTACACTCCACATTTGATTCCTTATACAGGACACATCGTTCGGTTTGCACAATGTTAACACTCTTCCCTGTCAAATCAAAAGCAATTATAGTTTTTAAATTTTCAGGGCCAAATAAATCTAATTGATCGTGTCTCCACTGCTATTGGGGATATCTAGGCAATTCGCAGCGCGTTATACTCCACATTTGATTCTTTATACAGGGCACATCGTTCGGTTTGCCCTACGTTAACATTCTTCCCTGTCAAATCCAATGCAATTATATTATTTAAATTTTCAAGGCCAAAAAAATCTAATTGTCCGTATCTCCGCTGCTATTGGGGTTACGAAGACAATTCGGATCGCGTTACACTCCACATTTGATTCTTTATACAGGACACATCGTTCGGTTTGCCCTACGTTAACTTTCTTCCGTGTCATATCCAATGCTATTATAGTTTTTAAATTTTCAAGGGCAAATAAATCTAAATGATCGTATCTCCGCTGCTATTGGGGTTACGAAGACAATTCGGATCGCGTTACACTCCACATTTGATTCTTTATACAGGACACATCGTTCGGTTTGCCCTACGTTAACTTTCTTCCGTGTCATATCCAATGCTATTATAGTTTTTAAATTTTCAAGGCCAAATAAATCTAATTGATCGTATCTCCGCTGCTATTGCGGTTATCTATGCAATTCGATGCGCGTTATAGTCCACATTTGATTCTTTATACAGGACACATCGTTCGGTTTGCCCAACGTTAACACTCTTCAATGTCATATGCAATGCAATTATATTTCTTAAATTTTCAAGGCCAAATAAATCTAATTGATCGTATCTCCGCTGCTTTTGGGGTTACGAAGACAATTCGGGGCACGTTATACTCCACATTTGATTCTTTATACAGGACACATCGTTCGGTTTGCCCTACGTTAACTGTCTTCCCTGTCAACTAAAAGCAATTATAGTTTTTAAATTCTCAGGGCCAAATAAATCTAATTGATCGTATCTCCGCTGCTATTGGGGTTACGAAGACAATTCGGGGCGCGTTATACTCCACATTTGATTCTTTATACAGGGCACATCGTTCGGTTTGCCCTACGTTAACATCCTTCCCTGTCAAATGCAATGCAATTATAGTATTTAAATTTTCAAGGCCAAATAAATCTAATTGATCGTATCTCCGCAGCCATTGGGGTTATCTAGACAATTCGATGCGCGTTATACTCCACATTTGATTCCTTATACAGGACACATCGTTCGGTTTGCCCAACGTTAACACTCTTCCCTGTCATATGCAATGCAATTATATTATTTAAATTTTCACGGCCAAATAAATCTAATGTATCGTATCTCCGCTGCTATTGGGCTTATCTAGGCAATTCGATGCGCGTTATACTCCACATTTGATTTTTTATACAGGACACATCGTTCGCTTTGCCCTACGTTAACACACTTCCCTGTCAAATCAAAAGCAATAATAGTTTTAAAATTTTCAGGGCCAAATAAATCTAATTGATCGTGTCTCCACTGCTATTGGGGTTATCTGGGCAATTCGCAGCGCGTTATACTCCACATTTGATTCTTTATACAGGACACATCGTTCGGTTTGCCCAACGTTAACACTCTTCCCTGTCATATGCAATGCAATTATATTATTTAAATTTTCAAGGCCGAATAAATCTAATTGATCGTGTCTCCGCTGCTATTGGAGTTACGAAGACATTTCAGAGCGCGTTATACCCCACATTTGATTCTTTATACAGGACACATCGTTCGGATTGCCCTACGTTAACTGTCTTCCCTGTCAAACCAAAAGCAATTATAGTTTTTAAATTTTCAGGGCCAAATAAATCTAGTTGAACGTATCTCCGCTGCTATTGGGGTTATCTAGGCAATTCGCAGCGCGTTATACTCCACACTTGATTCTTTATACAGGGCACACCCTTCCGTTTGCCCTACGTTAACACTCTTCCCTGTCAAATCTAATGCAATTATAGTATTTAAATTTTCAAGGCCAAATAAATCTAATTGATCGTATCTCCGCTGCTATTGGGGTTACGAAGACAATTCGGATCGCGTTACACTCCACATTTGATTCCTTATACAGGACACATCGTTCGGTTTGCACAATGTTAACACTCTTCCCTGTCAAATCAAAAGCAATTATAGTTTTTAAATTTTCAGGGCCAAATAAATCTAATTGATCGTGTCTCCACTGCTATTGGGGATATCTAGGCAATTCGCAGCGCGTTATACTCCACATTTGATTCTTTATACAGGGCACATCGTTCGGTTTGCCCTACGTTAACATTCTTCCCTGTCAAATCCAATGCAATTATATTATTTAAATTTTCAAGGCCAAAAAATCTAATTGTCCGTATCTCCGCTGCTATTGGGGTTACGAAGACATTTCGGATCGCGTTATACTCCACATTTGATTCTTTATACAGGACACATCGTTCGGTTTGCACAATGTTAACATTCTTCCCTGTCAAATCAAAAGCAATTATAGTTTTTAAATTTTCAAGGCCAAATAAATCTAATTGATCGTATCTCCGCTGCTATTGGGGTAACGAAGACAATTCGGGGCGCGTTATACTCCACATTTGATTCTTTATACAGGGCACATCGTTCGGTTTGCCCTACGTTAACATCCTTCCCTGTCAAATCCAATGCAATTATAGTATTTAAATTTTCAACGCCAAATAAATCTAATTGATCGTATCTCCGCTGCTATTGGGGTTATCTAGGCAATTCGATGCGCGTTATACTCCACATTTAATTCTTTATACAGGACACATCGTTCGGTTTGCCCAACGTTAACACTCTTCCCTGTCATATGCAATGCAATTATATTATTTAAATTTTCAAGGCCGAATAAATCTAATTGATCGTGTCTCCGCTGCTATTGGAGTTACGAAGACATTTCAGAGCGCGTTATACCCCACATTTGATTCTTTATACAGGACACATCGTTCGGATTGCCCTACGTTAACTGTCTTCCCTGTCAAATCAAAAGGAATTATAGTTTTTAAATTTTCAGGGCCAAATAAATCTAGTTGAACGTATCTCCGCTGCTATTGGGGTTATCTAGGCAATTCGCAGCGCGTTATACTCCACACTTGATTCTTTATACAGGGCACACCCTTCCGTTTGCCCTACGTTAACACTCTTCCCTGTCAAATCTAATGCAATTATAGTATTTAAATTTTCAAGGCCAAATAAATCTAATTGATCGTATCTCCGCTGCTATTGGGGTTATCTATGCAATTCGATGCGCGTTATAGTCCACATTTGATTCTTTATACAGGACACATCGTTCGGTTTGCCCAACGTTAACACTCTTCAATGTCATATGCAATGCAATTATATTTCTTAAATTTTCAAGGCCAAATAAATCTAATTGATCGTATCTCCGCTGCTTTTGGGGTTACGAAGACAATTCGGGGCACGTTATACTCCACATTTGATTCTTTATACAGGACACATCGTTCGGTTTGCCCTACGTTAACTGTCTTCCCTGTCAACTAAAAGCAATTATAGTTTTTAAATTCTCAGGGCCAAATAAATCTAATTGATCGTATCTCCGCTGCTATTGGGGTTACGAAGACAATTCGGGGCGCGTTATACTCCACATTTGATTCTTTATACAGGGCACATCGTTCGGTTTGCCCTACGTTAACATCCTTCCCTGTCAAATGCAATGCAATTATAGTATTTAAATTTTCAAGGCCAAATAAATCTAATTGATCGTATCTCCGCAGCCATTGGGGTTATCTAGACAATTCGATGCGCGTTATACTCCACATTTGATTCCTTATACAGGACACATCGTTCGGTTTGCCCAACGTTAACACTCTTCCCTGTCATATGCAATGCAATTATATTAGTTAAATTTTCACGGCCAAATAAATCTAATGTATCGTATCTCCGCTGCTATTGGGCTTATCTAGGCAATTCGATGCGCGTTATACTCCACATTTGATTTTTTATACAGGACACATCGTTCGCTTTGCCCTACGTTAACACACTTCCCTGTCAAATCAAAAGCAATAATAGTTTTAAAATTTTCAGGGCCAAATAAATCTAATTGATCGTGTCTCCACTGCTATTGGGGTTATCTGGGCAATTCGCAGCGCGTTATACTCCACATTTGATTCTTTATACAGGACACATCGTTCGGTTTGCCCAACGTTAACACTCTTCCCTGTCATATGCAATGCAATTATATTATTTAAATTTTCAAGGCCGAATAAATCTAATTGATCGTGTCTCCGCTGCTATTGGAGTTACGAAGACATTTCAGAGCGCGTTATACCCCACATTTGATTCTTTATACAGGACACATCGTTCGGATTGCCCTACGTTAACTGTCTTCCCTGTCAAATCAAAAGCAATTATAGTTTTTAAATTTTCAGGGCCAAATAAATCTAGTTGAACGTATCTCCGCTGCTATTGGGGTTATCTAGGCAATTCGCAGCGCGTTATACTCCACACTTGATTCTTTATACAGGGCACACCCTTCCGTTTGCCCTACGTTAACACTCTTCCCTGTCAAATCTAATGCAATTATAGTATTTAAATTTTCAAGGCCAAATAAATCTAATTGATCGTATCTCCGCTGCTATTGGGGTTACGAAGACAATTCGGATCGCGTTACACTCCACATTTGATTCCTTATACAGGACACATCGTTCGGTTTGCACAATGTTAACACTCTTCCCTGTCAAATCAAAAGCAATTATAGTTTTTAAATTTTCAGGGCCAAATAAATCTAATTGATCGTGTCTCCACTGCTATTGGGGATATCTAGGCAATTCGCAGCGCGTTATACTCCACATTTGATTCTTTATACAGGGCACATCGTTCGGTTTGCCCTACGTTAACATTCTTCCCTGTCAAATCCAATGCAATTATATTATTTAAATTTTCAAGGCCAAAAAAATCTAATTGTCCGTATCTCCGCTGCTATTGGGGTTACGAAGACATTTCGGATCGCGTTATACTCCACATTTGATTCTTTATACAGGACACATCGTTCGGTTTGCACAATGTTAACATTCTTCCCTGTCAAATCAAAAGCAATTATAGTTTTTAAATTTTCAAGGCCAAATAAATCTAATTGATCGTATCTCCGCTGCTATTGGGGTTATCTAGGCAATTCGATGCGCGTTATACTCCACATTTGATTCTTTATACAGGACAAATCGTTCGGTTTGTCCTACGTTAACATTCTTCCCCGTCAAATCAAAAGCAATTATTGTTTTTAAATTTTCAGGTCCAAATAAATCTAATTGATCGTATCTCCACTGCTATTGGGGTTATCTAGGCAATTCGATGCGCGTTATACTCCACATTAGTTTCTTTATACAGGACACATCGTTCGCTTTGCACAATGTTAACACTCTTCCCTGTCAAATCAAAAGCAATTATAGTTTTTAAATTCTCAGGGCCAAATAAATCTAATTGATCGTATCTCCGCTGCTATTGGGGTAACGAAGACAATTCGGGGCGCGTTATACTCCACATTTGATTCTTTATACAGGGCACATCGTTCGGTTTGCCCTACGTTAACATCCTTCCCTGTCAAATCCAATGCAATTATAGTATTTAAATTTTCAACGCCAAATAAATCTAATTGATCGTATCTCCGCTGCTATTGGGGTTATCTAGGCAATTCGATGCGCGTTATACTCCACATTTAATTCTTTATACAGGACACATCGTTCGGTTTGCCCAACGTTAACACTCTTCCCTGTCATATGCAATGCAATTATATTATTCAAATTTTCAAGGCCAAATATCTAATTGATCGTATCTCCGCTGCTATTGGAGTTACGAAGACATTTCGGAGCGCGTTATGCTCCACATTTGATTCTTTATACAGGACACATCGTTCGGTTTGCCCTACGTTAACTTTCGTCCGTGTCATATCCAATGCTATTATAGTTTTTAAATTTTCAAGGGCAAATAAATCTAAATGATCGTATCTCCGCTGCTATTGGGGTTATCTAGGCAATTCGATGCGCGTTATACTCCACATTTGATTCTTTATACAGGGCACATCGTTCGATTTGCCCTACGTTAACATTCTTCCCTGTCAAATCTAATGCAATTATAGTCTTTAAATTTTCAAGGCCAAATAAATCTTATTGATCGTATCTCCGCTGCTATTGGGGTTATCTAGGCAATTCGATGCGCGTTATACTCCACATTTGATTCTTTATACAGGACACATCGTTCGGTTTGCCCTACGTTAACTCTCTTCCGTGTCAAATCCAATGCAATTATAGTTTTTAAATTTTCATGGGCAAATAAATCTAAATGATCGTATCTCCGCTGCTATTGGGGTTAGGAAGACAATCCGGGGCGCGCTATACTCCACATTTGATTCTTTATACAGGTCACATCGTTCGGTTTGCCCAACGTTAACACTCTTCCCTGTCATATGCAATGCAATTATATTATTTAAATTTTCAAGGCCAAATAAATCTAATTGGTCGTATCTCCGCTGCTATTGGGCTTATCTAGGCAATTCGATGCGCGTTATACTCCACATTTGATTCTTTATACAGGGCACATCGTTCGAATTGCCCTACGTTAACATTCTTCCCTGTCAAATCTAATGCAATTATAGTCTTTAAATTTTCAAGGCCAAATAAATCTTATTGATCGTATCTCCGCTGCTATTGGGGTTATCTAGGCAATTCGATGCGCGTTATACTCCACATTTGATTCTTTATACAGGACACATCGTTCGGTTTGCCCTACGTTAACTGTCTTCCCTGAGAAATCAAAAGCAATTATAGTTTTTAAATTTTCAAGGCCAAATAAATCTAATTGATCGTGTTTCCACTGCTATTGGGGTTATCTAGGCAATTCGCAGCGCGTTATACTCCACATTTGATTCTTTATACAGGACACATCGTTCGGTTTGCCCTACGTTAACTTTCTTCTGTGTCATATCCAATGCTATTATAGTTCTTAAATTTTCAAGGGCAAATAAATCTAAATGATCGTATCTCCGCTGCTATTGGGGTTACGAAGACAATTCGGATCGCGTTACACTCCACATTTGATTCTTTATACAGGACACATCGTTCGGTTTGCCCTACGTTAACTTTCTTCCGTGTCATATCCAATGCTATTATAGTTTTTAAATTTTCAAGGGCAAATAAATCTAAATGATCGTATCTCCGCTGCTATTGGGGTTACGAAGACAATTCGGATCGCGTTACACTCCACATTTGATTCTTTATACAGGACACATCGTTCGGTTTGCCCTACGTTAACTTTCTTCCGTGTCATATCCAATGCTATTATAGTTTTTAAATTTTCAAGGCCAAATAAATCTAATTGATCGTATCTCCGCTGCTATTGCGGTTATCTATGCAATTCGATGCGCGTTATAGTCCACATTTGATTCTTTATACAGGACACATCGTTCGGTTTGCCCAACGTTAACACTCTTCAATGTCATATGCAATGCAATTATATTTCTTAAATTTTCAAGGCCAAATAAATCTAATTGATCGTATCTCCGCTGCTTTTGGGGTTACGAAGACAATTCGGGGCACGTTATACTCCACATTTGATTCTTTATACAGGACACATCGTTCGGTTTGCCCTACGTTAACTGTCTTCCCTGTCAACTAAAAGCAATTATAGTTTTTAAATTCTCAGGGCCAAATAAATCTAATTGATCGTATCTCCGCTGCTATTGGGGTTACGAAGACAATTCGGGGCGCGTTATACTCCACATTTGATTCTTTATACAGGGCACATCGTTCGGTTTGCCCTACGTTAACATCCTTCCCTGTCAAATGCAATGCAATTATAGTATTTAAATTTTCAAGGCCAAATAAATCTAATTGATCGTATCTCCGCAGCCATTGGGGTTATCTAGACAATTCGATGCGCGTTATACTCCACATTTGATTCCTTATACAGGACACATCGTTCGGTTTGCCCAACGTTAACACTCTTCCCTGTCATATGCAATGCAATTATATTATTTAAATTTTCACGGCCAAATAAATCTAATGTATCGTATCTCCGCTGCTATTGGGCTTATCTAGGCAATTCGATGCGCGTTATACTCCACATTTGATTTTTTATACAGGACACATCGTTCGCTTTGCCCTACGTTAACACACTTCCCTGTCAAATCAAAAGCAATAATAGTTTTAAAATTTTCAGGGCCAAATAAATCTAATTGATCGTGTCTCCACTGCTATTGGGGTTATCTGGGCAATTCGCAGCGCGTTATACTCCACATTTGATTCTTTATACAGGACACATCGTTCGGTTTGCCCAACGTTAACACTCTTCCCTGTCATATGCAATGCAATTATATTATTTAAATTTTCAAGGCCGAATAAATCTAATTGATCGTGTCTCCGCTGCTATTGGAGTTACGAAGACATTTCAGAGCGCGTTATACCCCACATTTGATTCTTTATACAGGACACATCGTTCGGATTGCCCTACGTTAACTGTCTTCCCTGTCAAACCAAAAGCAATTATAGTTTTTAAATTTTCAGGGCCAAATAAATCTAGTTGAACGTATCTCCGCTGCTATTGGGGTTATCTAGGCAATTCGCAGCGCGTTATACTCCACACTTGATTCTTTATACAGGGCACACCCTTCCGTTTGCCCTACGTTAACACTCTTCCCTGTCAAATCTAATGCAATTATAGTATTTAAATTTTCAAGGCCAAATAAATCTAATTGATCGTATCTCCGCTGCTATTGGGGTTACGAAGACAATTCGGATCGCGTTACACTCCACATTTGATTCCTTATACAGGACACATCGTTCGGTTTGCACAATGTTAACACTCTTCCCTGTCAAATCAAAAGCAATTATAGTTTTTAAATTTTCAGGGCCAAATAAATCTAATTGATCGTGTCTCCACTGCTATTGGGGATATCTAGGCAATTCGCAGCGCGTTATACTCCACATTTGATTCTTTATACAGGGCACATCGTTCGGTTTGCCCTACGTTAACATTCTTCCCTGTCAAATCCAATGCAATTATATTATTTAAATTTTCAAGGCCAAAAAAATCTAATTGTCCGTATCTCCGCTGCTATTGGGGTTACGAAGACATTTCGGATCGCGTTATACTCCACATTTGATTCTTTATACAGGACACATCGTTCGGTTTGCACAATGTTAACATTCTTCCCTGTCAAATCAAAAGCAATTATAGTTTTTAAATTTTCAAGGCCAAATAAATCTAATTGATCGTATCTCCGCTGCTATTGGGGTTATCTAGGCAATTCGATGCGCGTTATACTCCACATTTGATTCTTTATACAGGACAAATCGTTCGGTTTGTCCTACGTTAACATTCTTCCCTGTCAAATCAAAAGCAATTATTGTTTTTAAATTTTCAGGTCCAAATAAATCTAATTGATCGTATCTCCACTGCTATTGGGGTTATCTAGGCAATTCGATGCGCGTTATACTCCACATTAGTTTCTTTATACAGGACACATCGTTCGCTTTGCACAATGTTAACACTCTTCCCTGTCAAATCAAAAGCAATTATAGTTTTTAAATTCTCAGGGCCAAATAAATCTAATTGATCGTATCTCCGCTGCTATTGGGGTAACGAAGACAATTCGGGGCGCGTTATACTCCACATTTGATTCTTTATACAGGGCACATCGTTCGGTTTGCCCTACGTTAACATCCTTCCCTGTCAAATCCAATGCAATTATAGTATTTAAATTTTCAACGCCAAATAAATCTAATTGATCGTATCTCCGCTGCTATTGGGGTTATCTAGGCAATTCGATGCGCGTTATACTCCACATTTGATTCTTTATACAGGACACATCGTTCGGTTTGCCCAACGTTAACACTCTTCCCTGTCATATGCAATGCAATTATATTATTCAAATTTTCAAGGCCAAATATCTAATTGATCGTATCTCCGCTGCTATTGGAGTTACGAAGACATTTCGGAGCGCGTTATGCTCCACATTTGATTCTTTATACAGGACACATCGTTCGGTTTGCCCTACGTTAACTTTCTTCCGTGTCATATCCAATGCTATTATAGTTTTTAAATTTTCAAGGGCAAATAAATCTAAATGATCGTATCTCCGCTGCTATTGGGGTTATCTAGGCAATTCGATGCGCGTTATACTCCACATTTGATTCTTTATACAGGGCACATCGTTCGATTTGCCCTACGTTAACATTCTTCCCTGTCAAATCTAATGCAATTATAGTCTTTAAATTTTCAAGGCCAAATAAATCTTATTGATCGTATCTCCGCTGCTATTGGGGTTATCTAGGCAATTCGATGCGCGTTATACTCCACATTTGATTCTTTATACAGGACACATCGTTCGGTTTGCCCTACGTTAACTCTCTTCCGTGTCAAATCCAATGCAATTATAGTTTTTAAATTTTCATGGGCAAATAAATCTAAATGATCGTATCTCCGCTGCTATTGGGGTTAGGAAGACAATCCGGGGCGCGCTATACTCCACATTTGATTCTTTATACAGGTCACATCGTTCGGTTTGCCCAACGTTAACACTCTTCCCTGTCATATGCAATGCAATTATATTATTTAAATTTTCAAGGCCAAATAAATCTAATTGGTCGTATCTCCGCTGCTATTGGGCTTATCTAGGCAATTCGATGCGCGTTATACTCCACATTTGATTCTTTATACAGGGCACATCGTTCGATTTGCCCTACGTTAACATTCTTCCCTGTCAAATCTAATGCAATTATAGTCTTTAAATTTTCAAGGCCAAATAAATCTTATTGATCGTATCTCCGCTGCTATTGGGGTTATCTAGGCAATTCGATGCGCGTTATACTCCACATTTGATTCTTTATACAGGACACATCGTTCGGTTTGCCCTACGTTAACTGTCTTCCCTGAGAAATCAAAAGCAATTATAGTTTTTAAATTTTCAAGGCCAAATAAATCTAATTGATCGTGTTTCCACTGCTATTGGGGTTATCTAGGCAATTCGCAGCGCGTTATACTCCACATTTGATTCTTTATACAGGACACATCGTTCGGTTTGCCCTACGTTAACTTTCTTCTGTGTCATATCCAATGCTATTATAGTTCTTAAATTTTCAAGGGCAAATAAATCTAAATGATCGTATCTCCGCTGCTATTGGGGTTACGAAGACAATTCGGATCGCGTTACACTCCACATTTGATTCTTTATACAGGACACATCGTTCGGTTTGCCCTACGTTAACTTTCTTCCGTGTCATATCCAATGCTATTATAGTTTTTAAATTTTCAAGGGCAAATAAATCTAAATGATCGTATCTCCGCTGCTATTGGGGTTACGAAGACAATTCGGATCGCGTTACACTCCACATTTGATTCTTTATACAGGACACATCGTTCGGTTTGCCCTACGTTAACTGTCTTCCCTGTCAAATCAAAAGCAATTATAGTTTTCAAATTTTCAGGGCCAAATAAATCTAATTGATCGTGTCTCCACTGCTATTGGGGTTATCTAGGCAACTCGATGCGCGTTATACTCCACGTTTGATTCTTTATACAGGACACATCGTTCGGTTTGCACAATGTTAACATCCTTTCCTGTCAAATCCAATGCAATTATAGTATTTAAATTTTCAAGGCCAAATAAATCTAATTGATCGTATCTCCGCTGCTATTGGGGTTACGAAGACAATTCGAAGGCATTACGATGTTACGCATAACGTTATATGGTAATACGTTATAACGTATAACGTTATGTAGCAGAAAGATATAACGTATATCGTTATGTAGCATTACGATATAACGTATAACGATATGTAGCATTACAATATAATGTATAACGTTATGTAGCATTACGATGTAACGTATAACGTTATGTAGCATAAAGATATAACGTGTAACGAAATGTTGCATTACGATATAACGTATAACGCTGTGTAGCATTACGATATAACGTATAACGTTATGTAGCATTACGATATAACGTATAACGTTATGTAGCATTACGATGTAATGTATAACGTTATATGGTAATACGTTATAACATATAACGTTATGTAGCATTGCGATATAACGTATAACGTTATATGGTAATACGTTATAACGTATAACGTTATGTAGCATTACGATATAACGTATAACGTTATGTAGCATTACGATATAACGTATAACGTTATGTAGCATTACGATGTAACGTATAACGTTATATGGTAATACGTTATAACGTATAACGTTATGTAGCATTTCGATACAACGTATAACGTTATGTAGCATTACGATATAACGTATAACGTTATATAGCAGTAAGATATAGCGTATAACGTTATGTAGCATTACGATATAGCGTATAACGTTATGTAGCATTACGATATAACGTATATCGTTATGTAGCATTACGATATGACGTATAACGTTATGCAGCATTACGATATAACGTATAACGAGATATGGTAACACGTTATAACGTATAACGTTATGTTGCGTTACGATATAACGTATAACATTATGTAGCATTACGATATAACATATAACGTTATATGGTAATACGTTATAACGTATAACGTTATGTAGCATTACCATATAACGTATAACGTTATGTAGCATAACGATATAACGTATAACGTTATATAGTATTACGTTATAACGTATAACGTTATATAGCATTACGTTATAACGTATAACGTTATGTAGTATTACGTTATAACGTATAACGTTATGTAGCATTACGATATAACCTATAACGGTATGTAGCATTACGATACAACGCATAACGTTATGTAGCATCACGATATAACGTATAACGTTATGTATCATTACGATATAGCTTATAACGTTAAGTAGCTTTACGATATAACGTATAACGTTATGTAGCATTACGATATAACGTATAACGAGATATGGTAACACGTTATAACGTATAACGTTATGTAGCATTACGATATGACGTATAACGCTATGTAGCATTGCGATGTAACGTATAACGTTATATGGTAATACGTTATAACGTATAACGTTATGTAGCATTAAGATATATCGTATAACGTTATGTAGCATTACGATATAACGTATAACATTATGTAGCATTACGATATAACATATAACGTTATGTAGCATTACGATACAACGTATAACGTTATGTAGCATTACGATATAACGTATAACGTTATGTAGCAGTACGATATCGCTTATAACGTTATGTAGCATTACGGTATAACGTATAACGTTATGTAGCATTACGATATAACGTATAACGTTGTGTAGCATTACGATATAACGTATAACGTTATGTAGCATTACGATGTAACGTATAACGTTATATGGTAATACGTTATAACGTATAACGTTATGTAGTATTACATTATATCGTATAACGTTATGTAGCATTACGAAATAACGTATAACGTTATGTAGCAGTAAGATATAACGTATAACGTTATGTTGCATTACGATATAATGTATAACGTTATGTAGCATTACGATGTAACGTATAACGTTATGTATCATTACGATACAACGTATAACGTTATGTAGCATTACGATATAACGTATAACGTTATGTAGCAGTACGATATAGCTTATAACGTTAAGTAGCATTACGATATAACGTATAACGTTATGTAGCATTACGATATGACGTATAACGCTATGTAGCACTACGATGTAACGTATAACGTTATATGGTAATATGTTATAACGTATAACGTTATGTAGCATTACGGTATAACGTATAACGTTATGTAGCATTACGATGTAACGTATAACGTTATATGGTAATACGTTATAACGTATAACGTTATGTAGTATTACGTTATATCGTATAACGTTATGTAGCATTACGATATATCGTATAACGTTCTGTAACATTACGATATAACGTAAAACGTTATGTAGCATTGCGATACAACGTATAACGTTATGTAGCATTACGATATATCGTATAACGTTATGTAGCAGTACGATATAGCGTATAACGTTATGTAGCATTACGATATAACGTACAACGTTATGTAGCATTACCATATAACGTATAACGTTATGTAGTATTACGTTATAACGTATAACGTTATATAGCATTACGATATAACGTATATCGTTATGTAGCATTACGATATGACGTATAACGTTATGTAGCATTACGATATGACGTATAACGTTATGTATTATTACGATGTAACGTATAACGTTATATGGTAATACGTTATAACGTATAACGTTATGTAGCATTACGATGTAACGCATAACGTTAAGTAGCATTACGATATAACGTACAACGTTATGTAGCATTACCATATAACGTATAACGTTATGTAGCATTACGATATGACGTATAACGTTATGTATTATTACGATGTAACGTATAACGTTATATGGTAATACGTTATAACGTATAACGTTATATGGTAATACGTTATAACATATAACGTTATGTATCATTACCATATAACGTATAACGTTATGTAGCATTACGATATATCGTATAACGTTATGTAGCAGTACGATATAGCGTATAACGTTATGCAGCATTACGATATAACGTACAACGTTATGTAGCATTACCATATAACGTATAACGTTATGTAGTATTACGTTATAACGTATAACGTTATATAGCATTACGATATAACGTATATCGTTATGTAGCATTACGATATGACGTATAACGTTATGTATTATTACGATGTAACGTATAACGTTATATGGTAATACGTTATAACGTATAACGTTAAGTAGCATTACGATGTAACGCATAACGTTAAGTAGCATTACGATATAACGTATAACGTTATGTAGCATTACGATATGACGTATAACGCTATGTAGCATTACGATGTAACGTATAACGTTATATGGTAATACGTTATAACGTATAACGTTATGTAGCATTACGATATAACGTATAACGATGTGTAGCATTGCGATATAACGTATAACGTTATGTAGCATTACGATATAATGTATAACGTTATGTAGCAGTACGACATAACGTATAACGTTGTGTAGCATTACGATATAGCGTATAACGTTATGTAGCATTACGATATAACGTATAACGTTATATAGCATTACGATATAACGTATAACGTTATGTAGTATTACGATACAACGTATAACGCTATGTAGCATTACGATATAACGTATAACGTTGTGTAGCAGAAAGATATAACGTATAACTTTATGTAGCATTACGATATAATGTATAACGTTATGTAGCAGAAAGATATAACGTATAACGTTATGTAGCATTACGATATAATGTATAACGTTATGTAGCAGTACGACATAACGTATAACGTTGTGTAGCATTACGATATAGCGTATAACGTTATGTAGCATTACGATATGACGTATAACGCTATGTAGCATTACGATGTAACGTATAACGTTATATGGTAATACGTTATAACGTATAACGTTATGTAGCATTACGATATAACGTATAACGTTGTGTAGCATTGCGATATAACGTATAACGTTATGTAGCATTACGATGTAACGTATAACGTTATATGGTAATACGTTATAACGTATAACGTTATGTAGTATTACGTTATATCGTATAACGTTATGTAGCATTACGATATAACGTATAACGTTATGTAGCAGAAAGATATAACGTATAACGTTATGTAGCATTACGATATAATGTATAACGTTATGTAGCAGTACGACATAACGTATAACGTTGTGTAGCATTACGATATAGCGTATAACGTTATGTAGCATTACGATATAACGTATAACGTTATATAGCATTACGATATAACGTATAACGTTATGTAGTATTACGATACAACGTATAACGCTATGTAGCATTACGATATATCGTATAACGTTATGTAGCAGTACGATATAGCGTATAACGATTTATAGCATTACGAAATAACGTATAACTTTATGTAGCATTACGATATGTCGTATAACGTTATGTAGCATTACAATATAACGTATAACGTTATATGGTAATACGTTATAACGTATAACGTTATGTAGCATTACCATATAACGTATAACGTTATGTAGCATTACGTTATAACGTATAACGTTATGTAGTATTACGATATAACGTATAACGTTATGTAGCATTACGATGTAACGTATATCGTTATATGGTAATACGTTATAACGTATAACGTTATGTAGCATTTCGATACAACGTATAACGTTATGTAGCATTACGATATAACGTATAACGTTATATAGCAGTAAGATATAGCGTATAACGTTATGTAGCATTACGATATAACGTATATCGTTATGTAGCATTACGATATGACGTATAACGTTATGTAGCATTACGATATAACGTATAACGAGATATGGTAACACGTTATAACGTATAACGTTATGTAGCTTTACGATATAACGTATAACATTATGTAGCATTACGATATAACATATAACGTTATATGGTAATACGTTATAACGTATAACGTTATGTAGCATTACCATATAACGTATAACGTTATGTAGCATAACGATATAACGTATAACGTTATATAGTATTACGTTATAACGTATAACGTTATATAGCATTACGATATAACGTATAACGTTATGTAGCATTACGATGTAACGTATAACGTTATATGGTAATACGTTATAACGTATAACGTTATGTAGTATTACGTTATATCGTATAACGTTATGTAGCATTACGAAATAACGTATAACGTTATGTAGCAGTAAGATATAACGTATAACGTTATGTTGCATTACGATATAATGTATAACGTTATGTAGCATTACGATGTAACGTATAACGTTATGTAGCATTACGATACAACGTATAACGTTATGTAGCATTACGATATAACGTATAACGTTATGTAGCAATACGATATAGCTTATAACGTTATGTAGCATTACGATATAACGTATAACGTTATGTAGCATTACGATATAACGTATAACGTTATGTAGCATTACGATATAACGTATAACGTTATGTAGCAGAAAGATATAACGTATAACGTTATGTAGCATTACGATATACCGTATAAAGTTATGTAGCATTACGATATAACGTGTAACGTTATGTAGCAGTAAGATATAACGCATAACGTTATGTAGCATTACGATATAGCGTATGACGTTATGTAGCATTACGATATAACGAATAACGTTATATGGTAATACGTTATAACGTATAACGGTATGTGGCATTACCATATAACGTATAACGTTATGAGGCATTACGATATGACGTATAACGCTATGTAGCACTACGATGTAACGTATAACGTTATATGGTAATATGTTATAACGTATAACGTTATGTAGCATTACGATATAACTTATAACGTTATGTTGCATTACGATATAATGTATAACGTTATGTAGCATTACGATGTAACGTATAACGTTATATGGTAATACGTTATAACGTATAACGTTATGTAGTATTACGTTATATCGTATAACGTTATGTAGCATTACGATATATCGTATAACGTTCTGTAACATTACGATATAACGTAAAACGTTATGTAGCATTGCGATACAACGTATAACGTTATGTAGCATTACGATATATCGTATAACGTTATGTAGCAGTACGATATAGCGTATAACGTTATATAGCATTACGATATAACGTATAACGTTTTGTAGCATTAAGATATGACGTATAACGTTATGTAGCATAAAGATATAACGTGTAACGAAATGTTGCATTACGATATAACGTATAACGCTGTGTAGCATTACGATATAACGTAAAACGTTATGTAGCATTACGATATAACGTATAACGTTATGTAGCATTACGATGTAATGTATAACGTTATATGGTAATACGTTATAACGTATAACTTTATGTAGCATTGCGATATAACGTATAACGTTATATGGTAATACGTTATAACGTATAACGTTATGTAGCATTACGATATAACGTATAACGTTATGTAGCATTACGATATAACGTATAACGTTATGTAGCATTACGATGTAACGTATATCGTTATATGGTAATACGTTATAACGTATAACGTTATGTAGCATTTCGATACAACGTATAACGTTATGTAGCATTACGATATAACGTATAACGTTATATAGCAGTAAGATATAGCGTATAACGTAATGTAGCATTACGATATAACGTATATCGTTATGTAGCATTACGATATAACGTGTAACGTTATGTAGCAGTAAGATATAACGCATAACGTTATGTAGCATTACGATATAGCGTATGACGTTATGTAGCATTACGATATAACGAATAACGTTATATGGTAATACGTTATAACGTATAACGGTATGTGGCATTACCATATAACGTATAGCGTTATGTAGCATTACAATATAACGTATAACGTTATGTAGCATTACGATATAATGTATAACGTTATATGGTAATACATTATAACGTATAACGTTATGTAGCATTACCATATAACGTATAACGTTATGTAGCATTACAATATAACGTATAACGTTATGTAGCATTACGATATAGCGTATGACGTTATGTAGCATTACGATATAACGAATAACGTTATATGGTAATACGTTATAACGTATAACGGTATGTAGCATTACCGTATAACGTATAACGTTATGTAGCATTACAATATAACGTATAACGTTATGTAGCAATACGATATAACATATAACGTCATGTAGCATTACGATATAACGTATAACGTTATGTAGCATTACAATATAATGTATACCGTTGTGTAGCATTACGATATAACGTATAACGTTATGTAGCATTACGATGTAACGTATAACGTTATGTAGCATAAAGATATAACGTGTAACGAAATGTTGCATTACGATATAACGTATAACGCTGTGTAGCATTACGATATAACGTAAAACGTTATGTAGCATTACGATATAACGTATAACGTTATGTAGCATTACGATGTAATGTATAACGTTA
The DNA here is from genome assembly GCA_936014575.1 of Bombus lapidarius. Classification (NCBI taxonomy): domain Eukaryota; kingdom Metazoa; phylum Arthropoda; class Insecta; order Hymenoptera; family Apidae; genus Bombus; species Bombus lapidarius. The sequence goes on along the minus strand of CAKXZU010000098.1, from coordinate 240,158 downwards.
TATGGTAATACGTTATAACGTATAACTTTATGTAGCATTGCGATATAACGTATAACGTTATATGGTAATACGTTATAACGTATAACGTTATGTAGCATTACGATATAACGTATAACGTTATGTAGCATTACGATATAACGTATAACGTTATGTAGCATTACGATGTAACGTATATCGTTATATGGTAATACGTTATAACGTATAACGTTATGTAGCATTTCGATACAACGTATAACGTTATGTAGCATTACGATATAACGTATAACGTTATATAGCAGTAAGATATAGCGTATAACGTTATGTAGCATTACGATATAACGTATATCGTTATGTAGCATTACGATATGACGTATAACGTTATGTAGCATTACGATATAACGTATAACGAGATATGGTAACACGTTATAACGTATAACGTTATGTAGCGTTACGATATAACGTATAACATTATGTAGCATTACGATATAACATATAACGTTATATGGTAATACGTTATAACGTATAACGTTATAGAGCATTACCATATAACGTATAACGTTATGTAGCATAACGATATAACGTATAACGTTATATAGTATTACGTTATAACGTATAACGTTAAATAGCATTACGTTATAACGTATAACGTTATGTAGTATTACGTTATAACGTATAACGTTATGTAGCATTACGATATAACCTATAACGGTATGTAGCATTACGATACAACGTATAACGTTATGTAGCATCACGATATAACGTATAACGCTATGTATCATTACGATATAGCTTATAACGTTAAGTAGCTTTACGATATAACGTATAACGTTATGTAGCATTACGATATAACGTATAACGTGATATGGTAACACGTTATAACGTATAACGTTATGTAGCATTACGATATGACGTATAACGCTATGTAGCATTACGATGTAACGTATAACGTTATATGGTAATACGTTATAACGTATAACGTTATGTAGCATTAAGATATATCGTATAACGTTATGTAGCATTACGATATAACGTATAACATTATGTAGCATTACGATATAACATATAACGTTATGTAGCATTACGATACAACGTATAACGTTATGTTGCATTACGATATAACGTATAACGTTATGTAGCAGTACGATATCGCTTATAACGTTATGTAGCATTACGGTATAACGTATAACGTTATGTAGCATTACGATATAACGTATAACGTTGTGTAGCATTACGATATAACGTATAACGTTATGTAGCATTACGATGTAACGTATAACGTTATATGGTAATACGTTATAACGTATAACGTTATGTAGTATTACGTTATATCGTATAACGTTATGTAGCATTACGAAATAACGTATAACGTTATGTAGCAGTAAGATATAACGTATAACGTTATGTTGCATTACGATATAATGTATAACGTTATGTAGCATTACGATGTAACGTATAACGTTATGTAGCATTACGATACAACGTATAACGTTATGTAGCATTACGATATAACGTATAACGTTATGTAGCAGTACGATATAGCTTATAACGTTAAGTAGCATTACGATATAACGTATAACGTTATGAGGCATTACGATATGACGTATAACGCTATGTAGCACTACGATGTAACGTATAACGTTATATGGTAATATGTTATAACGTATAACGTTATGTAGCATTACGATATAACTTATAACGTTATGTTGCATTACGATATAATGTATAACGTTATGTAGCATTACGATGTAACGTATAACGTTATATGGTAATACGTTATAACGTATAACGTTATGTAGTATTACGTTATATCGTATAACGTTATGTAGCATTACGATATATCGTATAACGTTCTGTAACATTACGATATAACGTAAAACGTTATGTAGCATTGCGATACAACGTATAACGTTATGTAGCATTACGATATATCGTATAACGTTATGTAGCAGTACGATATAGCGTATAACGTTATATAGCATTACGATATAACGTATAACGTTTTGTAGCATTAAGATATGACGTATAACGTTATGTAGCATTACGATGTAACGTATAACGTTATATGGTAATACGTTATAACGTATAACGTTATGTAGCATCACCATATAACGTATAACGTTATGCAGCATTACGTTATAACGTATAACGTTATGTAGCATTACGATATAACGTATAACGTTATGTAGCATTACGATGTAACGTATAACGTTATGTAGCATTACGATATATCGTATAACGTTATGTAGCAGTACGTTATATCGTATTACGCTATGTAGCATTACGATATAACGTATAACGTTATGTAGCAGAAAGATATAACGTATAACGTTCTGTAGCATTACGATATAACGTATAACGTTATGTAGCATTACGATATGACGTATAACGCTATGTAGCATTACGATGTAACGTATAACGTTATATGGTAATACGTTATATCGTATAACGTTATGTAGCATTAAGATATAACGTATAACGTTGTGTAGCATTACGATATAACGTATAACGTCATGTAGCATTACGATATAATGTATAACGTTATGTAACAGTACGACATAACGTATAACGTTATGTAGCAATACGATATAAGGTATATCGTTATATAGTATTACGTTAAATCGTATAACGTTATGTAGCATTACCATATAACGTATAACGTTATATGGTAATACGTTATAACGTATAACGTTATGTAGTATTACGTTATATCGTATAACGTTATGTAGCATTACGATATAACGTATAACGTTATGTAGCATTACGATATAACGTATAACGTTATGTAGCATTACGACATAACGTATAACGTTGTATAGCATTACGATATAGCGTATAACGTTATGTAGCATAACGATATAACGTATAACATTATGTAGCATTACGATATAACATATAACGTTGTGTAGCATTACGATATAACGTATAACGTTATGTAGCATTACGATGTAACGTATAGCGTTATATGGTAATATGTTATAACGTATAACGTTATGTAGTATTACGTTATATCGTATAGCGTTATGTAGCATTACGATATAACGTATAACGTTATGTAGCAGAAAGATATAACGTATAAAGTTATGTAGCATTACGATACAACGTATAACGTTATGTAGCATTACGATATAACGTATAACGTTATGTAGCAGTACGATATAGCTTATAACGTTAAGTAGCATTACGATATAACGTATAACGTTATGTAGCATTACGATATGACGTATAACGCCATGTAGCACTACGATGTAACGTATAACGTTATATGGTAATATGTTATAACGTATAACGTTATGTAGCATTACGATATAGCGTATAACGTTATGTAGCATTACGATGTAACGTATAACGTTATATGGTAATACGTTATAACGTATAACGTTATGTAGTATTACGTTATATCGTATAACGTTATGTAGCATTACGTTATATCGTATAACGTTATGTAGCATTACGATATAACGTATAACGTTATGTAGCATTACGATATAACGTATAACGTTATGTAGCATTACGACATAACGTATAACATTGTATAGCATTACGATATAGCGTATAACGTTATGTAGCATAACGATATAACGTATAACATTATGTAGCATTACGATATAACATATAACGTTGTGTAGCATTACGATATAACGTATAACGTTATGTAGCATTACGATGTAACGTATAACGTTATATGGTAATACGTTATAACGTATAACGTTATGTAGTATTACGTTATATCGTATAACGTTATGTAGCATTACGATATATCGTATAACGTTCTGTAACATTACGATATAACGTAAAACGTTATGTAGCATTGCGATACAACGTATAACGTTATGTAGCATTACGATATATCGTATAACGTTATGTAGCAGTACGATATAGCGTATAACGTTATATAGCATTACGATATAACGTATAACGTTTTGTAGCATTACGATATGACGTATAACGTTATGTAGCATTACGATGTAACGTATAACGTTATGTAGCATTACGATATATCGTATAACGTTATGTAGCAGTACGTTATATCGTATTACGCTATGTAGCATTACGATATAACGTATAACGTTATGTAGCAGAAAGATATAACGTATAACGTTCTGTAGCATTACGATATAACGTATAACGTTATGTAGCATTACGATATGACGTATAACGCTATGTAGCATTACGATGTAACGTATAACGTTATATGGTAATACGTTATATCGTATAACGTTATGTAGCATTAAGATATAACGTATAACGTTGTGTAGCATTACGATATAACGTATAACGTCATGTAGCATTACGATATAATGTATAACGTTATGTAACAGTACGACATAACGTATAACGTTATGTAGCAATACGATATAAGGTATATCGTTATATAGTATTACGTTATATCGTATAACGTTATGTAGCATTACCATATAACGTATAACGTTATATGGTAATACGTTATAACGTATAACGTTATGTAGTATTACGTTATATCGTATAACGTTATGTAGCATTACGATATAACGTATAACGTTATGTAGCATTACGATATAACGTATAACGTTATGTAGCATTACGACATAACGTATAACGTTATGTAGCATTACAATATAACGTATAACGTTATGTAGCAATACGATATAACATATAACGTCATGTAGCATTACGATATAACGTATAACGTTATGTAGCATTACAATATAATGTATACCGTTGTGTAGCATTACGATATAACGTATAACGTTATGTAGCATTACGATGTAACGTATAACGTTATGTAGCATAAAGATATAACGTGTAACGAAATGTTGCATTACGATATAACGTATAACGCTGTGTAGCATTACGATATAACGTAAAACGTTATGTAGCATTACGATATAACGTATAACGTTATGTAGCATTACGATGTAATGTATAACGTTATATGGTAATACGTTATAACGTATAACTTTATGTAGCATTGCGATATAACGTATAACGTTATATGGTAATACGTTATAACGTATAACGTTATGTAGCATTACGATATAACGTATAACGTTATGTAGCATTACGATATAACGTATAACGTTATGTAGCATTACGATGTAACGTATATCGTTATATGGTAATACGTTATAACGTATAACGTTATGTAGCATTTCGATACAACGTATAACGTTATGTAGCATTACGATATAACGTATAACGTTATATAGCAGTAAGATATAGCGTATAACGTTATGTAGCATTACGATATAACGTATATCGTTATGTAGCATTACGATATAACGTGTAACGTTATGTAGCAGTAAGATATAACGCATAACGTTATGTAGCATTACGATATAGCGTATGACGTTATGTAGCATTACGATATAACGAATAACGTTATATGGTAATACGTTATAACGTATAACGGTATGTGGCATTACCATATAACGTATAGCGTTATGTAGCATTACAATATAACGTATAACGTTATGTAGCATTACGATATAATGTATAACGTTATATGGTAATACATTATAACGTATAACGTTATGTAGCATTACCATATAACGTATAACGTTATGTAGCATTACAATATAACGTATAACGTTATGTAGCATTACGATATAGCGTATGACGTTATGTAGCATTACGATATAACGAATAACGTTATATGGTAATACGTTATAACGTATAACGGTATGTAGCATTACCGTATAACGTATAACGTTATGTAGCATTACAATATAACGTATAACGTTATGTAGCAATACGATATAACATATAACGTCATGTAGCATTACGATATAACGTATAACGTTATGTAGCATTACAATATAATGTATACCGTTGTGTAGCATTACGATATAACGTATAACGTTATGTAGCATTACGATGTAACGTATAACGTTATGTAGCATAAAGATATAACGTGTAACGAAATGTTGCATTACGATATAACGTATAACGCTGTGTAGCATTACGATATAACGTAAAACGTTATGTAGCATTACGATATAACGTATAACGTTATGTAGCATTACGATGTAATGTATAACGTTATATGGTAATACGTTATAACGTATAACTTTATGTAGCATTGCGATATAACGTATAACGTTATATGGTAATACGTTATAACGTATAACGTTATGTAGCATTACGATATAACGTATAACGTTATGTAGCATTACGATATAACGTATAACGTTATGTAGCATTACGATGTAACGTATATCGTTATATGGTAATACGTTATAACGTATAACGTTATGTAGCATTTCGATACAACGTATAACGTTATGTAGCATTACGATATAACGTATAACGTTATATAGCAGTAAGATATAGCGTATAACGTTATGTAGCATTACGATATAACGTATATCGTTATGTAGCATTACGATATGACGTATAACGTTATGTAGCATTACGATATAACGTATAACGAGATATGGTAACACGTTATAACGTATAACGTTATGTAGCGTTACGATATAACGTATAACATTATGTAGCATTACGATATAACATATAACGTTATATGGTAATACGTTATAACGTATAACGTTATAGAGCATTACCATATAACGTATAACGTTATGTAGCATAACGATATAACGTATAACGTTATATAGTATTACGTTATAACGTATAACGTTAAATAGCATTACGTTATAACGTATAACGTTATGTAGTATTACGTTATAACGTATAACGTTATGTAGCATTACGATATAACCTATAACGGTATGTAGCATTACGATACAACGTATAACGTTATGTAGCATCACGATATAACGTATAACGCTATGTATCATTACGATATAGCTTATAACGTTAAGTAGCTTTACGATATAACGTATAACGTTATGTAGCATTACGATATAACGTATAACGTGATATGGTAACACGTTATAACGTATAACGTTATGTAGCATTACGATATGACGTATAACGCTATGTAGCATTACGATGTAACGTATAACGTTATATGGTAATACGTTATAACGTATAACGTTATGTAGCATTAAGATATATCGTATAACGTTATGTAGCATTACGATATAACGTATAACATTATGTAGCATTACGATATAACATATAACGTTATGTAGCATTACGATACAACGTATAACGTTATGTTGCATTACGATATAACGTATAACGTTATGTAGCAGTACGATATCGCTTATAACGTTATGTAGCATTACGGTATAACGTATAACGTTATGTAGCATTACGATATAACGTATAACGTTGTGTAGCATTACGATATAACGTATAACGTTATGTAGCATTACGATGTAACGTATAACGTTATATGGTAATACGTTATAACGTATAACGTTATGTAGTATTACGTTATATCGTATAACGTTATGTAGCATTACGAAATAACGTATAACGTTATGTAGCAGTAAGATATAACGTATAACGTTATGTTGCATTACGATATAATGTATAACGTTATGTAGCATTACGATGTAACGTATAACGTTATGTAGCATTACGATACAACGTATAACGTTATGTAGCATTACGATATAACGTATAACGTTATGTAGCAGTACGATATAGCTTATAACGTTAAGTAGCATTACGATATAACGTATAACGTTATGAGGCATTACGATATGACGTATAACGCTATGTAGCACTACGATGTAACGTATAACGTTATATGGTAATATGTTATAACGTATAACGTTATGTAGCATTACGATATAACGTATAACGTTATGTTGCATTACGATATAATGTATAACGTTATGTAGCATTACGATGTAACGTATAACGTTATATGGTAATACGTTATAACGTATAACGTTATGTAGTATTACGTTATATCGTATAACGTTATGTAGCATTACGATATATCGTATAACGTTCTGTAACATTACGATATAACGTAAAACGTTATGTAGCATTGCGATACAACGTATAACGTTATGTAGCATTACGATATATCGTATAACGTTATGTAGCAGTACGATATAGCGTATAACGTTATATAGCATTACGATATAACGTATAACGTTTTGTAGCATTAAGATATGACGTATAACGTTATGTAGCATTACGATGTAACGTATAACGTTATATGGTAATACGTTATAACGTATAACGTTATGTAGCATCACCATATAACGTATAACGTTATGCAGCATTACGTTATAACGTATAACGTTATGTAGCATTACGATATAACGTATAACGTTATGTAGCATTACGATGTAACGTATAACGTTATGTAGCATTACGATATAACGTATAACGTTATGTAGCAGAAAGATATAACGTATAAAGTTATGTAGCATTACGATACAACGTATAACGTTATGTAGCATTACGATATAACGTATAACGTTATGTAGCAGTACGATATAGCTTATAACGTTAAGTAGCATTACGATATAACGTATAACGTTATGTAGCATTACGATATGACGTATAACGCCATGTAGCACTACGATGTAACGTATAACGTTATATGGTAATATGTTATAACGTATAACGTTATGTAGCATTACGATATAGCGTATAACGTTATGTAGCATTACGATGTAACGTATAACGTTATATGGTAATACGTTATAACGTATAACGTTATGTAGTATTACGTTATATCGTATAACGTTATGTAGCATTACGTTATATCGTATAACGTTATGTAGCATTACGATATAACGTATAAAGTTATGTAGCATTACGATATAACGTATAACGTTATGTAGCATTACGACATAACGTATAACGTTGTATAGCATTACGATATAGCGTATAACGTTATGTAGCATAACGATATAACGTATAACATTATGTAGCATTACGATATAACATATAACGTTGTGTAGCATTACGATATAACGTATAACGTTATGTAGCATTACGATGTAACGTATAGCGTTATATGGTAATACGTTATAACGTATAACGTTATGTAGTATTACGTTATATCGTATAGCGTTATGTAGCATTACGATATAACGTATAACGTTATGTAGCAGAAAGATATAACGTATAAAGTTATGTAGCATTACGATACAACGTATAACGTTATGTAGCATTACGATATAACGTATAACGTTATGTAGCAGTACGATATAGCTTATAACGTTAAGTAGCATTACGATATAACGTATAACGTTATGTAGCATTACGATATGACGTATAACGCCATGTAGCACTACGATGTAACGTATAACGTTATATGGTAATATGTTATAACGTATAACGTTATGTAGCATTACGATATAACGTATAACGTTATGTAGCATTACGATGTAACGTATAACGTTATATGGTAATACGTTATAACGTATAACGTTATGTAGTATTACGTTATATCGTATAACGTTATGTAGCATTACGATATATCGTATAACGTTCTGTAACATTACGATATAACGTAAAACGTTATGTAGCATTGCGATACAACGTATAACGTTATGTAGCATTACGATATATCGTATAACGTTATGTAGCAGTACGATATAGCGTATAACGTTATATAGCATTACGATATAACGTATAACGTTTTGTAGCATTACGATATGACGTATAACGTTATGTAGCATTACGATGTAACGTATAACGTTATGTAGCATTACGATATATCGTATAACGTTATGTAGCAGTACGTTATATCGTATTACGCTATGTAGCATTACGATATAACGTATAACGTTATGTAGCAGAAAGATATAACGTATAACGTTCTGTAGCATTACGATATAACGTATAACGTTATGTAGCATTACGATATGACGTATAACGCTATGTAGCATTACGATGTAACGTATAACGTTATATGGTAATACGTTATATCGTATAACGTTATGTAGCATTAAGATATAACGTATAACGTTGTGTAGCATTACGATATAACGTATAACGTCATGTAGCATTACGATATAATGTATAACGTTATGTAACAGTACGACATAACGTATAACGTTATGTAGCAATACGATATAAGGTATATCGTTATATAGTATTACGTTAAATCGTATAACGTTATGTAGCATTACCATATAACGTATAACGTTATATGGTAATACGTTATAACGTATAACGTTATGTAGTATTACGTTATATCGTATAACGTTATGTAGCATTACGATATAACGTATAACGTTATGTAGCATTACGATATAACGTATAACGTTATGTAGCATTACGACATAACGTATAACGTTATGTAGCATTACAATATAACGTATAACGTTATGTAGCAATACGATATAACATATAACGTCATGTAGCATTACGATATAACGTATAACGTTATGTAGCATTACAATATAATGTATACCGTTGTGTAGCATTACGATATAACGTATAACGTTATGTAGCATTACGATGTAACGTATAACGTTATGTAGCATAAAGATATAACGTGTAACGAAATGTTGCATTACGATATAACGTATAACGCTGTGTAGCATTACGATATAACGTAAAACGTTATGTAGCATTACGATATAACGTATAACGTTATGTAGCATTACGATGTAATGTATAACGTTATATGGTAATACGTTATAACGTATAACTTTATGTAGCATTGCGATATAACGTATAACGTTATATGGTAATACGTTATAACGTATAACGTTATGTAGCATTACGATATAACGTATAACGTTATGTAGCATTACGATATAACGTATAACGTTATGTAGCATTACGATGTAACGTATATCGTTATATGGTAATACGTTATAACGTATAACGTTATGTAGCATTTCGATACAACGTATAACGTTATGTAGCATTACGATATAACGTATAACGTTATATAGCAGTAAGATATAGCGTATAACGTTATGTAGCATTACGATATAACGTATATCGTTATGTAGCATTACGATATAACGTGTAACGTTATGTAGCAGTAAGATATAACGCATAACGTTATGTAGCATTACGATATAGCGTATGACGTTATGTAGCATTACGATATAACGAATAACGTTATATGGTAATACGTTATAACGTATAACGGTATGTGGCATTACCATATAACGTATAGCGTTATGTAGCATTACAATATAACGTATAACGTTATGTAGCATTACGATATAATGTATAACGTTATATGGTAATACATTATAACGTATAACGTTATGTAGCATTACCATATAACGTATAACGTTATGTAGCATTACAATATAACGTATAACGTTATGTAGCATTACGATATAGCGTATGACGTTATGTAGCATTACGATATAACGAATAACGTTATATGGTAATACGTTATAACGTATAACGGTATGTAGCATTACCGTATAACGTATAACGTTATGTAGCATTACAATATAACGTATAACGTTATGTAGCAATACGATATAACATATAACGTCATGTAGCATTACGATATAACGTATAACGTTATGTAGCATTACGATATAACGTATATCGTTATGTAGCATTACGATATGACGTATAACGTTATGTAGCATTACGATATAACGTATAACGAGATATGGTAACACGTTATAACGTATAACGTTATGTAGCGTTACGATATAACGTATACCGTTGTGTAGCATTACGATATAACGTATAACGTTATGTAGCATTACGATGTAACGTATAACGTTATGTAGCATAAAGATATAACGTGTAACGAAATGTTGCATTACGATATAACGTATAACGCTGTGTAGCATTACGATATAACGTAAAACGTTATGTAGCATTACGATATAACGTATAACGTTATGTAGCATTACGATGTAATGTATAACGTTATATGGTAATACGTTATAACGTATAACTTTATGTAGCATTGCGATATAACGTATAACGTTATATGGTAATACGTTATAACGTATAACGTTATGTAGCATTACGATATAACGTATAACGTTATGTAGCATTACGATATAACGTATAACGTTATGTAGCATTACGATGTAACGTATATCGTTATATGGTAATACGTTATAACGTATAACGTTATGTAGCATTTCGATACAACGTATAACGTTATGTAGCATTACGATATAACGTATAACGTTATATAGCAGTAAGATATAGCGTATAACGTTATGTAGCATTACGATATAACGTATATCGTTATGTAGCATTACGATATGACGTATAACGTTATGTAGCATTACGATATAACGTATAACGAGATATGGTAACACGTTATAACGTATAACGTTATGTAGCGTTACGATATAACGTATAACATTATGTAGCATTACGATATAACATATAACGTTATATGGTAATACGTTATAACGTATAACGTTATAGAGCATTACCATATAACGTATAACGTTATGTAGCATAACGATATAACGTATAACGTTATATAGTATTACGTTATAACGTATAACGTTAAATAGCATTACGTTATAACGTATAACGTTATGTAGTATTACGTTATAACGTATAACGTTATGTAGCATTACGATATAACCTATAACGGTATGTAGCATTACGATACAACGTATAACGTTATGTAGCATCACGATATAACGTATAACGCTATGTATCATTACGATATAGCTTATAACGTTAAGTAGCTTTACGATATAACGTATAACGTTATGTAGCATTACGATATAACGTATAACGTGATATGGTAACACGTTATAACGTATAACGTTATGTAGCATTACGATATGACGTATAACGCTATGTAGCATTACGATGTAACGTATAACGTTATATGGTAATACGTTATAACGTATAACGTTATGTAGCATTAAGATATATCGTATAACGTTATGTAGCATTACGATATAACGTATAACATTATGTAGCATTACGATATAACATATAACGTTATGTAGCATTACGATACAACGTATAACGTTATGTTGCATTACGATATAACGTATAACGTTATGTAGCAGTACGATATCGCTTATAACGTTATGTAGCATTACGGTATAACGTATAACGTTATGTAGCATTACGATATAACGTATAACGTTGTGTAGCATTACGATATAACGTATAACGTTATGTAGCATTACGATGTAACGTATAACGTTATATGGTAATACGTTATAACGTATAACGTTATGTAGTATTACGTTATATCGTATAACGTTATGTAGCATTACGAAATAACGTATAACGTTATGTAGCAGTAAGATATAACGTATAACGTTATGTTGCATTACGATATGACGTATAACGCTATGTAGCACTACGATGTAACGTATAACGTTATATGGTAATATGTTATAACGTATAACGTTATGTAGCATTACGATATAACGTATAACGTTATGTTGCATTACGATATAATGTATAACGTTATGTAGCATTACGATGTAACGTATAACGTTATATGGTAATACGTTATAACGTATAACGTTATGTAGTATTACGTTATATCGTATAACGTTATGTAGCATTACGATATATCGTATAACGTTCTGTAACATTACGATATAACGTAAAACGTTATGTAGCATTGCGATACAACGTATAACGTTATGTAGCATTACGATATATCGTATAACGTTATGTAGCAGTACGATATAGCGTATAACGTTATATAGCATTACGATATAACGTATAACGTTTTGTAGCATTAAGATATGACGTATAACGTTATGTAGCATTACGATGTAACGTATAACGTTATATGGTAATACGTTATAACGTATAACGTTATGTAGCATCACCATATAACGTATAACGTTATGCAGCATTACGTTATAACGTATAACGTTATGTAGCATTACGATATAACGTATAACGTTATGTAGCATTACGATGTAACGTATAACGTTATGTAGCATTACGATATATCGTATAACGTTATGTAGCAGTACGTTATATCGTATTACGCTATGTAGCATTACGATATAACGTATAACGTTATGTAGCAGAAAGATATAACGTATAACGTTCTGTAGCATTACGATATAACGTATAACGTTATGTAGCATTACGATATGACGTATAACACTATGTAGCATTACGATGTAACGTATAACGTTATATGGTAATACGTTATATCGTATAACGTTATGTAGCATTAAGATATAACGTATAACGTTGTGTAGCATTACGATATAACGTATAACGTCATGTAGCATTACGATATAATGTATAACGTTATGTAACAGTACGACATAACGTATAACGTTACGTAGCAATACGATATAAGGTATATCGTTATATAGTATTACGTTAAATCGTATAACGTTATGTAGCATTACCATATAACGTATAACGTTATATGGTAATACGTTATAACGTATAACGTTATGTAGTATTACGTTATATCGTATAACGTTATGTAGCATTACGATATAACGTATAACGTTATGTAGCATTACGATATAACGTATAACGTTATGTAGCATTACGACATAACGTATAACGTTATGTAGCATTACGATATGACGTATAACGCCATGTAGCACTACGATGTAACGTATAACGTTATATGGTAATATGTTATAACGTATAACGTTATGTAGCATTACGATATAGCGTATAACGTTATGTAGCATTACGATGTAACGTATAACGTTATATGGTAATACGTTATAACGTATAACGTTATGTAGTATTACGTTATATCGTATAACGTTATGTAGCATTACGTTATATCGTATAACGTTATGTAGCATTACGATATAACGTATAACGTTATGTAGCATTACGATATAACGTATAACGTTATGTAGCATTACGACATAACGTATAACGTTGTATAGCATTACGATATAGCGTATAACGTTATGTAGCATAACGATATAACGTATAACATTATGTAGCATTACGATATAACATATAACGTTGTGTAGCATTACGATATAACGTATAACGTTATGTAGCATTACGATGTAACGTATAGCGTTATATGGTAATACGTTATAACGTATAACGTTATGTAGTATTACGTTATATCGTATAGCGTTATGTAGCATTACGATATAACGTATAACGTTATGTAGCAGAAAGATATAACGTATAAAGTTATGTAGCATTACGATACAACGTATAACGTTATGTAGCATTACGATATAACGTATAACGTTATGTAGCAGTACGATATAGCTTATAACGTTAAGTAGCATTACGATATAACGTATAACGTTATGTAGCATTACGATATGACGTATAACGCCATGTAGCACTACGATGTAACGTATAACGTTATATGGTAATATGTTATAACGTATAACGTTATGTAGCATTACGATATAACGTATAACGTTATGTAGCATTACGATGTAACGTATAACGTTATATGGTAATACGTTATAACGTATAACGTTATGTAGTATTACGTTATATCGTATAACGTAATGTAGCATTACGATATATCGTATAACGTTCTGTAACATTACGATATAACGTAAAACGTTATGTAGCATTGCGATACAACGTATAACGTTATGTAGCATTACGATATATCGTATAACGTTATGTAGCAGTACGATATAGCGTATAACGTTATATAGCATTACGATATAACGTATAACGTTTTGTAGCATTACGATATGACGTATAACGTTATGTAGCATTACGATGTAACGTATAACGTTATGTAGCATAAAGATATAACGTGTAACGAAATGTTGCATTACGATATAACGTATAACGCTGTGTAGCATTACGATATAACGTATAACGTTATGTAGCATTACCATATAACGTATAACGTCATGTAGCATTACGTTATAACGTATAACGTTATGTAGTATTACGATATAACGTATAACGTTATGTAGCGGTAAGATATTACGTATAACGTTATGTAGCATTACAATATAACGTATAACGTTATGTAGTATTACGTTATAACGTATATCGTTATGTAGTGTTACCTTATATCGTATAACGTTATGTAGCATTACGATATAACGCATAACGTTATGTAGCAGAAAGATATAACGCATAACGTTATGTAGCATTACGATATAACGTATAACGTTATGTAGCATTACGATATAACGTATAACGTTATGTAGCAGTAAGATATAACGTATAACGTTATGTAGCATTACGATATAACGTATAACGTTATGTAGCATTACGATATAACGTATAACGTTATGTAGCATTACGATATAACGTATAACGTTATGTAGCAGAAAGATATAACGTATAACGTTATGTAGCATTACGATATACCGTATAAAGTTATGTAGCATTACGATATAACGTGTAACGTTATGTAGCAGTAAGATATAACGCATAACGTTATGTAGCATTACGATATAACGTATGACGTTATGTAGCATTACGATATAACGAATAACGTTATATGGTAATACGTTATATCGTATAACGGTATGTAGCATTACCATATAACGTATAACGTTATGTAGCATTACAATATAACGTATAACGTTATGTAGCATTACGATATAATGTATAACGTTATATGGTAATACATTATAACGTATAACGTTATGTAGCATTACCATATAACGTATAACGTCATGTAGCATTACGTTATAACGTATAACGTTATGTAGTATTACGATATAACGTATAACGTTATGTAGCACTACGATATAACGTATAACGTTATGTAGCGGTAAGATATTACGTATAACGTTATGTAGCATTACAATATAACGTATAACGTTATGTAGTATTACGTTATAACGTATATCGTTATGTAGTGTTACCTTATATCGTATAACGTTATGTAGCATTACGATATAACGCATAACGTTATGTAGCAGAAAGATATAACGCATAACGTTATGTAGCATTACGATATAACGTATAACGTTATGTAGCATTACGATACAGCGTATAACGTTATGTAGCATTAGGATATAACGTATAACGTTATGTAGCAATACGATATAACATATAACGTCATGTAGCATTACGATATAACGTATAACGTTATGTAGCATTACAATATAATGTATAACGTTGTGTAGCATTACGATATAACGTATAACGTTATGTAGCATTACGATGTAACGTATAACGTTATGTAGCATAAAGATATAACGTGTAACGAAATGTTGCATTACGATATAACGTATAACGCTGTGTAGCATTACGATATAACGTATAACGTTATGTAGCATTACGATATAACGTATAACGTTATGTAGCATTACGATGTAATGTATAACGTTATATGGTAATACGTTATAACGTATAACGTTATGTAGCATTGCGATATAACGTATAACGTTATATGGTAATACGTTATAACGTATAACGTTATGTAGCATTACGATATAACGTATAACGTTATGTAGCATTACGATATAACGTATAACGTTATGTAGCATTACGATGTAACGTATAACGTTATATGGTAATACGTTATAACGTATAACGTTATGTAGCATTTCGATACAACGTATAACGTTATGTAGCATTACGATATAACGTATAACGTTATATAGCAGTAAGATATAGCGTATAACGTTATGTAGCATTACGATATAACGTATATCGTTATGTAGCATTACCATATGACGTATAACGTTATGTAGCATTACGATATAACGTATAACGAGATATGGTAACACGTTATAACGTATAACGTTATGTAGCGTTACGATATAACGTATAACATTATGTAGCATTACGATATAACATATAACGTTATATGGTAATACGTTATAACGTATAACGTTATGTAGCATTACCATATAACGTATAACGTTATGTAGCATAACGATATAACGTATAACGTTATATAGTATTACGTTATAACGTATAACGTTATATAGCATTACGATACAACGTATAACGTTATGTAGCATTACGATATAACGTATAACGTTATGTAGCAGTACGATATCGCTTATAACGTTATGTAGCATTACGGTATAACGTATAACGTTATGTAGCATTACGATATAACGTATAACGTTGTGTAGCATTACGATATAACGTATAACGATATGTAGCATTACGATGTAACGTATAACGTTATATGGTAATACGTTATAACGTATAACGTTATGTAGTATTACGTTATATCGTATAACGTTATGTAGCATTACGAAATAACGAATAACGTTATGTAGCAGTAAGATATAACGTATAACGTTATGTTGCATTACGATATAATGTATAACGTTATGTAGCATTACGATGTAACGTATAACGTTATATGGTAATACGTTATAACGTATAACGTTATGTAGTATTACGTTATATCGTATAACGTTATGTAGCATTACGAAATAACGAATAACGTTATGTAGCAGTAAGATATAACGTATAACGTTATGTTGCATTACGATATAACGTATAACGTTATGTAGCAGTACGATATCGCTTATAACGTTATGTAGCATTATGGTATAACGTATAACGTTATGTAGCATTACGATATAACGTATAACGTTGTGTAGCATTACGATATAACGTATAACGTTATGTAGCATTACGATGTAACGTATAGCGTTATATGGTAATACGTTATAACGTATAACGTTATGTAGTATTACGTTATATCGTATAGCGTTATGTAGCATTACGATATAACGTATAACGTTATGTAGCAGAAAGATATAACGTATAACGTTATGTTGCATTACGATATAACATATAACGTTATATGGTAATACGTTATAACGTATAACGTTATGTAGCATTACCATATAACGTATAACGTTATGTAGCATAACGATATAACGTATAACGTTATATAGTATTACGTTATAACGTATAACGTTATATAGCATTACGATACAACGTATAACGTTATGTAGCATTACGATATAACGTATAACGTTATGTAGCAGTACGATATCGCTTATAACGTTATGTAGCATTACGGTATAACGTATAACGTTATGTAGCATTACGATATAACGTATAACGTTGTGTAGCATTACGATATAACGTATAACGATATGTAGCATTACGATGTAACGTATAACGTTATATGGTAATACGTTATAACGTATAACGTTATGTAGTATTACGTTATATCGTATAACGTTATGTAGCATTACGAAATAACGAATAACGTTATGTAGCAGTAAGATATAACGTATAACGTTATGTTGCATTACGATATAATGTATAACGTTATGTAGCATTACGATGTAACGTATAACGTTATATGGTAATACGTTATAACGTATAACGTTATGTAGTATTACGTTATATCGTATAACGTTATGTAGCATTACGAAATAACGAATAACGTTATGTAGCAGTAAGATATAACGTATAACGTTATGTTGCATTACGATATAACGTATAACGTTATGTAGCAGTACGATATCGCTTATAACGTTATGTAGCATTATGGTATAACGTATAACGTTATGTAGCATTACGATATAACGTATAACGTTGTGTAGCATTACGATATAACGTATAACGTTATGTAGCATTACGATGTAACGTATAGCGTTATATGGTAATACGTTATAACGTATAACGTTATGTAGTATTACGTTATATCGTATAGCGTTATGTAGCATTACGATATAACGTATAACGTTATGTAGCAGAAAGATATAACGTATAACGTTATGTTGCATTACGATATAATGTATAACGTTATGTAGCATTACGATGAAACGTATAACGTTATGTAGCATTACCATACAACGTATAACGTTATGTAGCATTACGATATAACGTATAACGTTATGTAGCAGTACGATATAGCTTATAACGTTAAGTAGCATTACAATATAACGTATAACGTTATGTAGCATTACGATATGACGTATAACGCTATGTAGCACTACGATGTAACGTATAACGTTATATGGTAATATGTTATAACGTATAACGTTATGTAGCATTACGATATAACGTATAACGTTATGTAGCATTACGATGTAACGTATAACGTTATATGGTAATACGTTATAACGTATAACGTTATGTAGTATTACGTTATATAGTATAATGTTATGTAGCATTACGATATATCGTATAACGTTCTGTAACATTACGATATAACGTAAAACGTTATGTAGCATTGCGATACAACGTATAACGTTATGTAGCATTACGATATATCGTATAACGTTATGTAGCAGTACGATATAGCGTATAACGTTATATAGCATTACGATGTAACGTATAACGTTATATGGTAATACGTTATAACGTATAACGTTATGTAGCATTACGATATAACGTATAACGTTATGTAGCATTACGATATAACGTATAACGTTATGTAGCATTACGAAATAACGTATAACTTTATGTAGCATTACGATATGACGTATAACGTTATGTAGCATTACGATATAACGTATAACGTTATATGGTAATACGTTATAACGTATAACGTTATGTAGCATTACCATATAACGTATAACGTTATGTAGCATTACGTTATAACGTATAACGTTATGTAGTATTACGATATAACGTATAACGTTATGTAGCACTACGATATAACGTATAACGTTATGTAGCGGTAAGATATTACGTATAACGTTATGTAGCATTACGATATAACGTATGACGTTATGTAGCATTACGATATAACGAATATCGTTATGTAGTGTTACCTTATATCGTATAACGTTATGTAGCATTACGATATAACGTATAACGTTATGTAGCAGAAAGATATAACGCATAACGTTATGTAGCATTACGATATAACGTATAACGTTATGTAGCATTACGATATAACGTATATCGTTATGTAGCATTACGATATGACGTATAACGTTATGTAGCATTACGATATAACGTATAACGTTATGTAGCAGTAAGATATAACGTATAACGTTATGTAGCATTACGATATAACGTATAACGTTATGTAGCATTACGATATAACGTATAACGTTATGTAGCATTACGATATAACGTATAACGTTATGTAGCAGAAAGATATAACGTATAACGTTATGTAGCATTACGATATACCGTATAAAGTTATGTAGCATTACGATATAACGTGTAACGTTATGTAGCAGTAAGATATAACGCATAACGTTATGTAGCATTACGATATAACGTATGACGTTATGTAGCATTACGATATAACGAATAACGTTATATGGTAATACGTTATATCGTATAACGGTATGTAGCATTACCATATAACGTATAACGTTATGTAGCATTACAATATAACGTATAACGTTATGTAGCATTACGATATAATGTATAACGTTATATGGTAATACATTATAACGTATAACGTTTGTAGCATTACCATATAACTTATAGCGTTACGTAGCATTACAATATAACGTATAACGTTATGTAGTATTACGTTATAACGAATAACGTTATGTAGCATTACGATACAGCGTATAACGTTATGTAGCATTAGGATATAACGTATAACGTTATGTAGCAATACGATATAACATATAACGTCATGTAGCATTACGATATAACGTATAACGTTATGTAGCATTACAATATAATGTATAACGTTGTGTAGCATTACGATATAACGTATAACGTTATGTAGCATTACGATGTAACGTATAACGTTATGTAGCATAAAGATATAACGTGTAACGAAATGTTGCATTACGATATAACGTATAACGCTGTGTAGCATTACGATATAACGTATAACGTTATGTAGCATTACGATACAACGTATAACGTTATGTAGCATTACGATGTAATGTATAACGTTATATGGTAATACGTTATAACGTATAACGTTATGTAGCATTGCGATATAACGTATAACGTTATATGGTAATACGTTATAACGTATAACGTTATGTAGCATTACGATATAACGTATAACGTTATGTAGCATTACGATATAACGTATAACGTTATGTAGCATTACGATGTAACGTATAACGTTATATGGTAATACGTTATAACGTATAACGTTATGTAGCATTTCGA
This sequence comes from Bombus lapidarius, assembly GCA_936014575.1. Taxonomy (NCBI): domain Eukaryota; kingdom Metazoa; phylum Arthropoda; class Insecta; order Hymenoptera; family Apidae; genus Bombus; species Bombus lapidarius. Next base: position 218,426 of record CAKXZU010000098.1, on the reverse strand, counting down.
TACAACGTATAACGTTATGTAGCATTACGATATAACGTATAACGTTATATAGCAGTAAGATATAGCGTATAACGTTATGTAGCATTACGATATAACGTATATCGTTATGTAGCATTACGATATGACGTATAACGTTATGTAGCATTACGATATAACGTATAACGTTATGTAGCATTACCATATAACGTATAACGTTATGTAGCATAACGATATAACGTATAACGTTATATAGTATTACGTTATAACGTATAACGTTATGTAGCATTACAATATAATGTATAACGTTGTGTAGCATTACGATATAACGTATAACGTTATGTAGCATTACGATGTAACGTATAACGTTATGTAGCATAAAGATATAACGTGTAACGAAATGTTGCATTACGATATAACGTATAACGCTGTGTAGCATTACGATATAACGTATAACGTTATGTAGCATTACGATACAACGTATAACGTTATGTAGCATTACGATGTAATGTATAACGTTATATGGTAATACGTTATAACGTATAACGTTATGTAGCATTGCGATATAACGTATAACGTTATATGGTAACACGTTATAACGTATAACGTTATGTAGCGTTACGATATAACGTATAACATTATGTAGCATTACGATATAACATATAACGTTATATGGTAATACGTTATAACGTATAACGATATGTAGCATTACCATATAACGTATAACGTTATGTAGCATAACGATATAACGTATAACGTTATATAGTATTACGTTATAACGTATAACGTTATATAGCATTACGATACAACGTATAACGTTATGTAGCATTACGATATAACGTATAACGTTATGTAGCAGTACGATATCGCTTATAACGTTATGTAGCATTACGGTATGACGTATAACGTTATGTAGCATTACGATATAACGTATAACGTTGTGTAGCATTACGATATAACGTATAACGATATGTAGCATTACGATGTAACGTATAACGTTATATGGTAATACGTTATAACGTATAACGTTATGTAGTATTACGTTATATCGTATAACGTTATGTAGCATTACGAAATAACGAATAACGTTATGTAGCAGTAAGATATAACGTATAACGTTATGTTGCATTACGATATAATGTATAACGTTATGTAGCATTACGATGTAACGTATAACGTTATATGGTAATACGTTATAACGTATAACGTTATGTAGTATTACGTTATATCGTATAACGTTATGTAGCATTACGAAATAACGAATAACGTTATGTAGCAGTAAGATATAACGTATAACGTTATGTTGCATTACGATATAACGTATAACGTTATGTAGCAGTACGATATCGCTTATAACGTTATGTAGCATTATGGTATAACGTATAACGTTATGTAGCATTACGATATAACGTATAACGTTGTGTAGCATTACGATATAACGTATAACGTTATGTAGCATTACGATGTAACGTATAGCGTTATATGGTAATACGTTATAACGTATAACGTTATGTAGTATTACGTTATATCGTATAGCGTTATGTAGCATTACGATATAACGTATAACGTTATGTAGCAGAAAGATATAACGTATAACGTTATGTTGCATTACGATATAATGTATAACGTTATGTAGCATTACGATGAAACGTATAACGTTATGTAGCATTACCATACAACGTATAACGTTATGTAGCATTACGATATAACGTATAACGTTATGTAGCAGTACGATATAGCTTATAACGTTAAGTAGCATTACAATATAACGTATAACGTTATGTAGCATTACGATATGACGTATAACGCTATGTAGCACTACGATGTAACGTATAACGTTATATGGTAATATGTTATAACGTATAACGTTATGTAGCATTACGATATAACGTATAACGTTATGTAGCATTACGATGTAACGTATAACGTTATATGGTAATACGTTATAACGTATAACGTTATGTAGTATTACGTTATATCGTATAATGTTATGTAGCATTACGATATATCGTATAACGTTCTGTAACATTACGATATAACGTAAAACGTTATGTAGCATTGCGATACAACGTATAACGTTATGTAGCATTACGATATATCGTATAACGTTATGTAGCAGTACGATATAGCGTATAACGTTATATAGCATTACGATGTAACGTATAACGTTATATGGTAATACGTTATAACGTATAACGTTATGTAGCATTACGATATAACGTATAACGTTATGTAGCATTACGATATAACGTATAACGTTATGTAGCATTACGATATAACGTATAACGTTACATGGTAATACGTTATAACGTATAACGTTATGTAGCATCACCATATAACGTATAACGTTATGCAGCATTACGCTATAACGTATAACGTTATGTAGTATTACGTTATATTGTATTACGTTATGTAGCATTACGATATAACGTATAACGTTATGTAGCAGAAAGATATAACGTATAACGTTATGTAGCATTACGATATAACGTATAACGTTATGTAGCAGTAAGATATAACGTATAACGTTATGTAGCATTACGATATAACATAAAACGTTATGTAGCATTGCGATACAACGTATAACGTTATGTAGTATTACGTTATATCGTATAACGTTATGTAGCATTACGATATAACGTATAATGTTATGTAGCAGAATGATATAACGTATAACGTTATGTAGCATTACGATATAATGTATAACGTTATGTAGCAGTACGACATAACGTATAACGTTGTGTAGCATTACGATATAGCGTATAACGTTATGTAGCATTACGATATAACGTATAACGTTATATAGCATTACGATATAACGTATAACGTTATGTAGTATTACGATACAACGTATAACGCTATGTAGCATGACGATATATCGTATAACGTTATGTAGCAGTACGATATAGCGTATAACGTTATGTAGCATTACGAAATAACGTATAACTTTATGTAGCATTACGATATGACGTATAACGTTATGTAGCATTACGATATAACGTATAACGATATATGGTAATACGTTATAACGTATAACGTTATGTAGCATTACCATATAACGTATAACGTTATGTAGCATTACGTTATAACGTATAACGTTATGTAGTATTACGATATAACGTATAACGTTATGTAGCACTACGATATAACGTATAACGTTATGTAGCGGTAAGATATTACGTATAACGTTATGTAGCATTACGATATAACGTATGACGTTATGTAGCATTACGATATAACGAATATCGTTATGTAGTGTTACCTTATATCGTATAACGTTATGTAGCATTACGATATAACGTATAACGTTATGTAGCAGTACGATATAGCTTATAACGTTAAGTAGCATTACAATATAACGTATAACGTTATGTAGCATTACGATATGACGTATAACGCTATGTAGCACTACGATGTAACGTATAACGTTATATGGTAATATGTTATAACGTATAACGTTATGTAGCATTACGATATAACGTATAACGTTATGTAGCATTACGATGTAACGTATAACGTTATATGGTAATACGTTATAACGTATAACGTTATGTAGCAGTACGATATCGCTTATAACGTTATGTAGCATTATGGTATAACGTATAACGTTATGTAGCATTACGATATAACGTATAACGTTGTGTAGCATTACGATATAACGTATAACGTTATGTAGCATTACGATGTAACGTATAGCGTTATATGGTAATACGTTATAACGTATAACGTTATGTAGTATTACGTTATATCGTATAGCGTTATGTAGCATTACGATATAACGTATAACGTTATGTAGCAGAAAGATATAACGTATAACGTTATGTTGCATTACGATATAATGTATAACGTTATGTAGCATTACGATGAAACGTATAACGTTATGTAGCATTACCATACAACGTATAACGTTATGTAGCATTACGATATAACGTATAACGTTATGTAGCAGTACGATATAGCTTATAACGTTAAGTAGCATTACAATATAACGTATAACGTTATGTAGCATTACGATATGACGTATAACGCTATGTAGCACTACGATGTAACGTATAACGTTATATGGTAATATGTTATAACGTATAACGTTATGTAGCATTACGATATAACGTATAACGTTATGTAGCATTACGATGTAACGTATAACGTTATATGGTAATACGTTATAACGTATAACGTTATGTAGTATTACGTTATATCGTATAATGTTATGTAGCATTACGATATATCGTATAACGTTCTGTAACATTACGATATAACGTAAAACGTTATGTAGCATTGCGATACAACGTATAACGTTATGTAGCATTACGATATATCGTATAACGTTATGTAGCAGTACGATATAGCGTATAACGTTATATAGCATTACGATGTAACGTATAACGTTATATGGTAATACGTTATAACGTATAACGTTATGTAGCATTACGATATAACGTATAACGTTATGTAGCATTACGATATAACGTATAACGTTATGTAGCATTACGATATAACGTATAACGTTACATGGTAATACGTTATAACGTATAACGTTATGTAGCATCACCATATAACGTATAACGTTATGCAGCATTACGCTATAACGTATAACGTTATGTAGTATTACGTTATATTGTATTACGTTATGTAGCATTACGATATAACGTATAACGTTATGTAGCAGAAAGATATAACGTATAACGTTATGTAGCATTACGATATAACGTATAACGTTATGTAGCAGTAAGATATAACGTATAACGTTATGTAGCATTACGATATAACATAAAACGTTATGTAGCATTGCGATACAACGTATAACGTTATGTAGTATTACGTTATATCGTATAACGTTATGTAGCATTACGATATAACGTATAATGTTATGTAGCAGAATGATATAACGTATAACGTTATGTAGCATTACGATATAATGTATAACGTTATGTAGCAGTACGACATAACGTATAACGTTGTGTAGCATTACGATATAGCGTATAACGTTATGTAGCATTACGATATAACGTATAACGTTATATAGCATTACGATATAACGTATAACGTTATGTAGTATTACGATACAACGTATAACGCTATGTAGCATGACGATATATCGTATAACGTTATGTAGCAGTACGATATAGCGTATAACGTTATGTAGCATTACGAAATAACGTATAACTTTATGTAGCATTACGATATGACGTATAACGTTATGTAGCATTACGATATAACGTATAACGTTATATGGTAATACGTTATAACGTATAACGTTATGTAGCATTACCATATAACGTATAACGTTATGTAGCATTACGTTATAACGTATAACGTTATGTAGTATTACGATATAACGTATAACGTTATGTAGCACTACGATATAACGTATAACGTTATGTAGCGGTAAGATATTACGTATAACGTTATGTAGCATTACGATATAACGTATGACGTTATGTAGCATTACGATATAACGAATATCGTTATGTAGTGTTACCTTATATCGTATAACGTTATGTAGCATTACGATATAACGTATAACGTTATGTAGCAGAAAGATATAACGCATAACGTTATGTAGCATTACGATATAACGTATAACGTTATGTAGCATTACGATATAACGTATATCGTTATGTAGCATTACGATATGACGTATAACGTTATGTAGCATTACGATATAACGTATAACGTTATGTAGCAGTAAGATATAACGTATAACGTTATGTAGCATTACGATATAACGTATAACGTTATGTAGCATTACGATATAACGTATAACGTTATGTAGCATTACGATATAACGTATAACGTTATGTAGCAGAAAGATATAACGTATAACGTTATGTAGCATTACGATATACCGTATAAAGTTATGTAGCATTACGATATAACGTGTAACGTTATGTAGCAGTAAGATATAACGCATAACGTTATGTAGCATTACGATATAACGTATGACGTTATGTAGCATTACGATATAACGAATAACGTTATATGGTAATACGTTATATCGTATAACGGTATGTAGCATTACCATATAACGTATAACGTTATGTAGCATTACAATATAACGTATAACGTTATGTAGCATTACGATATAATGTATAACGTTATATGGTAATACATTATAACGTATAACGTTATGTAGCATTACCATATAACTTATAGCGTTACGTAGCATTACAATATAACGTATAACGTTATGTAGTATTACGTTATAACGAATAACGTTATGTAGCATTACGATACAGCGTATAACGTTATGTAGCATTAGGATATAACGTATAACGTTATGTAGCAATACGATATAACATATAACGTCATGTAGCATTACGATATAACGTATAACGTTATGTAGCATTACAATATAATGTATAACGTTGTGTAGCATTACGATATAACGTATAACGTTATGTAGCATTACGATGTAACGTATAACGTTATGTAGCATAAAGATATAACGTGTAACGAAATGTTGCATTACGATATAACGTATAACGCTGTGTAGCATTACGATATAACGTATAACGTTATGTAGCATTACGATATAACGTATAACGTTATGTAGCATTACGATGTGATGTATAACGTTATATGGTAATACGTTATAACGTATAACGTTATGTAGCATTGCGATATAACGTATAACGTTATATGGAAATACGTTATAACGTATAACGTTATGTAGCATTACGATATAACGTATAACGTTATGTAGCATTACGATATAACGTATAACGTTATGTAGCATTACAATGTAACGTATAACGTTATATGGTAATACGTCATAACGTATAACGTTATGTAGCATTTCGATACAAGGTATAACGTTATGTAGCATTACGATATAACGTATAACGTTATATAGCAGTAAGATATAGCGTATAACGTTATGTAGCATTACGATATAACGTATATCGTTATGTAGCATTACGATATGACGTATAACGTTATGTAGCATTACGATATAACGTATAACGAGATATGGTAACACGTTATAACGTATAACGTTATGTAGCGTTACGATATAACGTATAACATTATGTAGCATTACGATATAACATATAACGTTATATGGTAATACGTTATAACGTATAACGTTATGTAGCATTACCATATAACGTATAACGTTATGTAGCATAACGATATAACGTATAACGTTATATAGTATTACGTTATAACGTATAACGTTATATAGCATTACGTTATAACGTATAACGTTATGTAGTATTACGTTATAACGTATAACGTTATGTAGCATTACGATATAACCTATAACGGTATGTAGCATTACGATACAACGTATAACGTTATGTAGCATCACGATATAACGTATAACGCTATGTATCATTACGATATAGCTTATAACGTTAAGTAGCTTTACGATATAACGTATAACGTTATGTAGCATTACGATATAACGTATAACGAGATATGGTAACACGTTATAACGTATAACGTTATGTAGCATTACGATATGACGTATAACGCTATGTAGCATTACGATGTAACGTATAACGTTATATGGTAATACGTTATAACGTATAACGTTATGTAGCATTAAGATATATCGTATAACGTTATGTAGCATTACGATATAACGTATAACATTATGTAGCATTACGATATAACATATAACGTTATGTAGCATTACGATACAACGTATAAGGTTATGTAGCATTACGATATAACGTATAACGTTATGTAGCAGTACGATATCGCTTATAACGTTATGTAGCATTACGCTATAACGTATAACGTTATGTAGCATTACGATATAACGTATAACGTTGTGTAGCATTACGATATAACGTATAACGCTATGTAGCATTACGATGTAACGTATAACGTTATATGGTAATACGTTATAACGTATAACGTTATGTAGCATTAAGATATATCGTATAACGTTATGTAGCATTACGATATAACGTATAACATTATGTAGCATTACGATATAACATATAACGTTATGTAGCATTACGATATAACGTATAACATTATGTAGCATTACGATATAACGTATAACGTTATGTAGTATTACGTTATATCGTATAACGTTATGTAGCATTACGAAATAACGAATAACGTTATGTAGCAGTAAGATATAACGTATAACGTTATGTTGCATTACGATATAATGTATAACGTTATGTAGCATTACGATGTAACGTATAACGTTATGTAGCATTACGATACAACGTATAACGTTATGTAGCATTACGATATAACGTATAACGTTATGTAGCAGTACGATATAGCGTATAACGTTATATAGCATTACGATATAACGTATAACGTTATGTAGCATTACGATATGACGTATAACGCTATGTAGCACTACGATGTAACGTATAACGTTATATGGTAATACGTTATAACGTATAACGTTATGTAGCATTACGATATAACGTATAACGTTATGTAGCATTACGATATAACGTATAACGCTATGTAGCACTACGATGTAACGTATAACGTTATATGGTAATATGTTATAACGTATAACGTTATGTAGCATTACGATATAACGTATAACGTTATATAGCATTACGATGTAACGTATAACGTTATATGGTAATACGTTATAACGTATAACGTTATGTAGTATTACGTTATATCGTATAACGCTATGTAGCATTACGATATATCGTATAACGTTCGGTAACATTACGATATAACGTAAAACGTTATGCAGCATTGCGATACAACGTATAACGTTATGTAGCATTACGATATATCGTATAACGTTATGTAGCAGTACGATATAGCGTATAACGTTTTGTAGCATTACGATATGACGTATAACGTTATGTAGCATTACGATGTAACGTATAACGTTATATGGTAATACGTTATAACGTATAACGTTATGTAGCATTACGATATAACGTATAACGTTATGTAGCATTACGATATAACGTATAACGTTATGTAGCATTACGATATAACGTATAACGTTACATGGTAATACGTTATAACGTATAACGTTATGTAGCATCACCATATAACGTATAACGTTATGCAGCATTACGCTATAACGTATAACGTTATGTAGTATTACGTTATATTGTATTACGCTATGTAGTATTACGATATAACGTATAACGTTATGTAGCAGAAAGATATAACGTATAACGTTATGTAGCATTACGATATAACGTATAACGTTATGTAGCAGTAAGATATAACGTATAACGTTATGTAGCATTACGATATAACATAAAACGTTATGTAGCATTGCGATACAACGTATGACGTTATGTAGCATTACGATATATCGTATAACGTTATGTAGCAGTACGATATAGCGTATTACGTTATGTAGCATTACGATATAACGTATAACGATTTGTAGCATTACGATATGACGTATAACGTTATGTAGTATTACGTTATATCGTATAACGTTATGTAGCAGTACGATATAGCGTATTACGTTATGTAGCATTACGATATAACGTATAACGATTTGTAGCATTACGATATGACGTATAACGTTATGTAGCATTACGATGTAACGTATAACGTTATGTATCATTACGATATAGCTTATAACGTTAAGTAGCTTTACGATATAACGTATAACGTTATGTAGTATTACGATATAACGTATAACGAGATATGGTAACACGTTATAACGTATAACGTTATGTAGCATTACGATATGACGTATAACGCTATGTAGCATTACGATGTAACGTATAACGTTATATGGTAATACGTTATAACGTATAACGTTATGTAGCATTAAGATATATCGTATAACGTTATGTAGTAGAAAGATATAACGTATAACGTTATGTAGTATTACGATGTAATGTATAACGTTATATGGTAATACGTTATAACGTATAACGTTATGTAGCATTGCGATATAACTTATAACGTTATATGGTAGTACGTTATAACGTATAACGTTATGTAGCATTACCATATAACGTATAACGTTATGTAGCATTACGATATAACGTATAACATTATGTAGCATTACGATACAACGTATAACGTAATGTAGCGTTACGATATAACGTATAACGTTATGTAGCGTTACGATATAACGTATAACGTTATGTAGCTGTAAGGTATAACGTATAACGTTATGTAGCATTACGATATAGCGTATAACGTTATGTGGCATTACGATATAACGTATAACGTTATGTAGCATTACGATATGACGTATAACGTTATCTAGCATTACGATGTAACGTATAACGTTATATGGTAATACGCTATAACGTATAACGTTATGTAGCATTACGATATAACGTATAACGTTATGTAGCATTACGATATAACTGATAACGTTATGTAGCATTACGATGTAACGTATAACGTTATATGGTAATACGTTATAACGTATAACGTTATGTAGCATTACGATAAAACGTATAACGTTATGTAGCATTACGATATAATGTATAACGTTATGTAGCATTACGATACAGCGTATAAAGTTATGTAGAATTAGGATATAACGTATAACGTTATGTAGCATTACGATATAACGTATAACGTCATGTAGCATTACGATGTAACGTATAACGTTATATGGTAATACGTTTTAACGTACAACGTTATGTAGCATTACGACATAACGTATAACGTTATGAAGCATTACAATATAACGTATAACGTTATGTAGCATTACGATATAACGTATAACGTTATGTAGCATTACGATGTAACGTACAACGTTATGTAGCATTACGATATAACGTATAACGTTATGTAGCATTACGATATAACGTATAACGTTATGTAGTAGAAAGATATAACGTATAACGTTATGTAGTATTACGATGTAATGTATAACGTTATATGGTAATACGTTATAACGTATAACGTTATGTAGCATTGCGATATAACTTATAACGTTATATGGTAGTACGTTATAACGTATAACGTTATGTAGCATTACCATATAACGTATAACGTTATGTAGCATTACGATATAACGTATAACATTATGTAGCATTACGATACAACGTATAACGTAATGTAGCGTTACGATATAACGTATAACGTTATGTAGCGTTACGATATAACGTATAACGTTATGTAGCTGTAAGGTATAACGTATAACGTTATGTAGCATTACGATGTAACGTATAACGTTATGTAGCATTACGATATAACGTATAACGTTATGTAGCATTACGATGTAATGTATGACGTTATATGGTAATACGTTATAACGTATAACGTTATGTAGCATTGCGATATAACGTATAACGTTATATGGTAATACGTTATAACGTATAACGTTATGTAGCATTGCGATATAACGTATAACGTTATATGGTAATACGTTATAACGTATAACGTTATGTATCATTACCATATAACGTATAACGTTATGTAGCATTACGATATATCGTATAACGTTATGTAGCAGTACCATATAGCGTATAACGTTATGTAGCATTACGATATAACGTACAACGTTATGTAGCATTACCATATAACGTATAACGTTATGTAGTATTACGTTATAACGTATAACGTTATGTAGCATTACGATATAACGTATATCGTTATGTAGCATTACGATATGACGTATAACGTTATGTATTATTACGATGTAACGTATAACGTTATATGGTAATACGTTATAACGTATAACGTTATGTAGCATTACGATGTAACGCATAACGTTAAGTAGCATTACGATATAACGTATAACGTTATGTAGCATTACGATATGACGTATAACGCTATGTAGCATTACGATGTAACGTATAACGTTATATGGTAATACGTTATAACGTATAACGTTATGTAGCATTACGATATAACGTATAACGTTGTGTAGCATTGCGATATAACGTATAACGTTATGTAGCATTACGATGTAACGTATAACGTTATATGGTAATACGTTATAACGTATAACGTTATGTAGTATTACGTTATATCGTATAACGATATGTAGCATTACGATATAACGTATAACGTTATGTAGCAGAAAGATATAACGTATAACGTTATGTAGCATTACGATATAATGTATAACGTTATGTAACAGTACGACATAACGTATAACGTTGTGTAGCATTACGATATAGCGTATAACGTTATGTAGCATTACGATATAACGTATAACGTTATATAGCATTACGATATAACGTATAACGTTATGTAGTATTACGATACAACGTATAACGTTATGTAGCATTACGATATATCGTATAACGTTATGTAGCAGTACGATATAGCGTATAACGTTATGTAGCATTACGAAATAACGTATAACTTTATGTAGCATTACGATATGACGTATAACGTTATGTAGCATTACGATATAACGTATAACGTTATATGGTAATACGTTATAACGTATAACGTTATGTAGCATTACCATATAACGTATAACGTTATGTAGCATTACGTTATAACGTATAACGTTATGTAGTATTACGATATAACGTATAACGTTATGTAGCACTACGATATAACGTATAACGTTATGTAGCGGTAAGATATTACGTATAACGTTATGTAGCATTACAATATAACGTATAACGTTATGTAGTATTACGTTATAACGTATATCGTTATGTAGTGTTACCTTATATCGTATAACGTTATGTAGCATTACGATATAACGTATAACGTTATGTAGCAGAAAGATATAACGCATAACGTTATGTAGCATTACGATATAACGTATAACGTTATGTAGCATTACGATATAACGTATAACGTTATGTAGCAGTAAGATATAACGTATAACGTTATGTAGCATTACGATATAACGTATAACGTTATGTAGCATTACGATATAACGTATAACGTTATGTAGCATTACGATATAACGTATAACGTTATGTAGCAGAAAGATATAACGTATAACGTTATGTAGCATTACGATATACCGTATAAAGTTATGTAGCATTACGATATAACGTGTAACGTTATGTAGCAGTAAGATATAACGCATAACGTTATGTAGCATTACGATATAACGTATAACGTTATGTAGTATTACGTTATAACGTATAACGTTATGTAGTATTACGTTATATCGTATAACGTTATGTAGCATTACGATATAACGTATGACGTTATGTAGCATTACGATATAACGAATAACGTTATATGGTAATACGTTATAACGTATAACGGTATGTAGCATTACGATACAGCGTATAACGTTATGTAGCATTAGGATATAACGTATAACGTTATGTAGCAATACGATATAACATATAACGTCATGTAGCATTACGATATAACGTATAACGTTATGGAGCATTACAATATAATGTATAACGTTGTGTAGCATTACGATATAACGTATAACGTTATATGGTAATACATTATAACGTATAACGTTATGTAGCATTACCATATAACTTATAACGTTACGTAGCATTACAATATAACGTATAACGTTATGTAGTATTACGTTATAACGTATAACGTTATGTAGTATTACGTTATAACGTATAACGTTATGTAGCATTACGATACAGCGTATAACGTTATGTAGCATTACGATATAACGTATAACGTTATGTAGCAGAAAGATATAACGCATAACGTTATATGGTAATACGTTATAACGTATAACGTTATGTAGCATTACCATATAACGTATAACGTTATGTAGCATTACGTTATAACGTATAACGTTATGTAGTATTACGATATAACGTATAACGTTATGTAGCATTACGATACAGCGTATAACGTTATGTAGCATTACGATATAACGTATAACGTTATGTAGCAGAAAGATATAACGCATAACGTTATGTAGCATTACGATATAACGTATAACGTTATGTAGCATTACGATATAACGTATAACGTTATGTAGCAGTAAGATATAACGTATAACGTTATGTAGCATTACGATATAACGTATAACGTTATATGGTAATACGTTATAACGTATAACGTTATGTAGCATTACCATATAACGTATAACGTTATGTAGCATTACGTTATAACGTATAACGTTATGTAGTATTACGATATAACGTATAACGTTATGTAGCATTACGATACAGCGTATAACGTTATGTAGCATTACGATATAACGTATAACGTTATGTAGCAGAAAGATATAACGCATAACGTTATGTAGCATTACGATATAACGTATAACGTTATGTAGCATTACGATATAACGTATAACGTTATGTAGCAGTAAGATATAACGTATAACGTTATGTAGCATTACGATATAACGTATAACGTTATGTAGCATTACAATATAACGTATAACGTTATGTAGCATTACGATATAATGTATAACGTTATATGGTAATACATTATAACGTATAACGTTATGTAGCATTACCATATAACTTATAACGTTACGTAGCATTACAATATAACGTATAACGTTATGTAGTATTACGTTATAACGTATAACGTTATGTAGCATTACGATACAGCGTATAACGTTATGTAGCATTAGGATATAACGTATAACGTTATGTAGCAATACGATATAACATATAACGTCATGTAGCATTACGATATAACGTATAACGTTATGTAGCATTACAATATAACGTATAACGTTATGTAGTATTACGTTATAACGTATATCGTTATGTAGTGTTACCTTATATCGTATAACGTTATGTAGCATTACGATATAACGTATAACGTTATGTAGCATTACGATATAACGTATAACGTTATGTAGCATTACGATATAACGTATAACGTTATGTAGCAGTAAGATATAACGTATAACGTTATGTAGTATTACGTTATAACGTATAACGTTATGTAGTATTACGTTATATCGTATAACGTTATGTAGCATTACGATATAACGTATGACGTTATGCAGCATTACGATATAACGAATAACGTTATATGGTAATACGTTATAACGTATAACGGTATGTAGCATTACCATATAACGTATAACGTTATGTAGCATTACAATATAACGTATAACGTTATGTAGCATTACGATATAATGTATAACGTTATATGGTAATACATTATAACGTATAACGTTATGTAGCATTACCATATAACGTATAACGTTATGTAGCATTACGATATAATGTATAACGTTATATGGTAATACATTATAACGTATAACGTTATGTAGCATTACCATATAACTTATAACGTTACGTAGCATTACAATATAACGTATAACGTTATGTAGTATTACGTTATAACGTATAACGTTATGTAGCATTACGATATAACGTGTAACGTTATGTAGCAGTAAGATATAACGCATAACGTTATGTAGCATTACGATATAACGTATAACGTTATGTAGTATTACGTTATAACGTATAACGTTATGTAGTATTACGTTATATCGTATAACGTTATGTAGCATTACGATATAACGTATGACGTTATGTAGCATTACAATATAACGAATAACGTTATATGGTAATACGTTATAACGTATAACGGTATGTAGCATTACCATATAACGTATAACGTTATGTAGCATTACGATATAACGTATAACGTTATGTAGCAGAAAGATATAACGTATAACGTTATGTAGCATTACGATATAACGTGTAACGTTATGTAGCAGTAAGATATAACGCATAACGTTATGTAGCATTACGATATAACGTATAACGTTATGTAGTATTACGTTATAACGTATAACGTTATGTAGTATTACGTTATATCGTATAACGTTATGTAGCATTACGATATAACGTATGACGTTATGTAGCATTACGATATAACGAATAACGTTATATGGTAATACGTTATAACGTATAACGGTATGTAGCATTACCATATAACGTATAACGTTACGTAGCATTACCATATAACGTATAACGTTACGTAGCATTACAATATAACGTATAACGTTATGTAGTATTACGTTATAACGTATAACGTTATGTAGCATTACGATACAGCGTATAACGTTATGTAGCATTAGGATATAACGTATAACGTTATGTAGCAATACGATATAACATATAAGGTCATGTAGCATTACGATATAACGTATAACGTTATGTAGCATTACAATATAATGTATAACGTTGTGTAGCATTACGATATAACGTATAACGTTATGTAGCATTACGATACAGCGTATAACGTTATGTAGCATTACGATATAACGTATAACGTTATGTTGCATTACGATATAACGTATAACGTTATGTAGCAGTAAGATATAACCTATAGCGTTATGTAGCATTACGATATAACGTATAACGTTTTGTAGCATTACGATATAACGTACAACGTTATGTAGCATTACGATACAACGTATAACGTTATGTAGCATTACGATATAACGTATAACGTTATCTAGCAGTACGATATAGCGTATAACGTTATGTGGCATTACGATTTAACGTATAACGTTATGTAGCATTACGACATGACGTATAACGTTATCCAGCATTACGATGTAACGTATAACGTTATATGGTAATACGTTATAACGTATAACGTTGTGTGGCATTACGATATAACGTATAACGTTATGTAGCATTACGATATAACGTATAACGTTATATGGTAATACGTTATAACGTATAACGATATGTAGCATTACCATATAACGTATAACGTTATGTAGCATTACGATACAGCGTATAACGTTATGTAGCATTAGGATATAACGTATAACGTTATGTAGCAATACGATATAACATATAACGTCATGTAGCATTACGATATAACGTATAACGTTATGGAGCATTACAATATAATGTATAACGTTGTGTAGCATTACGATATAACGTATAACGTTATGTAGCATTACGATACAGCGTATAACGTTATGTAGCATTACGATATAACGTATAACGTTATGTAGCAGAAAGATATAACGCATAACGTTATGTAGCATTACGATATAACGTATAACGTTATGTAGCATTACGATATAACGTATAACGTTATGTAGCAGTAAGATATAACGTATAACGTTATGTAGCATTACGATATAACGAATAACGTTATGTAGCATTACAATATAACGTATAACGTTATGTAGCATTACGATATAATGTATAACGTTATATGGTAATACATTATAACGTATAACGTTATGTAGCATTACCATATAACTTATAACGTTACGTAGCATTACAATATAACGTATAACGTTATGTAGTATTACGTTATAACGTATAACGTTATGTAGCATTACGATACAGCGTATAACGTTATGTAGCATTAGGATATAACGTATAACGTTATGTAGCAATACGATATAACATATAACGTCATGTAGCATTACGATATAACGTATAACGTTATGTAGCATTACAATATAACGTATAACGTTATGTAGTATTACGTTATAACGTATATCGTTATGTAGTGTTACCTTATATCGTATAACGTTATGTAGCATTACGATATAACGTATAACGTTATGTAGCATTACGATATAACGTATAACGTTATGTAGCATTACGATATAACGTATAACGTTATGTAGCAGTAAGATATAACGTATAACGTTATGTAGTATTACGTTATAACGTATAACGTTATGTAGTATTACGTTATATCGTATAACGTTATGTAGTATTACGTTATATCGTATAACGTTATGTAGCATTACGATATAACGTATGACGTTATGCAGCATTACGATATAACGAATAACGTTATATGGTAATACGTTATAACGTATAACGGTATGTAGCATTACCATATAACGTATAACGTTATGTAGCATTACAATATAACGTATAACGTTATGTAGCATTACGATATAATGTATAACGTTATATGGTAATACATTATAACGTATAACGTTATGTAGCATTACCATATAACGTATAACGTTATGTAGCATTACGATATAATGTATAACGTTATATGGTAATACATTATAACGTATAACGTTATGTAGCATTACCATATAACTTATAACGTTACGTAGCATTACAATATAACGTATAACGTTATGTAGTATTACGTTATAACGTATAACGTTATGTAGCATTACGATACAGCGTATAACGTCATGTAGCATTACGATATACCGTATAAAGTTATGTAGCATTACGATATAACGTGTAACGTTATGTAGCAGTAAGATATAACGCATAACGTTATGTAGCATTACGATATAACGTATAACGTTATGTAGTATTACGTTATAACGTATAACGTTATGTAGTATTACGTTATATCGTATAACGTTATGTAGCATTACGATATAACGTATGACGTTATGTAGCATTACAATATAACGAATAACGTTATATGGTAATACGTTATAACGTATAACGGTATGTAGCATTACCATATAACGTATAACGTTATGTAGCATTACGATATAACGTATAACGTTATGTAGCAGAAAGATATAACGTATAACGTTATGTAGCATTACGATATAACGTGTAACGTTATGTAGCAGTAAGATATAACGCATAACGTTATGTAGCATTACGATATAACGTATAACGTTATGTAGTATTACGTTATAACGTATAACGTTATGTAGTATTACGTTATATCGTATAACGTTATGTAGCATTACGATATAACGTATGACGTTATGTAGCATTACGATATAACGAATAACGTTATATGGTAATACGTTATAACGTATAACGGTATGTAGCATTACCATATAACGTATAACGTTACGTAGCATTACCATATAACGTATAACGTTACGTAGCATTACAATATAACGTATAACGTTATGTAGTATTACGTTATAACGTATAACGTTATGTAGCATTACGATACAGCGTATAACGTTATGTAGCATTAGGATATAACGTATAACGTTATGTAGCAATACGATATAACATATAAGGTCATGTAGCATTACGATATAACGTATAACGTTATGTAGCATTACAATATAATGTATAACGTTGTGTAGCATTACGATATAACGTATAACGTTATGTAGCATTACGATACAGCGTATAACGTTATGTAGCATTACGATATAACGTATAACGTTATGTTGCATTACGATATAACGTATAACGTTATGTAGCAGTAAGATATAACCTATAGCGTTATGTAGCATTACGATATAACGTATAACGTTTTGTAGCATTACGATATAACGTACAACGTTATGTAGCATTACGATACAACGTATAACGTTATGTAGCATTACGATATAACGTATAACGTTATCTAGCAGTACGATATAGCGTATAACGTTATGTGGCATTACGATTTAACGTATAACGTTATGTAGCATTACGACATGACGTATAACGTTATCCAGCATTACGATGTAACGTATAACGTTATATGGTAATACGTTATAACGTATAACGTTGTGTGGCATTACGATATAACGTATAACGTTATGTAGCATTACGATATAACGTATAACGTTATATGGTAATACGTTATAACGTATAACGATATGTAGCATTACCATATAACGTATAACGTTATGTAGCATTACGATACAGCGTATAACGTTATGTAGCATTCAGACATAACGTATAACGTTATGTAGCATTACGTTATAACGTATAACGTTATGTAGCATTACGATATAACGTATAACGTTATGTAGCATTACGATATAACGTATAACGTTATGTAGTATTACGTTATATCGTATAACGTCATGTAGCATTACGATATAACGTATAACGTTATGTAGCATTACAATATAACGTATAAAATTGTGTAGCATTACGATATAACGTATAACGTTATGTAGCATTACGATATAACGTATAACGTTATGTAGCAGTAAGATATAACCTATAACGTTATGTAGCATTACGATATAACGTATAACGTTATGTAGCATTACGATATAACGAATAACGTTATATGGTAATACGTTATAACGTATAACGGTATGTAGCATTACCATATAACGTATAACGTTATGTAGCATTACGATATAATGTATAACGTTATATGGTAATACATTATAACGTATACCGTTATGTAGCATTACCATATAACTTGTAACGTTACGTAGCATTACAATATAACGTATAACGTTATGTAGTATTACGTTATAACGTATAACGTTATGTAGCAATAGGATACAGCGTATAACGTTATGTAGCATTAGGATATAACGTATAACGTTATGTTGCAATACGATATAACATATAACGTCATGTAGCATTACGATATAACGTATAACGTTATGTAGCATTACAATATAATGTATAACGTTGTGTAGCATTACGATATAACGTATAACGTTATGTAGCATTACGATACAGCGTATAACGTTATGTAGCATTAGGATGTAACGTATAACGTTATGTAGCAATACGATATAACGTATAACGTCATGTAGCATTACGATATAACGTATAACGTTATGTAGCATTACAATATAACGTATAACGTTGTGTAGCATTACGATATAACGTATAACGTTATGTAGCATTACGATGTAACGTATAACGTTATATGGTAATACGTTATAACGTATAACGTTATGTAGCATTACGATATAACGTATAACGTTATGTTGCATTACGATATAACGTATAACGTTATGTAGCAGTAAGATATAACCTATAGCGTTATGTAGCATTACGATATAACGTATAACGTGATATGGTAATACGTCATAACGTATAACGTTATGTAGCATTACGATATAACGTATAACGTTTTGTAGCATTACGATATAACGTACAACGTTATGTAGCATTACGATACAACGTATAATGTTATGTAGCATTACGATATAACGTATAACGTTATCCAGCAGTACGATATAGCGTATAACGTTATGTGGCATTAGGATATAACGTATAACGTTATGTAGCATTACGACATGACGTATAACGTTATCCAGCATTACGATGTAACGTATAACGTTATATGGTAATACGTTATAACGTATAACGTTGTGTGGCATTACGATATAACGTATAACGTTATGTAGCATTACGATATAACGTATAACGTTATGTAGCATTACAATATAACGTATAACGTTATGTAGCATTACGATGTAACATATAACGTTATATGGTAATACGTTATAACGTATAACGTTATGTAGCATTACGATATAACGTATAACGTTATGTAGCATTACGATATAACGTATAACGTTATGTAGCATTACGATATAATGTATAACGTTATATGGTAATACATTATAACGTATAACGTTATGTAGCATAACCATATAACTTATAACGTCATGTAGCATTACGAAATAACGAATAACGTTATATGGTAATACGTTATAACGTATAACGGTATGTAGCATTACCATATAACGTATAACGATATGTAGCATTACAATATAACGTATAACGTTATGTAGCATTACGATATAACGTATAACGTTATGTAGCATTCAGACATAACGTATAACGTTATGTAGCATTACGATACAGCGTATAACGTTATGTAGCATTAGGATATAACGTATAACGTTATGTAGCATTACGATATAACGTATAACGTTATGTAGCATTACGATATAACGTATAACGTTATGTAGCATAACGATATAACGTATAACGTTATGTAGCAGAAAGATATAACGTATAACGTTATGTAGCATTACGATATACCGTATAACGTTATGTAGCATTACGATATAACGTGTAACGTTATGTAGCAGTAAGATATAACGCATAACGTTATGTAGCATTACGATATAACGTATAACGTTATGTAGCATTACGATATAACGTACAACATTATGTAGCATTACAATATAACGTATATCGTTATGTAGAATTACGTTATAACGTATAACGCTATGTAGTATTACGTTATATCGTATAACGTTATGTAGCATTACGATATAACGTATAACGTTATGTAGCAGAATGATATAACATATAACGTAATGTAGCATTACGATATAACGTATAACGTTATGTAGCGTTACGATATAACGTATAACGTTATGTAGCTGTAAGGTATAACGTATAACGTTATGTAGCATTACGATGTAACGTATAACGTTATGTAGCATTACGATATAAGGTATAACGTTATATAGCATTACGATATAACGTATAACGTTACATGGTAATACGTTATAACGTATAACGATATGTAGCATTACCATATAACGTATAACGTTATTTAGCATTACAATATAACGTATAACGTTGTGTAGCATTACGATATAACGTATAACGTTATGTAGCATAACGATATAACGTATAACGTTATATAGCATTACGTTATAACGTATAACGTTATGTAGTATTACGATATAGCGTATAACGTTATGTAGCATTACGAAATAAGGTATAACTTTATGTAGCATTACGATATGACGTATAACGTTGTGTAGCATTACGATATAACGTATAACGTTATGTAGCATAACGATATAACGTATAACGTTATATAGTATTACGTTATAACGTATAACGTTATGTAGTATTACAATATAATGTATAACGTTGTGTAGCATTACGATATAACGTATAACGTTATGTAGCATTACGATGTAACGTATAACGTTATGTAGTATTACGTTATATCGTATAACGTCATGTAGCATTACGATATAACGTATAACGTTATGTAGCATTACAATATAACGTATAAAATTGTGTAGCATTACGATATAACGTATAAAGTTATGTAGCATTACGATATAACGTATAACGTTATGTAGCAGTAAGATATAACGCATAACGTTATGTAGCATTACGATATAACGTATAACGTTATGTAGTATTACGTTATAACGTATAACGTTATGTAGTATTACGTTATATCGTATAACGTTATGTAGCATTACGATATAACGTATGACGTTATGTAGCATTACAATATAACGAATAACGTTATATGGTAATACGTTATAACGTATAACGGTATGTAGCATTACCATATAACGTATAACGTTATGTAGCATTACGATATAACGTATAACGTTATGTAGCAGAAAGATATAACGTATAACGTTATGTAGCATTACGATATAACGTGTAACGTTATGTAGCAGTAAGATATAACGCATAACGTTATGTAGCATTACGATATAACGTATAACGTTATGTAGTATTACGTTATAACGTATAACGTTATGTAGTATTACGTTATATCGTATAACGTTATGTAGCATTACGATATAACGTATGACGTTATGTAGCATTACGATATAACGAATAACGTTATATGGTAATACGTTATAACGTATAACGGTATGTAGCATTACCATATAACGTATAACGTTACGTAGCATTACCATATAACGTATAACGTTACGTAGCATTACAATATAACGTATAACGTTATGTAGTATTACGTTATAACGTATAACGTTATGTAGCATTACGATACAGCGTATAACGTTATGTAGCATTAGGATATAACGTATAACGTTATGTAGCAATACGATATAACATATAAGGTCATGTAGCATTACGATATAACGTATAACGTTATGTAGCATTACAATATAATGTATAACGTTGTGTAGCATTACGATATAACGTATAACGTTATGTAGCATTACGATACAGCGTATAACGTTATGTAGCATTACGATATAACGTATAACGTTATGTTGCATTACGATATAACGTATAACGTTATGTAGCAGTAAGATATAACCTATAGCGTTATGTAGCATTACGATATAACGTATAACGTTTTGTAGCATTACGATATAACGTACAACGTTATGTAGCATTACGATACAACGTATAACGTTATGTAGCATTACGATATAACGTATAACGTTATCTAGCAGTACGATATAGCGTATAACGTTATGTGGCATTACGATTTAACGTATAACGTTATGTAGCATTACGACATGACGTATAACGTTATCCAGCATTACGATGTAACGTATAACGTTATATGGTAATACGTTATAACGTATAACGTTGTGTGGCATTACGATATAACGTATAACGTTATGTAGCATTACGATATAACGTATAACGTTATATGGTAATACGTTATAACGTATAACGATATGTAGCATTACCATATAACGTATAACGTTATGTAGCATTACGATACAGCGTATAACGTTATGTAGCATTCAGACATAACGTATAACGTTATGTAGCATTACGTTATAACGTATAACGTTATGTAGCATTACGATATAACGTATAACGTTATGTAGCATTACGATATAACGTATAACGTTATGTAGTATTACGTTATATCGTATAACGTCATGTAGCATTACGATATAACGTATAACGTTATGTAGCATTACAATATAACGTATAAAATTGTGTAGCATTACGATATAACGTATAACGTTATGTAGCATTACGATATAACGTATAACGTTATGTAGCAGTAAGATATAACCTATAACGTTATGTAGCATTACGATATAACGTATAACGTTATGTAGCATTACGATATAACGAATAACGTTATATGGTAATACGTTATAACGTATAACGGTATGTAGCATTACCATATAACGTATAACGTTATGTAGCATTACGATATAATGTATAACGTTATATGGTAATACATTATAACGTATACCGTTATGTAGCATTACCATATAACTTGTAACGTTACGTAGCATTACAATATAACGTATAACGTTATGTAGTATTACGTTATAACGTATAACGTTATGTAGCAATAGGATACAGCGTATAACGTTATGTAGCATTAGGATATAACGTATAACGTTATGTTGCAATACGATATAACATATAACGTCATGTAGCATTACGATATAACGTATAACGTTATGTAGCATTACAATATAATGTATAACGTTGTGTAGCATTACGATATAACGTATAACGTTATGTAGCATTACGATACAGCGTATAACGTTATGTAGCATTAGGATGTAACGTATAACGTTATGTAGCAATACGATATAACGTATAACGTCATGTAGCATTACGATATAACGTATAACGTTATGTAGCATTACAATATAACGTATAACGTTGTGTAGCATTACGATATAACGTATAACGTTATGTAGCATTACGATGTAACGTATAACGTTATATGGTAATACGTTATAACGTATAACGTTATGTAGCATTACGATATAACGTATAACGTTATGTTGCATTACGATATAACGTATAACGTTATGTAGCAGTAAGATATAACCTATAGCGTTATGTAGCATTACGATATAACGTATAACGTGATATGGTAATACGTCATAACGTATAACGTTATGTAGCATTACGATATAACGTATAACGTTTTGTAGCATTACGATATAACGTACAACGTTATGTAGCATTACGATACAACGTATAATGTTATGTAGCATTACGATATAACGTATAACGTTATCCAGCAGTACGATATAGCGTATAACGTTATGTGGCATTAGGATATAACGTATAACGTTATGTAGCATTACGACATGACGTATAACGTTATCCAGCATTACGATGTAACGTATAACGTTATATGGTAATACGTTATAACGTATAACGTTGTGTGGCATTACGATATAACGTATAACGTTATGTAGCATTACGATATAACGTATAACGTTATGTAGCATTACAATATAACGTATAACGTTATGTAGCATTACGATGTAACATATAACGTTATATGGTAATACGTTATAACGTATAACGTTATGTAGCATTACGATATAACGTATAACGTTATGTAGCATTACGATATAACGTATAACGTTATGTAGCATTACGATATAATGTATAACGTTATATGGTAATACATTATAACGTATAACGTTATGTAGCATAACCATACAACTTATAACGTCATGTAGCATTACGAAATAACGAATAACGTTATATGGTAATACGTTATAACGTATAACGGTATGTAGCATTACCATATAACGTATAACGATATGTAGCATTACAATATAACGTATAACGTTATGTAGCATTACGATATAACGTATAACGTTATGTAGCATTCAGACATAACGTATAACGTTATGTAGCATTACGATACAGCGTATAACGTTATGTAGCATTAGGATATAACGTATAACGTTATGTAGCATTACGATATAACGTATAACGTTATGTAGCATTACGATATAACGTATAACGTTATGTAGCATAACGATATAACGTATAACGTTATGTAGCAGAAAGATATAACGTATAACGTTATGTAGCATTACGATATACCGTATAACGTTATGTAGCATTACGATATAACGTGTAACGTTATGTAGCAGTAAGATATAACGCATAACGTTATGTAGCATTACGATATAACGTATAACGTTATGTAGCATTACGATATAACGTACAACATTATGTAGCATTACAATATAACGTATATCGTTATGTAGAATTACGTTATAACGTATAACGCTATGTAGTATTACGTTATATCGTATAACGTTATGTAGCATTACG
This sequence comes from Bombus lapidarius, assembly GCA_936014575.1. Taxonomy (NCBI): domain Eukaryota; kingdom Metazoa; phylum Arthropoda; class Insecta; order Hymenoptera; family Apidae; genus Bombus; species Bombus lapidarius. Next base: position 192,207 of record CAKXZU010000098.1, on the reverse strand, counting down.
ATATAACGTATAACGTTATGTAGCAGAATGATATAACATATAACGTAATGTAGCATTACGATATAACGTATAACGTTATGTAGCGTTACGATATAACGTATAACGTTATGTAGCTGTAAGGTATAACGTATAACGTTATGTAGCATTACGATGTAACGTATAACGTTATGTAGCATTACGATATAAGGTATAACGTTATATAGCATTACGATGTAACATATAACGTTATATGGTAATACGTTATAACGTATAACGTTATGTAGCATTACGATATAACGTATAACGTTATGTAGCATTACGATATAACGTATAACGTTATGTAGCATTACGATATAATGTATAACGTTATATGGTAATACATTATAACGTATAACGTTATGTAGCATAACCATACAACTTATAACGTCATGTAGCATTACGAAATAACGAATAACGTTATATGGTAATACGTTATAACGTATAACGGTATGTAGCATTACCATATAACGTATAACGATATGTAGCATTACAATATAACGTATAACGTTATGTAGCATTACGATATAACGTATAACGTTATGTAGCATTCAGACATAACGTATAACGTTATGTAGCATTACGATACAGCGTATAACGTTATGTAGCATTAGGATATAACGTATAACGTTATGTAGCATTACGATATAACGTATAACGTTATGTAGCATTACGATATAACGTATAACGTTATGTAGCATAACGATATAACGTATAACGTTATGTAGCAGAAAGATATAACGTATAACGTTATGTAGCATTACGATATACCGTATAACGTTATGTAGCATTACGATATAACGTGTAACGTTATGTAGCAGTAAGATATAACGCATAACGTTATGTAGCATTACGATATAACGTATAACGTTATGTAGCATTACGATATAACGTACAACATTATGTAGCATTACAATATAACGTATATCGTTATGTAGAATTACGTTATAACGTATAACGCTATGTAGTATTACGTTATATCGTATAACGTTATGTAGCATTACGATATAACGTATAACGTTATGTAGCAGAATGATATAACATATAACGTAATGTAGCATTACGATATAACGTATAACGTTATGTAGCGTTACGATATAACGTATAACGTTATGTAGCTGTAAGGTATAACGTATAACGTTATGTAGCATTACGATGTAACGTATAACGTTATGTAGCATTACGATATAAGGTATAACGTTATATAGCATTACGATATAACGTATAACGTTACATGGTAATACGTTATAACGTATAACGATATGTAGCATTACCATATAACGTATAACGTTATTTAGCATTACAATATAACGTATAACGTTGTGTAGCATTACGATATAACGTATAACGTTATGTAGCATAACGATATAACGTATAACGTTATATAGCATTACGTTATAACGTATAACGTTATGTAGTATTACGATATAGCGTATAACGTTATGTAGCATTACGAAATAAGGTATAACTTTATGTAGCATTACGATATGACGTATAACGTTGTGTAGCATTACGATATAACGTATAACGTTATGTAGCATAACGATATAACGTATAACGTTATATAGTATTACGTTATAACGTATAACGTTATGTAGTATTACGTTATAACGTATAACGTTATGTAGCATTACGATATAACGTATAACGTTATGTAGCATTACGATATAACGTATAACGTTATGTAGCATTACGATATAACGTATAACGTTATCTAGCAGTACGATATAGCGTATAACGTTATGTGGCATTACGATATAACGTATAACGTTATGCAGCATTACGATATAACGTATAACGTTATGTAGCATTACGATATAACGTATAACGTTATGTAGCTGTAAGATATAACCTATAACGTTATGTAGCATTACGATATAACGTATAACGTTATCTAGCAGTACGATATAGCGTATAACGTTATGTGGCATTACGATATAACGTATAACGTTATGTAGCATTACGATATGACGTATAACGTTATCTAGCATTACGATGTAACGTATAACGTTATATGGTAATACGCTATAACGTATAACGTTATGTAGCATTACGATATAACGTATAACGTTATGTAGCATTACGATATAACTGATAACGTTATGTAGCATTACGATGTAACGTATAACGTTATCTAGCAGTACGATATAGCGTATAACGTTATGTGGCATTACGATATAACGTATAACGTTATGTAGCATTACGATATAACCTATAACGTTATGTAGCATTACGATATAACGTATAACGTTATCTAGCAGTACGATATAGCGTATAACGTTATGTGGCATTACGATATAACGTATAACGTTATGTAGCATTACGATATGACGTATAACGTTATCTAGCATTACGATGTAACGTATAACGTTATATGGTAATACGCTATAACGTATAACGTTATGTAGCATTACGATATAACGTATAACGTTATGTAGCATTACGATATAATGTATAACGTTATGTAGCATTACGATACAGCGTATAACGTTATGTAGAATTAGGATATAACGTATAACGTTATGTAGCATTACGATATAACGTATAACGTCATGTAGCATTACGATGTAACGTATAACGTTATATGGTAATACGTTTTAACGTACAACGTTATGTAGCATTACGACATAACGTATAACGTTATGAAGCATTACAATATAATGTATAACGTTATGTAGCATTACGATATAACGTATAACGTTATGTAGCATTACGATGTAACGTACAACGTTATGTAGCATTACGATATAACGTATAACGTTATGTAGCATTACGATATAACGTATAACGTTATGTAGCATTACGATATAATGTATAACGTTATATGGTAATACATTATAACGTATAACGTTATGTAGCATAACCATACAACTTATAACGTCATGTAGCATTACGAAATAACGAATAACGTTATATGGTAATACGTTATAACGTATAACGGTATGTAGCATTACCATATAACGTATAACGATATGTAGCATTACAATATAACGTATAACGTTATGTAGCATTACGATATAACGTATAACGTTATGTAGCATTCAGACATAACGTATAACGTTATGTAGCATTACGATACAGCGTATAACGTTATGTAGCATTAGGATATAACGTATAACGTTATGTAGCATTACGATATAACGTATAACGTTATGTAGCATTACGATATAACGTATAACGTTATGTAGCATAACGATATAACGTATAACGTTATGTAGCAGAAAGTTATAACGTATAACGTTATGTAGCATTACGATATACCGTATAACGTTATGTAGCATTACGATATAACGTGTAACGTTATGTAGCAGTAAGATATAACGCATAACGTTATGTAGCATTACGATATAACGTATAACGTTATGTAGCATTACGATATAACGTACAACATTATGTAGCATTACAATATAACGTATATCGTTATGTAGAATTACGTTATAACGTATAACGCTATGTAGTATTACGTTATATCGTATAACGTTATGTAGCATTACGATATAACGTATAACGTTATGTAGCAGAATGATATAACATATAACGTAATGTAGCATTACGATATAACGTATAACGTTATGTAGCGTTACGATATAACGTATAACGTTATGTAGCTGTAAGGTATAACGTATAACGTTATGTAGCATTACGATGTAACGTATAACGTTATGTAGCATTACGATATAAGGTATAACGTTATATAGCATTACGATATAACGTATAACGTTACATGGTAATACGTTATAACGTATAACGATATGTAGCATTACCATATAACGTATAACGTTATTTAGCATTACAATATAACGTATAACGTTGTGTAGCATTACGATATAACGTATAACGTTATGTAGCATAACGATATAACGTATAACGTTATATAGCATTACGTTATAACGTATAACGTTATGTAGTATTACGATATAGCGTATAACGTTATGTAGCATTACGAAATAAGGTATAACTTTATGTAGCATTACGATATGACGTATAACGTTGTGTAGCATTACGATATAACGTATAACGTTATGTAGCATAACGATATAACGTATAACGTTATATAGTATTACGTTATAACGTATAACGTTATGTAGTATTACGTTATAACGTATAACGTTATGTAGCATTACGATATAACGTATAACGTTATGTAGCATTACGATATAACGTATAACGTTATGTAGCATTACGATATAACGTATAACGTTATCTAGCAGTACGATATAGCGTATAACGTTATGTGGCATTACGATATAACGTATAACGTTATGCAGCATTACGATATAACGTATAACGTTATGTAGCATTACGATATAACGTATAACGTTATGTAGCTGTAAGATATAACCTATAACGTTATGTAGCATTACGATATAACGTATAACGTTATCTAGCAGTACGATATAGCGTATAACGTTATGTGGCATTACGATATAACGTATAACGTTATGTAGCATTACGATATGACGTATAACGTTATCTAGCATTACGATGTAACGTATAACGTTATATGGTAATACGCTATAACGTATAACGTTATGTAGCATTACGATATAACGTATAACGTTATGTAGCATTACGATATAACTGATAACGTTATGTAGCATTACGATGTAACGTATAACGTTATCTAGCAGTACGATATAGCGTATAACGTTATGTGGCATTACGATATAACGTATAACGTTATGTAGCATTACGATATAACCTATAACGTTATGTAGCATTACGATATAACGTATAACGTTATCTAGCAGTACGATATAGCGTATAACGTTATGTGGCATTACGATATAACGTATAACGTTATGTAGCATTACGATATGACGTATAACGTTATCTAGCATTACGATGTAACGTATAACGTTATATGGTAATACGCTATAACGTATAACGTTATGTAGCATTACGATATAACGTATAACGTTATGTAGCATTACGATATAATGTATAACGTTATGTAGCATTACGATACAGCGTATAACGTTATGTAGAATTAGGATATAACGTATAACGTTATGTAGCATTACGATATAACGTATAACGTCATGTAGCATTACGATGTAACGTATAACGTTATATGGTAATACGTTTTAACGTACAACGTTATGTAGCATTACGACATAACGTATAACGTTATGAAGCATTACAATATAATGTATAACGTTATGTAGCATTACGATATAACGTATAACGTTATGTAGCATTACGATGTAACGTACAACGTTATGTAGCATTACGATATAACGTATAACGTTATGTAGCATTACGATATAACGTATAACGTTATGTAGTAGAAAGATATAACGTATAACGTTATGTAGTATTACGATGTAATGTATAACGTTATATGGTAATACGCTATAACGTATAACGTTATGTAGCATTGCGATATAACTTATAACGTTATATGGTAGTACGTTATAACGTATAACGTTATGTAGCATTACCATATAACGTATAACGTTATGTAGCATTACGATATAACGTATAACATTATGTAGCATTACGATACAACGTATAACGTAATGTAGCGTTACGATATAACGTATAACGTTATGTAGCGTTACGATATAACGTATAACGTTATGTAGCTGTAAGGTATAACGTATAACGTTATGTAGCATTACGATGTAACGTATAACGTTTTGTAGCATTACGATATAACGTATAACGTTATGTAGCATTACGATGTAATGTATAACGTTATATGGTAATACGTTATAACGTATAACGTTATGTAGCATTGCGATATAACGTATAACGTTATATGGTAATACGTTATAACGTATAACGTTATGTAGCATTGCGATATAACGTATAACTTTATGTAGCATTACGATATGACGTATAACGTTGTGTAGCATTACGATATAACGTATAACGTTATGTAGCATAACGATATAACGTATAACGTTATATAGTATTACGTTATAACGTATAACGTTATGTAGTATTACGTTATAACGTATAACGTTATGTAGCGTTACGATATAACGTATAACGTTATGTAGCTGTAAGGTATAACGTATAACGTTATGTAGCATTACGATGTAACGTATAACGTTATGTAGCATTACGATATAACGTATAACGTTATGTAGCATTACGATGTAATGTATAACGTTATATGGTAATACGTTATAACGTATAACGTTATGTAGCATTGCGATATAACGTATAACGTTATATGGTAATACGTTATAACGTATAACGTTATGTAGCATTGCGATATAACGTATAACGTTATATGGTAATACGTTATAACGTATAACGTTATGTATCATTACCATATAACGTATAACGTTATGTAGCATTACGATATATTGTATAACGTTATGTAGCAGTACGATATAGCGTATAACGTTATGTAGCATTACGATATAACGTACAACGTTATGTAGCATTACCATTTAACGTATAACGTTATGTAGTATTACGTTATAACGTATAACGTTATGTAGCATTACGATATAACGTATATCGTTATGTAGCATTACGATATGACGTATAACGTTATGTATTATTACGATGTAACGTATAACGTTATATGGTAATACGTTATAACGTATAACGTTATGTAGCATTACGATGTAACGCATAACGTTAAGTAGCATTACGATATAACGTATAACGTTATGTAGCATTACGATATGACGTATAACGCTATGTAGCATTACGATGTAACGTATAACGTTATATGGTAATACGTTATAACGTATAACGTTATGTAGCATTACGATATAACGTATAACGTTGTGTAGCATTGCGATATAACGTATAACGTTATGTAGCATTACGATGTAACGTATAACGTTATATGGTAATACGTTATAACGTATAACGTTATGTAGTATTACGTTATATCGTATAACGTTATGTAGCATTACGATATAACGTATAACGTTATGTAGCAGAAAGATATAACGTATAACGTTATGTAGCATTACGATATAATGTATAACGTTATGTAACAGTACGACATAACGTATAACGTTGTGTAGCATTACGATATAGCGTATAACGTTATGTAGCATTACGATATAACGTATAACGTTATATAGCATTACGATATAACGTATAACGTTATGTAGTATTACGATACAACGTATAACGTTATGTAGCATTACGATATATCGTATAACGTTATGTAGCAGTACGATATAGCGTATAACGTTATGTAGCATTACGAAATAACGTATAACTTTATGTAGCATTACGATCTGACGTATAACGTTATGTAGCATTACGATATAACGTATAACGTTATATGGTAATACGTTATAACGTATAACGTTATGTAGCATTACCATATAACGTATAACGTTATGTAGCATTACGTTATAACGTATAACGTTATGTAGTATTACGATATAACGTATAACGTTATGTAGCATTACGATATAACGTATAACGTTATGTAGCAGTAAGATATAACGTATAACGTTATGTAGCATTACGATATAACGTATAACGTTATGTAGCATTACGATATAACGTATAACGTTATGTAGCATTACGATATAACGTATAACGTTATGTAGCAGAAAGATATAACGTATAACGTTATGTAGCATTACGATATACCGTATAAAGTTATGTAGCATTACAATATAACGTGTAACGTTATGTAGCAGTAAGATATAACGCATAACGTTATGTAGCATTACGATATAACGTATAACGTTATGTAGTATTACGTTATAACGTATAACGTTATGTAGTATTACGTTATATCGTATAACGTTATGTAGCATTACGATATAACGTATGACGTTATGTAGCATTACGATATAACGAATAACGTTATATGGTAATACGTTATAACGTATAACGGTATGTAGCATTACCATATAACGTATAACGTTATGTAGCATTACAATATAACGTATAACGTTATGTAGCATTACGATATAATGTATAACGTTATATGGTAATACATTATAACGTATAACGTTATGTAGCATTACCATATAACTTATAACGTTACGTAGCATTAGAATATAACGTATAACGTTATGTAGTATTACGTTATAACGTATAACGTTATGTAGCATTACGATACAGCGTATAACGTTATGTAGCATTAGGATATAACGTATAACGTTATGTAGCAATACGATATAACATATAACGTCATGTAGCATTACGATATAACGTATAACGTTATGTAGCATTACAATATAATGTATAACGTTGTGTAGCATTACGATATAACGTATAACGTTATGTAGCATTACGATACAGCGTATAACGTTATGTAGCATTACGATATAACGTATAACGTTATGTGGCAGAAAGATATAACGCATAACGTTATGTAGCATAACGATATAACGTATAACGTTATGTAGCATTACGATATAACGTATAACGTTATGTAGCAGTAAGATATAACGTATAACGTTATGTAGCATTACGATATAACGTATAACGTTATGTAGCATTACAATATAACGTATAACGTTATGTAGCATTACGATATAATGTATAACGTTATATGGTAATACATTATAACGTATAACGTTATGTAGCATTACCATATATCTTATAACGTTACGTAGCATTACAATATAACGTATAACGTTATGTAGTATTACGTTATAACGTATAACGTTATGTAGCATTACGATACAGCGTATAACGTTATGTAGCATTAGGATATAACGTATAACGTTATGTAGCAATACGATATAACATATAACGTCATGTAGCATTACGATATAACGTATAACGTTATGTAGCATTACCATTTAACGTATAACGTTATGTAGTATTACGTTATAACGTATAACGTTATGTAGCATTACGATATAACGTATAACGTTATGTAGCATTACAATATAACGTATAACGTTATGTAGCATTACGATATAATGTATAACGTTATATGGTAATACATTATAACGTATAACGTTATGTAGCATTACCATATATCTTATAACGTTACGTAGCATTACAATATAACGTATAACGTTATGTAGCATTACGATGTAACGTATAACGTTTTGTAGCATTACGATATAACGTATAACGTTATGTAGCATTACGATGTAATGTATAACGTTATATGGTAATACGTTATAACGTATAACGTTATGTAGCATTGCGATATAACGTATAACGTTATATGGTAATACGTTATAACGTATAACGTTATGTAGCATTGCGATATAACGTATAACTTTATGTAGCATTACGATATGACGTATAACGTTGTGTAGCATTACGATATAACGTATAACGTTATGTAGCATAACGATATAACGTATAACGTTATATAGTATTACGTTATAACGTATAACGTTATGTAGTATTACGTTATAACGTATAACGTTATGTAGCGTTACGATATAACGTATAACGTTATGTAGCTGTAAGGTATAACGTATAACGTTATGTAGCATTACGATGTAACGTATAACGTTATGTAGCATTACGATATAACGTATAACGTTATGTAGCATTACGATGTAATGTATAACGTTATATGGTAATACGTTATAACGTATAACGTTATGTAGCATTGCGATATAACGTATAACGTTATATGGTAATACGTTATAACGTATAACGTTATGTAGCATTGCGATATAACGTATAACGTTATATGGTAATACGTTATAACGTATAACGTTATGTATCATTACCATATAACGTATAACGTTATGTAGCATCACGATATATGGTATAACGTTATGTAGCAGTACGATATAGCGTATAACGTTATGTAGCATTACGATATAACGTACAACGTTATGTAGCATTACCATTTAACGTATAACGTTATGTAGTATTACGTTATAACGTATAACGTTATGTAGCATTACGATATAACGTATATCGTTATGTAGCATTACGATATGACGTATAACGTTATGTATTATTACGATGTAACGTATAACGTTATATGGTAATACGTTATAACGTATAACGTTATGTAGCATTACGATGTAACGCATAACGTTAAGTAGCATTACGATATAACGTATAACGTTATGTAGCAGTAAGATATAACGTATAACGTTATGTAGCATTACGATATAACGTATAACGTTATGTAGCATTACGATATAACGTATAACGTTATGTAGCATTACGATATAACGTATAACGTTATGTAGCAGAAAGATATAACGTATAACGTTATGTAGCATTACGATATAACCTATAACGTTATGTAGCATTACGATATAACGTATAACGTTATCTAGCAGTACGATATAGCGTATAACGTTATGTGGCATTACGATATAACGTATAACGTTATGTAGCATTACAATATAACGTGTAACGTTATGTAGCAGTAAGATATAACGCATAACGTTATGTAGCATTACGATATAACGTATAACGTTATGTAGTATTACGTTATAACGTATAACGTTATGTAGTATTACGTTATATCGTATAACGTTATGTAGCATTACGATATAACGTATGACGTTATGTAGCATTACGATATAACGAATAACGTTATATGGTAATACGTTATAACGTATAACGGTATGTAGCATTACCATATAACGTATAACGTTATGTAGCATTACAATATAACGTATAACGTTATGTAGCATTACGATATAATGTATAACGTTATATGGTAATACATTATAACGTATAACGTTATGTAGCATTACCATATAACTTATAACGTTACGTAGCATTAGAATATAACGTATAACGTTACGTAGCATTAGAATATAACGTATAACGTTATGTAGTATTACGTTATAACGTATAACGTTATGTAGCATTACGATACAGCGTATAACGTTATGTAGCATTAGGATATAACGTATAACGTCATGTAGCATTACGATATAACGTATAACGTCATGTAGCATTACGATATAACGTATAACGTTGTGTAGCATTACGATATAACGTATAACGTTATGTAGCATTACGATACAGCGTATAACGTTATGTAGCATTACGATATAACGTATAACGTTATGTGGCAGAAAGATATAACGCATAACGTTATGTATCATTACCATATAACGTATAACGTTATGTAGCATTACGATATATGGTATAACGTTATGTAGCAGTACGATATAGCGTATAACGTTATGTAGCATTACGATATAACGTACAACGTTATGTAGCATTACCATTTAACGTATAACGTTATGTAGTATTACGTTATAACGTATAACGTTATGTAGCATTACGATATAACGTATATCGTTATGTAGCATTACGATATGACGTATAACGTTATGTATTATTACGATGTAACGTATAACGTTATATGGTAATACGTTATAACGTATAACGTTATGTAGCATTACGATGTAACGCATAACGTTAAGTAGCATTACGATATAACGTATAACGTTATGTAGCATTACGATATGACGTATAACGCTATGTAGCATTACGATGTAACGTATAACGTTATATGGTAATACGTTATAACGTATAACGTTATGTAGCATTACGATATAACGTATAACGTTGTGTAGCATTGCGATATAACGTATAACGTTATGTAGCATTACGATGTAACGTATAACGTTATATGGTAATACGTTATAACGTATAACGTTATGTAGTATTACGTTATATCGTATAACGTTATGTAGCATTACGATATAACGTATAACGTTATGTAGCAGAAAGATATAACGTATAACGTTATGTAGCATTACGATATAATGTATAACGTTATGTAACAGTACGACATAACGTATAACGTTGTGTAGCATTACGATATAGCGTATAACGTTATGTAGCATTACGATATAACGTATAACGTTATATAGCATTACGATATAACGTATAACGTTATGTAGTATTACGATACAACGTATAACGTTATGTAGCATTACGATATATCGTATAACGTTATGTAGCAGTACGATATAGCGTATAACGTTATGTAGCATTACGAAATAACGTATAACTTTATGTAGCATTACGATATGACGTATAACGTTATGTAGCATTACGATATAACGTATAACGTTATATGGTAATACGTTATAACGTATAACGTTATGTAGCATTACCATATAACGTATAACGTTATGTAGCATTACGTTATAACGTATAACGTTATGTAGTATTACGATATAACGTATAACGTTATGTAGCATTACGATATAACGTATAACGTTATGTAGCAGTAAGATATAACGTATAACGTTATGTAGCATTACGATATAACGTATAACGTTATGTAGCATTACGATATAACGTATAACGTTATGTAGCATTACGATATAACGTATAACGTTATGTAGCAGAAAGATATAACGTATAACGTTATGTAGCATTACGATATACCGTATAAAGTTATGTAGCATTACAATATAACGTGTAACGTTATGTAGCAGTAAGATATAACGCATAACGTTATGTAGCATTACGATATAACGTATAACGTTATGTAGTATTACGTTATAACGTATAACGTTATGTAGCATTACGATATAACGAATAACGTTATATGGTAATACGTTATAACGTATAACGGTATGTAGCATTACCATATAACGTATAACGTTATGTAGCATTACAATATAACGTATAACGTTATGTAGCATTACGATATAATGTATAACGTTATATGGTAATACATTATAACGTATAACGTTATGTAGCATTACCATATAACTTATAACGTTACGTAGCATTAGAATATAACGTATAACGTTATGTAGTATTACGTTATAACGTATAACGTTATGTAGCATTACGATACAGCGTATAACGTTATGTAGCATTAGGATATAACGTATAACGTTATGTAGCAATACGATATAACATATAACGTCATGTAGCATTACGATATAACGTATAACGTTATGTAGCATTACAATATAATGTATAACGTTGTGTAGCATTACGATATAACGTATAACGTTATGTAGCATTACGATACAGCGTATAACGTTATGTAGCATTACGATATAACGTATAACGTTATGTGGCAGAAAGATATAACGCATAACGTTATGTAGCATAACGATATAACGTATAACGTTATGTAGCATTACGATATAACGTATAACGTTATGTAGCAGTAAGATATAACGTATAACGTTATGTAGCATTACGATATAACGTATAACGTTATGTAGCATTACAATATAACGTATAACGTTATGTAGCATTACGATATAATGTATAACGTTATATGGTAATACATTATAACGTATAACGTTATGTAGCATTACCATATATCTTATAACGTTACGTAGCATTACAATATAACGTATAACGTTATGTAGTATTACGTTATAACGTATAACGTTATGTAGCATTACGATACAGCGTATAACGTTATGTAGCATTAGGATATAACGTATAACGTTATGTAGCAATACGATATAACATATAACGTCATGTAGCATTACGATATAACGTATAACGTTATGTAGCATTACAATATAACGTATAACGTTATGTAGTATTACGTTATAACGTATATCGTTATGTAGTGTTACCTTATATCGTATAACGTTATGTAGCATTACGATATAACGTATAACGTTATGTAGCATTACGATATAACGTATAACGTTATGTAGCATTACGATATAACGTATAACGTTATGTAGCATTACGATATAACGTATAACGTTATGTAGCAGAAAGATATAAGGTATAACGTTATGTAGCATTACGATATACCGTATAAAGTTATGTAGCATTACGATATAACGTGTAACGTTATGTAGCAGTAAGATATAACGCATAATGTTATGTAGCATTACGATATAACGTATAACGTTATGTAGTATTACGTTATAACGTATAACGTTATGTAGTATTACGTTATATCGTATAACGTTATGTAGCATTACGATATAACGTATGACGTTATGTAGCATTACGATATAACGAATAACGTTATATAGTAATACGTTATAACGTATAACGGTATGTAGCATTACGTTATAACGTATAACGTTATGTAGTATTACGATATAACGTATAACGTTATGTAGCATTACGATATAACGTATAACGTTATGTAGCAGTAAGATATAACGTATAACGTTATGTAGCATTACGATATAACGTATAACGTTATGTAGCATTACGATATAACGTATAACGTTATGTAGCATTACGATATAACGTATAACGTTATGTAGCAGAAAGATATAACGTATAACGTTATGTAGCATTACGATATACCGTATAAAGTTATGTAGCATTACAATATAACGTGTAACGTTATGTAGGAGTAAGATATAACGCATAACGTTATGTAGCATTACGATATAACGTATAACGTTATGTAGTATTACGTTATAACGTATAACGTTATGTAGTATTACGTTATATCGTATAACGTTATGTAGCATTACGATATAACGTATGACGTTATGTAGCATTACGATATAACGAATAACGTTATATGGTAATACGTTATAACGTATAACGGTATGTAGCATTACCATATAACGTATAACGTTATGTAGCATTACAATATAACGTATAACGTTATGTAGCATTACGATATAATGTATAACGTTATATGGTAATACATTATAACGTATAACGTTATGTAGCATTACCATATAACTTATAACGTTACGTAGCATTAGAATATAACGTATAACGTTATGTAGTATTACGTTATAACGTATAACGTTATGTAGCATTACGATACAGCGTATAACGTTACGTAGCATTAGAATATAACGTATAACGTCATGTAGCATTACGATATAACGTATAACGTTATGTAGCATTACCATTTAACGTATAACGTTATGTAGTATTACGTTATAACGTATAACGTTATGTAGCATTACGATATAACGTATAACGTTATGTAGCATTACAATATATCGTATAACGTTATGTAGCAGTACGATATAGCGTATAACGTTATGTAGCATTACGAAATAACGTATAACTTTATGTAGCATTACGATCTGACGTATAACGTTATGTAGCATTACGATATAACGTATAACGTTATATGGTAATACGTTATAACGTATAACGTTATGTAGCATTACCATATAACGTATAACGTTATGTAGCATTACGTTATAACGTATAACGTTATGTAGTATTACGATATAACGTATAACGTTATGTAGCATTACGATATAACGTATAACGTTATGTAGCAGTAAGATATAACGTATAACGTTATGTAGCATTACGATATAACGTATAACGTTATGTAGCATTACGATATAACGTATAACGTTATGTAGCATTACGATATAACGTATAACGTTATGTAGCAGAAAGATATAACGTATAACGTTATGTAGCATTACGATATACCGTATAAAGTTATGTAGCATTACAATATAACGTGTAACGTTATGTAGCAGTAAGATATAACGCATAACGTTATGTAGCATTACGATATAACGTATAACGTTATGTAGTATTACGTTATAACGTATAACGTTATGTAGTATTACGTTATATCGTATAACGTTATGTAGCATTACGATATAACGTATGACGTTATGTAGCATTACGATATAACGAATAACGTTATATGGTAATACGTTATAACGTATAACGGTATGTAGCATTACCATATAACGTATAACGTTATGTAGCATTACAATATAACGTATAACGTTATGTAGCATTACGATATAATGTATAACGTTATATGGTAATACATTATAACGTATAACGTTATGTAGCATTACCATATAACTTATAACGTTACGTAGCATTAGAATATAACGTATAACGTTATGTAGTATTACGTTATAACGTATAACGTTATGTAGCATTACGATACAGCGTATAACGTTATGTAGCATTAGGATATAACGTATAACGTTATGTAGCAATACGATATAACATATAACGTCATGTAGCATTACGATATAACGTATAACGTTATGTAGCATTACAATATAATGTATAACGTTGTGTAGCATTACGATATAACGTATAACGTTATGTAGCATTACGATACAGCGTATAACGTTATGTAGCATTACGATATAACGTATAACGTTATGTGGCAGAAAGATATAACGCATAACGTTATGTAGCATAACGATATAACGTATAACGTTATGTAGCATTACGATATAACGTATAACGTTATGTAGCAGTAAGATATAACGTATAACGTTATGTAGCATTACGATATAACGTATAACGTTATGTAGCATTACAATATAACGTATAACGTTATGTAGCATTACGATATAATGTATAACGTTATATGGTAATACATTATAACGTATAACGTTATGTAGCATTACCATATATCTTATAACGTTACGTAGCATTACAATATAACGTATAACGTTATGTAGTATTACGTTATAACGTATAACGTTATGTAGCATTACGATACAGCGTATAACGTTATGTAGCATTAGGATATAACGTATAACGTTATGTAGCAATACGATATAACATATAACGTCATGTAGCATTACGATATAACGTATAACGTTATGTAGCATTACCATTTAACGTATAACGTTATGTAGTATTACGTTATAACGTATAACGTTATGTAGCATTACGATATAACGTATAACGTTATGTAGCATTACAATATAACGTATAACGTTATGTAGCATTACGATATAATGTATAACGTTATATGGTAATACATTATAACGTATAACGTTATGTAGCATTACCATATATCTTATAACGTTACGTAGCATTACAATATAACGTATAACGTTATGTAGCATTACGATGTAACGTATAACGTTTTGTAGCATTACGATATAACGTATAACGTTATGTAGCATTACGATGTAATGTATAACGTTATATGGTAATACGTTATAACGTATAACGTTATGTAGCATTGCGATATAACGTATAACGTTATATGGTAATACGTTATAACGTATAACGTTATGTAGCATTGCGATATAACGTATAACTTTATGTAGCATTACGATATGACGTATAACGTTGTGTAGCATTACGATATAACGTATAACGTTATGTAGCATAACGATATAACGTATAACGTTATATAGTATTACGTTATAACGTATAACGTTATGTAGTATTACGTTATAACGTATAACGTTATGTAGCGTTACGATATAACGTATAACGTTATGTAGCTGTAAGGTATAACGTATAACGTTATGTAGCATTACGATGTAACGTATAACGTTATGTAGCATTACGATATAACGTATAACGTTATGTAGCATTACGATGTAATGTATAACGTTATATGGTAATACGTTATAACGTATAACGTTATGTAGCATTGCGATATAACGTATAACGTTATATGGTAATACGTTATAACGTATAACGTTATGTAGCATTGCGATATAACGTATAACGTTATATGGTAATACGTTATAACGTATAACGTTATGTATCATTACCATATAACGTATAACGTTATGTAGCATCACGATATATGGTATAACGTTATGTAGCAGTACGATATAGCGTATAACGTTATGTAGCATTACGATATAACGTACAACGTTATGTAGCATTACCATTTAACGTATAACGTTATGTAGTATTACGTTATAACGTATAACGTTATGTAGCATTACGATATAACGTATATCGTTATGTAGCATTACGATATGACGTATAACGTTATGTATTATTACGATGTAACGTATAACGTTATATGGTAATACGTTATAACGTATAACGTTATGTAGCATTACGATGTAACGCATAACGTTAAGTAGCATTACGATATAACGTATAACGTTATGTAGCAGTAAGATATAACGTATAACGTTATGTAGCATTACGATATAACGTATAACGTTATGTAGCATTACGATATAACGTATAACGTTATGTAGCATTACGATATAACGTATAACGTTATGTAGCAGAAAGATATAACGTATAACGTTATGTAGCATTACGATATAACCTATAACGTTATGTAGCATTACGATATAACGTATAACGTTATCTAGCCTCAACAACAACAACGGAGGAGGAGGAAAAGAGAGAGATACACACTCTATCAGATAATCTGATAGAGTGTGTATCTCTCTCAACAACAACAACGGAGGAGGAGGAAAAGAGAGAGATACAATCTATCAGATTGTATCTCTCTCTTTTCCTCCTCCTCCGTTGTTGTTGTTGAGAGAGATACACACTCTATCAGATTATCTGATAGAGTGTGTTACGATATAACGTATGACGTTATGTAGCATTACGATATAACGAATAACGTTATATGGTAATACGTTATAACGTATAACGGTATGTAGCATTACCATATAACGTATAACGTTATGTAGCATTACAATATAACGTATAACGTTATGTAGCATTACGATATAATGTATAACGTTATATGGTAATACATTATAACGTATAACGTTATGTAGCATTACCATATAACTTATAACGTTACGTAGCATTAGAATATAACGTATAACGTTACGTAGCATTAGAATATAACGTATAACGTTATGTAGTATTACGTTATAACGTATAACGTTATGTAGCATTACGATACAGCGTATAACGTTATGTAGCATTAGGATATAACGTATAACGTCATGTAGCATTACGATATAACGTATAACGTCATGTAGCATTACGATATAACGTATAACGTTGTGTAGCATTACGATATAACGTATAACGTTATGTAGCATTACGATACAGCGTATAACGTTATGTAGCATTACGATATAACGTATAACGTTATGTGGCAGAAAGATATAACGCATAACGTTATGTATCATTACCATATAACGTATAACGTTATGTAGCATTACGATATATGGTATAACGTTATGTAGCAGTACGATATAGCGTATAACGTTATGTAGCATTACGATATAACGTACAACGTTATGTAGCATTACCATTTAACGTATAACGTTATGTAGTATTACGTTATAACGTATAACGTTATGTAGCATTACGATATAACGTATATCGTTATGTAGCATTACGATATGACGTATAACGTTATGTATTATTTCGATGTAACGTATAACGTTATATGGTAATACGTTATAACGTATAACGTTATGTAGCATTACGATGTAACGCATAACGTTAAGTAGCATTACGATATAACGTATAACGTTATGTAGCATTACGATATGACGTATAACGCTATGTAGCATTACGATGTAACGTATAACGTTATATGGTAATACGTTATAACGTATAACGTTATGTAGCATTACGATATAACGTATAACGTTGTGTAGCATTGCGATATAACGTATAACGTTATGTAGCATTACGATGTAACGTATAACGTTATATGGTAATACGTTATAACGTATAACGTTATGTAGTATTACGTTATATCGTATAACGTTATGTAGCATTACGATATAACGTATAACGTTATGTAGCAGAAAGATATAACGTATAACGTTATGTAGCATTACGATATAATGTATAACGTTATGTAACAGTACGACATAACGTATAACGTTGTGTAGCATTACGATATAGCGTATAACGTTATGTAGCATTACGATATAACGTATAACGTTATATAGCATTACGATATAACGTATAACGTTATGTAGTATTACGATACAACGTATAACGTTATGTAGCATTACGATATATCGTATAACGTTATGTAGCAGTACGATATAGCGTATAACGTTATGTAGCATTACGAAATAACGTATAACTTTATGTAGCATTACGATATGACGTATAACGTTATGTAGCATTACGATATAACGTATAACGTTATATGGTAATACGTTATAACGTATAACGTTATGTAGCATTACCATATAACGTATAACGTTATGTAGCATTACGTTATAACGTATAACGTTATGTAGTATTACGATATAACGTATAACGTTATGTAGCATTACGATATAACGTATAACGTTATGTAGCAGTAAGATATAACGTATAACGTTATGTAGCATTACGATATAACGTATAACGTTATGTAGCATTACGATATAACGTATAACGTTATGTAGCATTACGATATAACGTATAACGTTATGTAGCAGAAAGATATAACGTATAACGTTATGTAGCATTACGATATACCGTATAAAGTTATGTAGCATTACAATATAACGTGTAACGTTATGTAGCAGTAAGATATAACGCATAACGTTATGTAGCATTACGATATAACGTATAACGTTATGTAGTATTACGTTATAACGTATAACGTTATGTAGCATTACGATATAACGAATAACGTTATATGGTAATACGTTATAACGTATAACGGTATGTAGCATTACCATATAACGTATAACGTTATGTAGCATTACAATATAACGTATAACGTTATGTAGCATTACGATATAATGTATAACGTTATATGGTAATACATTATAACGTATAACGTTATGTAGCATTACCATATAACTTATAACGTTACGTAGCATTAGAATATAACGTATAACGTTATGTAGTATTACGTTATAACGTATAACGTTATGTAGCATTACGATACAGCGTATAACGTTATGTAGCATTAGGATATAACGTATAACGTTATGTAGCAATACGATATAACATATAACGTCATGTAGCATTACGATATAACGTATAACGTTATGTAGCATTACAATATAATGTATAACGTTGTGTAGCATTACGATATAACGTATAACGTTATGTAGCATTACGATACAGCGTATAACGTTATGTAGCATTACGATATAACGTATAACGTTATGTGGCAGAAAGATATAACGCATAACGTTATGTAGCATAACGATATAACGTATAACGTTATGTAGCATTACGATATAACGTATAACGTTATGTAGCAGTAAGATATAACGTATAACGTTATGTAGCATTACGATATAACGTATAACGTTATGTAGCATTACAATATAACGTATAACGTTATGTAGCATTACGATATAATGTATAACGTTATATGGTAATACATTATAACGTATAACGTTATGTAGCATTACCATATATCTTATAACGTTACGTAGCATTACAATATAACGTATAACGTTATGTAGTATTACGTTATAACGTATAACGTTATGTAGCATTACGATACAGCGTATAACGTTATGTAGCATTAGGATATAACGTATAACGTTATGTAGCAATACGATATAACATATAACGTCATGTAGCATTACGATATAACGTATAACGTTATGTAGCATTACAATATAACGTATAACGTTATGTAGTATTACGTTATAACGTATATCGTTATGTAGTGTTACCTTATATCGTATAACGTTATGTAGCATTACGATATAACGTATAACGTTATGTAGCATTACGATATAACGTATAACGTTATGTAGCATTACGATATAACGTATAACGTTATGTAGCATTACGATATAACGTATAACGTTATGTAGCAGAAAGATATAAGGTATAACGTTATGTAGCATTACGATATACCGTATAAAGTTATGTAGCATTACGATATAACGTGTAACGTTATGTAGCAGTAAGATATAACGCATAATGTTATGTAGCATTACGATATAACGTATAACGTTATGTAGTATTACGTTATAACGTATAACGTTATGTAGTATTACGTTATATCGTATAACGTTATGTAGCATTACGATATAACGTATGACGTTATGTAGCATTACGATATAACGAATAACGTTATATAGTAATACGTTATAACGTATAACGGTATGTAGCATTACGTTATAACGTATAACGTTATGTAGTATTACGATATAACGTATAACGTTATGTAGCATTACGATATAACGTATAACGTTATGTAGCAGTAAGATATAACGTATAACGTTATGTAGCATTACGATATAACGTATAACGTTATGTAGCATTACGATATAACGTATAACGTTATGTAGCATTACGATATAACGTATAACGTTATGTAGCAGAAAGATATAACGTATAACGTTATGTAGCATTACGATATACCGTATAAAGTTATGTAGCATTACAATATAACGTGTAACGTTATGTAGGAGTAAGATATAACGCATAACGTTATGTAGCATTACGATATAACGTATAACGTTATGTAGTATTACGTTATAACGTATAACGTTATGTAGTATTACGTTATATCGTATAACGTTATGTAGCATTACGATATAACGTATGACGTTATGTAGCATTACGATATAACGAATAACGTTATATGGTAATACGTTATAACGTATAACGGTATGTAGCATTACCATATAACGTATAACGTTATGTAGCATTACAATATAACGTATAACGTTATGTAGCATTACGATATAATGTATAACGTTATATGGTAATACATTATAACGTATAACGTTATGTAGCATTACCATATAACTTATAACGTTACGTAGCATTAGAATATAACGTATAACGTTATGTAGTATTACGTTATAACGTATAACGTTATGTAGCATTACGATACAGCGTATAACGTTACGTAGCATTAGAATATAACGTATAACGTCATGTAGCATTACGATATAACGTATAACGTTATGTAGCATTACCATTTAACGTATAACGTTATGTAGTATTACGTTATAACGTATAACGTTATGTAGCATTACGATATAACGTATAACGTTATGTAGCATTACAATATAACGTATAACGTTATGTAGCATTACGATATAATGTATAACGTTATATGGTAATACATTATAACGTATAACGTTATGTAGCATTACCATATATCTTATAACGTTACGTAGCATTACAATATAACGTATAACGTTATGTAGCATTACGATGTAACGTATAACGTTTTGTAGCATTACGATATAACGTATAACGTTATGTAGCATTACGATGTAATGTATAACGTTATATGGTAATACGTTATAACGTATAACGTTATGTAGCATTGCGATATAACGTATAACGTTATATGGTAATACGTTATAACGTATAACGTTATGTAGCATTGCGATATAACGTATAACTTTATGTAGCATTACGATATGACGTATAACGTTGTGTAGCATTACGATATAACGTATAACGTTATGTAGCATAACGATATAACGTATAACGTTATATAGTATTACGTTATAACGTATAACGTTATGTAGTATTACGTTATAACGTATAACGTTATGTAGCGTTACGATATAACGTATAACGTTATGTAGCTGTAAGGTATAACGTATAACGTTATGTAGCATTACGATGTAACGTATAACGTTATGTAGCATTACGATATAACGTATAACGTTATGTAGCATTACGATGTAATGTATAACGTTATATGGTAATACGTTATAACGTATAACGTTATGTAGCATTGCGATATAACGTATAACGTTATATGGTAATACGTTATAACGTATAACGTTATGTAGCATTGCGATATAACGTATAACGTTATATGGTAATACGTTATAACGTATAACGTTATGTATCATTACCATATAACGTATAACGTTATGTAGCATTACGATATATGGTATAACGTTATGTAGCAGTACGATATAGCGTATAACGTTATGTAGCATTACGATATAACGTACAACGTTATGTAGCATTACCATTTAACGTATAACGTTATGTAGTATTACGTTATAACGTATAACGTTATGTAGCATTACGATATAACGTATATCGTTATGTAGCATTACGATATGACGTATAACGTTATGTATTATTACGATGTAACGTATAACGTTATATGGTAATACGTTATAACGTATAACGTTATGTAGCATTACGATGTAACGCATAACGTTAAGTAGCATTACGATATAACGTATAACGTTATGTAGCATTACGATATGACGTATAACGCTATGTAGCATTACGATGTAACGTATAACGTTATATGGTAATACGTTATAACGTATAACGTTATGTAGCATTACGATATAACGTATAACGTTGTGTAGCATTGCGATATAACGTATAACGTTATGTAGCATTACGATGTAACGTATAACGTTATATGGTAATACGTTATAACGTATAACGTTATGTAGTATTACGTTATATCGTATAACGTTATGTAGCATTACGATATAACGTATAACGTTATGTAGCAGAAAGATATAACGTATAACGTTATGTAGCATTACGATATAATGTATAACGTTATGTAACAGTACGACATAACGTATAACGTTGTGTAGCATTACGATATAGCGTATAACGTTATGTAGCATTACGATATAACGTATAACGTTATATAGCATTACGATATAACGTATAACGTTATGTAGTATTACGATACAACGTATAACGTTATGTAGCATTACGATATATCGTATAACGTTATGTAGCAGTACGATATAGCGTATAACGTTATGTAGCATTACGAAATAACGTATAACTTTATGTAGCATTACGATATGACGTATAACGTTATGTAGCATTACGATATAACGTATAACGTTATATGGTAATACGTTATAACGTATAACGTTATGTAGCATTACCATATAACGTATAACGTTATGTAGCATTACGTTATAACGTATAACGTTATGTAGTATTACGATATAACGTATAACGTTATGTACCATTACGATATAACGTATAACGTTATGTAGCAGTAAGATATAACGTATAACGTTATGTAGCATTACGATATAACGTATAACGTTATGTAGCATTACGATATAACGTATAACGTTATGTAGCATTACGATATAACGTATAACGTTATGTAGCAGAAAGATATAACGTATAACGTTATGTAGCATTACGATATACCGTATAAAGTTATGTAGCATTACAATATAACGTGTAACGTTATGTAGCAGTAAGATATAACGCATAACGTTATGTAGCATTACGATATAACGTATAACGTTATGTAGTATTACGTTATAACGTATAACGTTATGTAGTATTACGTTATATCGTATAACGTTATGTAGCATTACGATATAACGTATGACGTTATGTAGCATTACGATATAACGAATAACGTTATATGGTAATACGTTATAACGTATAACGGTATGTAGCATTACCATATAACGTATAACGTTATGTAGCATTACAATATAACGTATAACGTTATGTAGCATTACGATATAATGTATAACGTTATATGGTAATACATTATAACGTATAACGTTATGTAGCATTACCATATAACTTATAACGTTACGTAGCATTAGAATATAACGTATAACGTTATGTAGTATTACGTTATAACGTATAACGTTATGTAGCATTACGATACAGCGTATAACGTTATGTAGCATTAGGATATAACGTATAACGTTATGTAGCAATACGATATAACATATAACGTCATGTAGCATTACGATATAACGTATAACGTTATGTAGCATTACAATATAATGTATAACGTTGTGTAGCATTACGATATAACGTATAACGTTATGTAGCATTACGATACAGCGTATAACGTTATGTAGCATTACGATATAACGTATAACGTTATGTGGCAGAAAGATATAACGCATAACGTTATGTAGCATAACGATATAACGTATAACGTTATGTAGCATTACGATATAACGTATAACGTTATGTAGCAGTAAGATATAACGTATAACGTTATGTAGCATTACGATATAACGTATAACGTTATGTAGCATTACAATATAACGTATAACGTTATGTAGCATTACGATATAATGTATAACGTTATATGGTAATACATTATAACGTATAACGTTATGTAGCATTACCATATATCTTATAACGTTACGTAGCATTACAATATAACGTATAACGTTATGTAGTATTACGTTATAACGTATAACGTTATGTAGCATTACGATACAGCGTATAACGTTATGTAGCATTAGGATATAACGTATAACGTTATGTAGCAATACGATATAACATATAACGTCATGTAGCATTACGATATAACGTATAACGTTATGTAGCATTACAATATAACGTATAACGTTATGTAGTATTACGTTATAACGTATATCGTTATGTAGTGTTACCTTATATCGTATAACGTTATGTAGCATTACGATATAACGTATAACGTTATGTAGCATTACGATATAACGTATAACGTTATGTAGCATTACGATATAACGTATAACGTTATGTAGCATTACGATATAACGTATAACGTTATGTAGCAGAAAGATATAAGGTATAACGTTATGTAGCATTACGATATACCGTATAAAGTTATGTAGTATTACGATATAACGTGTAACGTTATGTAGCAGTAAGATATAACGCATAATGTTATGTAGCATTACGATATAACGTATAACGTTATGTAGTATTACGTTATAACGTATAACGTTATGTAGTATTACGTTATATCGTATAACGTTATGTAGCATTACGATATAACGTATGACGTTATGTAGCATTACGATATAACGAATAACGTTATATAGTAATACGTTATAACGTATAACGGTATGTAGCATTACCATATAACGTATAACGTTATGTAGCATTACAATATAACGTATAACGTTATGTAGCATTACGATATAATGTATAACGTTATATGGTAATACATTATAACGTATAACGTTATGTAGCATTACCATATAACTTACAACGTTACGTAGCATTACAATATAACGTATAACGTTATGTAGTATTACGTTATAACGTATAACGTTATGTAGCATTACGATACAGCGTATAACGTTATGTAGCATTAGGATATAACGTATAACGTTATGTAGCAATACGATATAACATATAACGTCATGTAGCATTACGATATAACGTATAACGTTATGTAGCATTACAATATAATGTATAACGTTGTGTAGCATTACGATATAACGTATAACGTTATGTAGCATTACGATAGAGCGTATAACGTTATGTAGCATTACGACAAAACGTATAACGTTATGTAGCATTACGATATAATGTATAACGTTATGTAGCATTACGATACAGCGTATAACGTTATGTAGAATTAGGATATAACGTATAACGTTATGTAGCATTACGATATAACGTATAACGTCATGTAGCATTACGATGTAACGTATAACGTTATATGGTAATACGTTTTAACGTACAACGTTATGTAGCATTACGACATAACGTATAACGTTATGAAGCATTACAATATAACGTATAACGTTATGTAGCATTACGATATAACGTATAACGTTATGTAGCATTACGATGTAACGTACAACGTTATGTAGCATTACGATATAACGTATAACGTTATGTAGCATTACGATATAACGTATAACGTTATGTAGTAGAAAGATATAACGTATAACGTTATGTAGTATTACGATGTAATGTATAACGTTATATGGTAATACGCTATAACGTATAACGTTATGTAGCATTGCGATATAACTTATAACGTTATATGGTAGTACGTTATAACGTATAACGTTATGTAGCATTACCATATAACGTATAACGTTATGTAGCATTACGATATAACGTATAACATTATGTAGCATTACGATACAACGTATAACGTAATGTAGCGTTACGATATAACGTATAACGTTATGTAGCGTTACGATATAACGTATAACGTTATGTAGCTGTAAGGTATAACGTATAACGTTATGTAGCATTACGATGTAACGTATAACGTTATGTAGCATTACGATATAACGTGTAACGTTATGTAGCAGTAAGATATAACGCATAATGTTATGTAGCATTACGATATAACGTATAACGTTATGTAGTATTACGTTATAACGTATAACGTTATGTAGCATTACGATACAGCGTATAACGTTATGTAGCATTAGGATATAACGTATAACGTTATGTAGCAATACGATATAACATATAACGTCATGTAGCATTACGATATAACGTATAACGTTATGTAGCATTACAATATAACGTATAACGTTATGTAGTATTACGTTATAACGTATATCGTTATGTAGTGTTACCTTATATCGTATAACGTTATGTAGCATTACGATATAACGTATAACGTTATGTAGCATTACGATATAACGTATAACGTTATGTAGCATTACGATATAACGTATAACGTTATGTAGCATTACGATATAACGTATAACGTTATGTAGCATTACGATACAGCGTATAACGTTATGTAGCATTAGGATATAACGTATAACGTTATGTAGCAATACGATATAACATATAACGTCATGTAGCATTACGATATAACGTATAACGTTATGTAGCATTACAATATAACGTATAACGTTATGTAGTATTACGTTATAACGTATATCGTTATGTAGTGTTACCTTATATCGTATAACGTTATGTAGCATTACGATATAACGTATAACGTTATGTAGCATTACGATATAACGTATAACGTTATGTAGCATTACGATATAACGTATAACGTTATGTAGCATTACGATATAACGTATAACGTTATGTAGCAGAAAGATATAACGTATAACGTTATGTAGCATTACGATATACCGTATAAAGCTATGTAGCATTACGATATAACGTGTAACGTTATGTAGCAGTAAGATATAGCGCATGATGTTATGTAGCATTACGATATAACGTATAACGTTATGTAGTATTACGTTATAACGTATAACGTTATGTAGTATTACGTTATATCGTATAACGTTATGTAGCATTACGATATAACGTATGACGTTATGTAGCATTACGATATAACGAATAACGTTTTATAGTAATACGTTATAACGTATAACGGTATGTAGCATTACCATATAACGTATAACGTTATGTAGCATTACAATATAACGTATAACGTTATGTAGCATTACGATATAATGTATAACGTTATATGGTAATACATTATAACGTATAACGTTATGTAGCATTACCATATAACTTATAACGTTACGTAGCATTACAATATAACGTATAACGTTATGTAGTATTACGTTATAACGTATAACGTTATGTAGCATTACGATACAGCGTATAACGTTATGTAGCATTAGGATATAACGTATAACGTTATGTAGCAATACGATATAACATATAACGTCATGTAGCATTACGATATAACGTATAACGTTATGTAGCATTACAATATAATGTATAACGTTGTGTAGCATTACGATATAACGTATAACGTTATGTAGCATTACGATACAGCGTATAACGTTATGTAGAATTAGGATATAACGTATAACGTTATGTAGCATTACGATATAACGTATAACGTCATGTAGCATTACGATGTAACGTATAACGTTATATGGTAATACGTTTTAACGTACAACGTTATGTAGCATTACGACATAACGTATAACGTTATGAAGCATTACAATATAACGTATAACGTTATGTAGCATTACGATATAACGTATAACGTTATGTAGCATTACGATGTAACGTACAACGTTATGTAGCATTACGATATAACGTATAACGTTATGTAGCATTACGATATAACGTATAACGTTATGTAGTAGAAAGATATAACGTATAACGTTATGTAGTATTACGATGTAATGTATAACGTTATATGGTAATACGCTATAACGTATAACGTTATGTAGCATTGCGATATAACTTATAACGTTATATGGTAGTACGTTATAACGTATAACGTTATGTAGCATTACCATATAACGTATAACGTTATGTAGCATTACGATATAACGTATAACATTATGTAGCATTACGATACAACGTATAACGTAATGTAGCGCTACGATATAACGTATAACGTTATGTAGCGTTACGATATAACGTATAACGTTATGTAGCTGTAAGGTATAACGTATAACGTTATGTAGCATTACGATGTAACGTATAACGTTATGTAGCATTAC
Organism: Bombus lapidarius; assembly: GCA_936014575.1. Lineage (NCBI taxonomy): Eukaryota > Metazoa > Arthropoda > Insecta > Hymenoptera > Apidae > Bombus > Bombus lapidarius. Next base: position 162,598 of record CAKXZU010000098.1, on the reverse strand, counting down.
GATATAACGTATAACGTTATGTAGCATTACGATGTAATGTATAACGTTATATGGTAATACGTTATAACGTATAACGTTATGTAGCATTCCGATATAACGTATAACGTTATATGGTAATACGTTATAACATATAACGTTATGTAGCATTGCGATATAACGTATAACTTTATGTAGCATTACGATATGACGTATAACGTTGTGTAGCATTACGATATAACGTATAACGTTATGTAGCAGAAAGATATAACGCATAACGTTATGTAGCATTACGATATAACGTATAACGTTATGTAGCATTACGATATAACGTATAACGTTATGTAGCATTACAATATAACGTATAACGTTATGTAGCATTACGATATAATGTATAACGTTAGATGGTAATACATTATAACGTATAACGTTATGTAGCATTACCATATAACTTATAACGTCACGTAGCATTACAATATAACGTATAACGTTATGTAGTATTAGGTTATAACGTATAACGTTATGTAGCATTACGATACAGCGTATAACGTTATGTAGCATTAGGATATAACGTATAACGTTATGTAGCAATACGATATAACATATAACGTCATGTAGCATTACGATATAACGTATAACGTTATGTAGCATTACAATATAACGTATAACGTTATGTAGTATTACGTTATAACGTATATCGTTATGTAGTGTTACCTTATATTGTATAACGTTATGTAGCATTACGATATAACGTATAACGTTATGTAGCATTACGATATAACGTATAACGTTATGTAGCATTACGATATAACGTATAACGTTATGTAGCATTACGATATAACGTATAACGTTATGTAGCAGAAAGATATAACGTATAACGTTATGTAGCATTACGATATACCGTATAAAGTTATGTAGCATTACGATATAACGTGTAACGTTATGTAGCAGTAAGATATAACGCATAATGTTATGTAGCATTACGATATAACGTATTACGTTATGTAGTATTACGTTATAACGTATAACGTTATGTAGTATTACGTTATATCGTATAACGTTATGTAGCATTACGATATAACGTATGACGTTATGTAGCATTACGATATAACGAATAACGTTATATAGTAATACGTTATAACGTATAACGGTATGTAGCATTACCATATAACGTATAACGTTATGTAGCATTACAATATAACGTATAACGTTATGTAGCATTACGATATAATGTATAACGTTATATGGTAATACATTATAACGTATAACGTTATGTAGCATTACCATATAACTTATAACGTTACGTAGCATTACAATATAACGTATAACGTTATGTAGTATTACGTTATAACGTATAACGTTATGTAGCATTACGATACAGCGTATAACGTTATGTAGCATTAGGATATAACGTATAACGTTATGTAGCAATACGATATAACATATAACGTCATGTAGCATTACGATATAACGTATAACGTTATGTAGCATTACAATATAATGTATAACGTTGTGTAGCATTACGATATAACGTATAACGTTATGTAGCATTACGATACAGCGTATAACGTTATGTAGCATTACGATATAACGTATAACGTTATGTTGCATTACGATATAACGTATAACGTTATGTAGCAGTAAGATATAACCTATAGCGTTATGTAGCATTACGATATAACGTATAACATGATATGGTAATACGTCATAACGTATAACGTTATGTAGCATTACGATATAACGTATAACGTTTTGTAGCATTACGATATAACGTACAACGTTATGTAGCATTACGATACAACGTATAACGTTATGTAGCATTACGATATAACGTATAACGTTATCTAGCAGTACGATATAGCGTATAACGTTATGTGGCATTACGATTTAACGTATAACGTTATGTAGCATTACGACATGACGTATAACGTTATCCAGCATTACGATGTAACGTATAACGTTATATGGTAATACGTTATAACGTATAACGTTGTGTGGCATTACGATATAACGTATAACGTTATGTAGCATTACGATATAACGTATAACGTTATGTAGCATTACGATATAACGTATAACGTTATGTAGCATTACGATATAATGTATAACGTTATATGGTAATACATTATAACGTATCACGTTATGTAGCATTACCATATAACTTATAACGTTATGTAGCATTACAATATAACGTATAACGTTATGTAGTATTACGTTATAACGTATAACGTTATGTAGCATTACGATACAGCGTATAACGTTATGTAGCATTAGGATATAACGTATAACGTTATGTAGCATTACGATATAACGTATAACGTTATGTAGCATTCTGACATAACGTATAACGTTATGTAGCATTACGATATAACGTATAACGTTATGTAGCATTACGATATAACGAATAACGTTATATGGTAATACGTTATAACGTATAACGATATGTAGCATTACCATATAACGTATAACGTTATGTAGCATTACGATACAGCGTATAACGTTATGTAGCATTAGGATATAACGTATAACGTTATGTAGCATTACGATATAACGTACAACATTATGTAGCATTACAATATAACGTATAATGTTCTGTAGTATTACGTTATAACGTATAACGATATGTAGTATTACGTTATATCGTATAACGTTATGTAGCATTACGATATAACTCATAACGTTATGTAGCAGTAAGATATAACGTATAACGTTATGTAGCATTACTATATAACGTATAACGTTATATGGCAATACGTTATAACGGATAACGTTATGTAGCATTACGATATAACGTATAACGTTATGTAGCATTACGATATAATGTATAACGTTATATGGTAATACATTATAACGTATCACGTTATGTAGCATTACCATATAACTTATAACGTTATGTAGCATTACAATATAACGTATAACGTTATGTAGTATTACGTTATAACGTATAACGTTATGTAGCATTACGATACAGCGTATAACGTTATGTAGCATTAGGATATAACGTATAACGTTATGTAGCATTACGATATAACGAATAACGTTATGTAGCATTCTGACATAACGTATAACGTTATGTAGCATTACGATATAACGTATAACGTTATGTAGCATTACGATATAACGAATAACGTTATGTAGCATTAGGATATAACGTATAACGTTATGTAGCATTACGATATAACGTACAACATTATGTAGCATTACGATATAACGTATAACGTTATGTAGCATTACGATATAACGAATAACGTTATATGGTAATACGTTATAACGTATAACGATATGTAGCATTACCATATAACGTATAACGTTATGTAGCATTACGATACAGCGTATAACGTTATGTAGCATTAGGATATAACGTATAACGTTATGTAGCATTACGATATAACGTACAACATTATGTAGCATTACAATATAACGTATAACGTTCTGTAGTATTACGTTATAACGTATAACGTTATGTAGCATTACGATATAACGTATAACGTTATGTAGTATTACGTTATATCGTATAACGTCATGTAGCATTACGATATAACGTATAACGTTATGTAGCATTACAATATAACGTATAACATTGTGTAGCATTACGATATAACGTATAACGTTATGTAGCATTACGATATAACGTATAACGTTACGTAGCAGTAAGATATAACCTATAACGTTATGTAGCATTACGATATAACGTATAACGTTATGTAGCAGTAAGATATAACGCATAACGTTATGTAGCATTACGATATAACGTATAACGTTATGTAGTATTACGTTATAACGTATAACGTTATGTAGTATTACGTTATATCGTATAACGTTATGTAGCATTACGATATAACGTATAACGTTATGTAGCATTACGATATAACGAATAACGTTATATGGTAATACGTTATAACGTATAACGGTATGTAGCATTACCATATAACGTATAACGTTATGTAGCATTACGATATAATGTATAACGTTATATGGTAATACATTATAACGTATACCGTTATGTAGCATTACCATATAACTTATAACGTTACGTAGCATTACAATATAACGTATAACGTTATGTAGTATTACGTTATAACGTATAACGTTATGTAGCAATACGATATAACGTATTACGTCATGTAGCATTACGATATAACGTATAACGTTATGTAGCATTACAATATAACGTATAACGTTATGTAGCATTAGGATATAACGTATAACGTTATGTAGCAATACGATATAACATATAACGTCATGTAGCATTACGATATAACGTATAACGTTATGTAGCATTACAATATAATGTATAACGTTGTGTAGCATTACGATATAACGTATAACGTTATGTAGCATTACGATACAGCGTATAACGTTATGTAGCATTAGGATATAACGTATAACGTTATGTAGCAATACGATATAACGTATTACGTCATGTAGCATTACGATATAACGTATAACGTTATGTAGCATTACAATATAACGTATAACGTTGTGTAGCATTACGATATAACGTATAACGTTATGTAGCATTACGATGTAACGTATAACGTTATATGGTAATACGTTATAACGTATAACGTTATGTAGCATTACGATATAACGTATAACGTTATGTTGCATTACGATATAACGTATAACGTTATGTAGCAGTAAGATATAACCTATAGCGTTATGTAGCATTACGATATAACGTATAACGTGATATGGTAATACGTCATAACGTATAACGTTATGTAGCATTACGATATAACGTATAACGTTTTGTAGCATTACGATATAACGTACAACGTTATGTAGCATTACGATACAACGTATAACGTTATGTAGCATTACGATATAACGTATAACGTTATCTAGCAGTACGATATAGCGTATAACGTTATGTGGCATTAGGATTTAACGTATAACGTTATGTAGCATTACGACATGACGTATAACGTTATCCAGCATTACGATGTAACGTATAACGTTATATGGTAATATGTTATAACGTATAACGTTGTGTGGCATTACGATATAACGTATAACGTTATGTAGCATTACGATATAACGTATAACGTTATGTAGCATTACGATATAACGTATAACGTTATGTAGCATTACGATATAATGTATAACGTTATATGGTAATACATTATAACGTATCACGTTATGTAGCATTACCATATAACTTATAACGTTATGTAGCATTACAATATAACGTATAACGTTATGTAGTATTACGTTATAACGTATAACGTTATGTAGCATTACGATACAGCGTATAACGTTATGTAGCATTACGATATAATGTATAACGTTATATGGTAATACATTATAACGTATACCGTTATGTAGCATTACCATATAACTTATAACGTTACGTAGCATTACAATATAACGTATAACGTTATGTAGTATTACGTTATAACGTATAACGTTATGTAGCATTACGATACAGCGTATAACGTTATGTAGCATTAGGATATAACGTATAACGTTATGTAGCAATACGATATAACATATAACGTCATGTAGCATTACGATATAACGTATAACGTTATGTAGCATTACAATATAATGTATAACGTTGTGTAGCATTACGATATAACGTATAACGTTATGTAGCATTACGATACAGCGTATAACGTTATGTAGCATTAGGATATAACGTATAACGTTATGTAGCAAAACGATATAACGTATAACGTCATGTAGCATTACGATATAACGTATAACGTTATGTAGCATTACAATATAACGTATAACGTTGTGTAGCATTACGATATAACGTATAACGTTATGTAGCATTACGATGTAACGTATAACGTTATATGGTAATACGTTATAACGTATAACGTTATGTAGCATTACGATATAACGTATAACGTTATGTTGCATTACGATATAACGTATAACGTTATGTAGCAGTAAGATATAGCCTATAGCGTTATGTAGCATTACGATATAACGTATAACGTGATATGGTAATACGTCATAACGTATAACGTTATGTAGCATTACGATATAACGTATAACGTTTTGTAGCATTACGATATAACGTACAACGTTATGTAGCATTACGATACAACGTATAACGTTATGTAGCATTACGATATAACGTATAACGTTATCTAGCAGTACGATATAGCGTATAACGTTATGTGGCATTAGGATTTAACGTATAACGTTATGTAGCATTACGACATGACGTATAACGTTATCCAGCATTACGATGTAACGTATAACGTTATATGGTAATATGTTATAACGTATAACGTTGTGTGGCATTACGATATAACATATAACGTTATGTAGCATTACGATATAACGTATAACGTTATGTAGCATTACGATATAACGTATAACGTTATGTAGCATTACGATATAATGTATAACGTTATATGGTAATACATTATAACGTATCACGTTATGTAGCATTACCATATAACTTATAACGTTATGTAGCATTACAATATAACGTATAACGTTATGTAGTATTACGTTATAACGTATAACGTTATGTAGCATTACGATACAGCGTATAACGTTATGTAGCATTAGGATATAACGTATAACGTTATGTAGCATTACGATATAACGTATAACGTTATGTAGTATTACGTTATAACGTATAACGTTATGTAGCATTACGATACAGCGTATAACGTTATGTAGCATTACCATATAACGTATAACGTTATGTAGCATTACGATACAGCGTATAACGTTATGTAGCATTAGGATATAACGTATAACGTTATGTAGCATTACGATATAACGTACAACATTATGTAGCATTACAATATAACGTATAACGTTCTGTAGTATTACGTTATAACGTATAACGATATGTAGTATTACGTTATATCGTATAACGTTATGTAGCATTACGATATAACTCATAACGTTATGTAGCAGTAAGATATAACGTATAACGTTATGTAGCATTACTATATAACGTATAACGTTATATGGCAATACGTTATAACGGATAACGTTGTGTGGCATTACGATATATCGTATAACGTTATGTAGCATTACTATATAACGTATAACATTATGTAGCATTACGATATAACGTATAACGTGATATGGTAATACGTCATAACGTATAACGTTATGTAGCATTACGATATAACGTATAACGTGATATGGTAATACGTCATAACGTATAACGTTATGTAGCATTACGATATAACGTATAACGTTTTGTAGCATTACGATATAACGTACAACGTTATGTAGCATTCTGACATAACGTATAACGTTATGTAGCATTACGATATAACGTATAACGTTATGTAGCATTACGATATAACGAATAACGTTATATGGTAATACGTTATAACGTATAACGATATGTAGCATTACCATATAACGTATAACGTTATGTAGCATTACGATACAGCGTATAACGTTATGTAGCATTAGGATATAACGTATAACGTTATGTAGCATTACGATATAACGTACAACATTATGTAGCATTACAATATAACGTATAACGTTCTGTAGTATTACGTTATAACGTATAACGATATGTAGTATTACGTTATATCGTATAACGTTATGTAGCATTACGATATAACTCATAACGTTATGTAGCAGTAAGATATAACGTATAACGTTATGTAGCATTACTATATAACGTATAACGTTATATGGCAATACGTTATAACGGATAACGTTGTGTGGCATTACGATATAACGTATAACGTTATGTAGTATTACGATATAACGAATAACGTTATATGGTAATACGTTATAACGTATAACGGTATGTAGCATTACCATATAACGTATAACGATATGTAGCATTACAATATAACGTATAACGTTATGTAGCATTACGATATAACGTATAACGTTATGTGGCATTCAGACATAACGTATAACGTTATGTGGCATTCAGACATAACGTATAACGTTATGTAGCATTACGATATAACGTATAACGTTATGTAGCATTACGATATAACGAATAACGTTATATGGTAATACGTTATAACGTATAACGGTATGTAGCATTACCATATAACGTATAACGATATGTAGCATTACAATGTAACGTATAACGTTATGTAGCATTACGATATAACGTATAACGTTATGTGGCATTCAGACATAACGTATAACGTTATGTAGCATTAGGATATAACGTATAACGTTATGTAGCATTACGATATAACGTACAACATTATGTAGCATTACAATATAACGTATAACGTTCTGTAGTATTACGTTATAACGTATAACGATATGTAGTATTACGTTATATCGTATAACGTTATGTAGCATTACGATATAACTCATAACGTTATGTAGCAGTAAGATATAACGTATAACGTTATGTAGCATTACTATATAACGTATAACGTTATATGGCAATACGTTATAACGGATAACGTTGTGTGGCATTACGATATAACGTATAACGTTATGTAGCATTACGATATAACGTATAACGTCATGTAGCATTACGATATAACGTATAACGTTATGTAGCATTCAGACATAACGTATAACGTTATGTAGCATTACGATATAACGTATAACGTTATGTAGCATTACGATATAACGAATAACGTTATATGGTAATACGTTATAACGTATAACGGTATGTAGCATTACCATATAACGTATAACGATATGTAGCATTACAATATAACGTATAACGTTATGTAGCATTACGATATAACGTATAACGTTATGTAGCATTCAGACATAACGTATAACGTTATGTAGCATTACGATACAGCGTATAACGTTATGTAGCATTAGGATATAACGTATAACGTTATGTAGCATTACGATATAACGTATAACGTCATGTAGCATTACGATATAACGTATAACGTTATTTAGCATTACAATATAACGTATAACGTTGTGTAGCATTACGATATAACGTATAACGTTATGTAGCATTACGATATAACGTATAACGTTATGTAGCAGTAAGATATAACGTATAACGTGATATGGTAATACGTTATAACGTATAACGTTATGTAGCATTACGATATAACGTATAACGTTTTGTAGCATTACGATATAGCGGATAACGTTATGTAGCATTACGATGTAACATATAACGTTATATGCTAATACGTTATAACGTATAACGTTATGTAGCATTACGATATAGCGTATAACGTTATGTAGCATTACGATATAGCGGATAACGTTATGTAGCATTACGATGTAACATATAACGTTATATGGTAATACGTTATAACGTATAACGTTATGTAGCATTACGATATAACGTATAACGTTATGTAGCCTTACGATATAATGTATAACGTTATATGGTAATACATTATAACGTATAACGTTATGTAGCATATCCATATAACTTATAACGTCATGTAGCATTACGAAATAACGAATAACGTTATATGGTAATACGTTATAACGTATAATGATATGTAGCATTACCATATAACGTATAACGTTATGTAGCATTACGATACAGCGTATAACGTTATGTAGCATTAGGATATAACGTATAACGTTATGTAGCATTACGATATAACGTATAACGTTTTGTAGCATTACGATATAACGTATAACGATATGTAGTATTACGTTATATCGTATAACGTTCAGTAGCATTACGATATAACTCATAACGTTATGTAGCAGTAAGATATAACGTATAACGTTATGTAGCATTACTATATAACGTATAACGTTATATGGTAATACGTTATAACGTATAACGTTGTGTGACATTACGATATATCGTATAACGTTATGTAGCATTACGATAAAACGTATAACGTCATGTAGCATTACGATATAACGTATAACGTTATGTAGCATTACGATACAACGTATAATGTTATGTAGCAGTACGATATAACGTATAACGCTATGTTGCATTACGATACAATGTATAACGTTATGTAGCATAACGATATAAAGTATAACGTTATGTAGCATTACGATATAACGTATAACGTTATGTAGCAGTACGATATAGCTTATAACGTTATGTAGCATTACGATATAACGTATAACGTTATGTAGCATTACGATATGACGTATATCGCTATGTAACATTACGATGTAACGTATAACGTTATATGGTAATACGTTATAACGTATAACGGTATGTAGCATTACGATATAACGTATAACGTTATGTAGCATTAAGATATAACGTATAACGTTATGTAGCATTACGATGTAACGTATAACGTTATATGGTACTACGTTATAACGTATAACGTTATGTAGCATTACCATATAACGTATAACGTTATGTAGCCTTACGATATAACGTATAACGTTATGTAGCATTACGATGTAACGTATAACGTTATGTAGCATTACGATGTAACGTAAAACGCTATATGGTAATTCGTTATAACGTACAACGTTATGTAGCATTACGATATGACGAATAACGTTATGTAGCATTATGATATAACGTACAACGTTATGTAGCAGTAAGATATAACGTATAACGTTATGTAGCATTACGATATAATGTATAACGTTATATGGTAATACATTATAACTTATAACGCTATGTAGCATTACCATATAACTTATAACGTTATGTAGCATTACGATACAACGTATAACGTTATGTAGCATTACGATATAACGTATAACGTTATATAGCAATAAGATATAGCGTATAACGATATGTAGCATTACGATATAACGTATAACGTTATGTAGCATTACGATATGAGGTATAACGTTATGTAGCATTACGATGTAACGTATAACGTTATATGGTAATACGTTATAACGTATAACGTTATGTAGCATTACCATATAACTTATAACATTATGTAGCATTACGATACAACGTATAACGTTATGTAGCATTACGATATAACGTATAACGTTATATAGCAGTAAGATATAGAGTATAACGTTATGTAGCATTACGATATAATGTATAACGTTATATGGTAGTACATTATAACGTATAACGTTATGTAGCATTACCATATAACTTATAACGTTATGTAGCATTACGATATAACGTATAACGTTATGTAGCATTACGATGTAACGTATAACGTTATGTAGCATTACGATGTAACGTATAACGATATGTAGTATTACGTTATATCGTATAACGTTCAGTAGCATTACTATATGGTGTATAACGTTATGTAGCATTACGATATAACGCATAACGTTATGTAGCATTACGATATAACGAATAACGTTATGTAGCATTACGATACAACGTATAACGTTATGTAGCATTACGATATAACGTATAACGTTATATAGCAGTAAGATATAGAGTATAACGTTATGTAGCATTACGATATAATGTATAACGTTATATGGTAATACATTATAACGTATAACGTTATGTAGCATTACAATATAACGTATAACGTTGTGTAGCATTACGATATAACGTATAACGTTATGTAGCATTACGATACAACGTATAACGTTATGTAGCATTACGATATAATCTACAACGTTATATGGTAATACGTTATAACGTATGACGTTATGTAGCATTACGATATGGTGTATAACGTTATGTAGCATTACGATATAACGCATAACGTTATGTAGCATTACGATATAACGAATAACGTTATGTATCATTACGATATAACGTATAACGTTATGTAGCATTACGATATAACGTATAACGTTATGTAGCAGTAGGATATAGCGTATAACGTTGTGTAGCATTACGATATAACGTATAACGTTATGTAGCATTACGATATGACGTATATCGCTATGTAACATTACGATGTAACGTATAACGTTATATGGTAATACGTTATAACGTATAACGGTATGTAGCATTACGATATAACGTATAACGTTATGTAGCATTAAGATATAACGTATAACGTTATGTAGCATTACGATGTAACGTATAACGTTATATGGTACTACGTTATAACGTATAACGTTATGTAGCATTACCATATAACGTATAACGTTATGTAGCATTACGATATAACGTATAACGTTACGTAGCATTACGATGTAACGTATAACGTTATGTAGCATTACGATGTAACGTATAACGATATGTAGTATTACGTTATATCGTATAACGTTCAGTAGCATTACGATATAACTCATAACGTTATGTAGCAGTAAGATATAACGTATAACGTTATGTAGCATTACCATATAACGTATAACGTTATGTAGCATTACGATATAACGTATAACGTTATGTAGCATTACGATGTAACGTATAACGTTATGTAGCATTACGATGTAACGTATAACGATATGTAGTATTACGTTATAACGTATAACGTTATGTAGCATTACCATATAACGTATAACGTTATGTAGCATTACGATATAACGTATAACGTTATGTAGCATTACGATACAACGTATAATGTTATGTTGCAGTACGATATAACGTATAACGCTATGTTGCATTACGATACAATGTATAACGTTATGTAGCATAACGATATAAAGTATAACGTTATGTAGCATTACGATATAACGTATAACGTTATGTAGCAGTACGATATAGCTTATAACGTTATGTAGCATTACGATATAACGTATAACGTTATGTAGCATTACGATATGACGTATATCGCTATGTAACATTACGATGTAACGTATAACGTTATATGGTAATACGTTATAACGTATAACGGTATGTAGCATTACGATATAACGTATAACGTTATGTAGCATTAAGATATAACGTATAACGTTATGTAGCATTACGATGTAACGTATAACGTTATATGGTACTACGTTATAACGTATAACGTTATGTAGCATTACCATATAACGTATAACGTTATGTAGCATTACGATATAACGTATAACGTTATGTAGCATTACGATGTAACGTATAACGTTATGTAGCGTTACGATGTAACGTAAAACGCTATATGGTAATTCGTTATAACGTACAACGTTATGTAGCATTACGATATGACGAATAACGTTATGTAGCATTATGATATAACGTACAACGTTATGTAGCAGTAAGATATAACGTATAACGTTATGTAGCATTACGATATAATGTATAACGTTATATGGTAATACATTATAACTTATAACGCTATGTAGCATTACCATATAACTTATAACGTTATGTAGCATTACGATACAACGTATAACGTTATGTAGCATTACGATATAACGTATAACGTTATATAGCAATAAGATATAGCGTATAACGATATGTAGCATTACGATATAACGTATAACGTTATGTAGCATTACGATATGAGGTATAACGTTATGTAGCATTACGATGTAACGTATAACGTTATATGGTAATACGTTATAACGTATAACGTTATGTAGCATTACCATATAACTTATAACATTATGTAGCATTACGATACAACGTATAACGTTATGTAGCATTACGATATAACGTATAACGTTATATAGCAGTAAGATATAGAGTATAACGTTATGTAGCATTACGATATAATGTATAACGTTATATGGTAATACATTATAACGTATAACGTTATGTAGCATTACCATATAACTTATAACGTTATGTAGCATTACGATACAACGTATAACGTTATGTAGCATTACGATATAATCTACAACGTTATATGGTAATACGTTATAACGTATGACGTTATGTAGCATTACGATATGGTGTATAACGTTATGTAGCATTACGATATAACGCATAACGTTATGTAGCATTACGATATAACGTATAACGTTATGTATCATTACGATATAACGTATAACGTTATGTAGCATTACGATATAACGTATAACGTTATGTAGCAGTAGGATATAGCGTATAACGTTGTGTAGCATTACGAAATAACGTATAACGTTATGTAGCATCACGATATAACGTATAACGTTATATAGCAATAAGATATAGCGTATAACTTTATGTAGTATTACGTTATAACGTATAACGTTATGTAGCATTACGATATAACGTATAACGTTATGTAGCAGTACGATATTGCGTATAACGTTATGTAGCATTACTATATAACGTATAACGTTATGTAGCATTACGATATAACGTATAACGTTATGTAGCATTACGATATAACGTATTACGTTATGTAGCATTACGATGTAACGTATAACGTTATATGGTAATACGTTATAACGTATAACGTTATTTAGCATTACCATATTACGTATAACGTTATGTAGCAGTACGACATAACGTATAACGTTATGTAGCATTATGATATAACGTACAACGTTATGTAGCAGTAAGATATAACGTATAACGTTATATAGCAATAAGATATAGCGTATAACTTTATGTAGTATTACGTTATAACGTATAACGTTATGTAGCATTACGTTATAACGTATAACGATATGTAGCATTACGATATAACGTATAACGTTATGTAGCATTACGATATGAGGTATAACGTTATGTAGCATTACGATGTAACGTATAACGTTATATGGTAATACGTTATAACGTATAACGTTATGTAGCATTACCATATAACTTATAACATTATGTAGCATTACGATACAACGTATAACGTTATGTAGCATTACGATATAACGTATAACGTTATATAGCAGTAAGATATAGAGTATAACGTTATGTAGCATTACGATATAATGTATAACGTTATATGGTAGTACATTATAACGTATAACGTTATGTAGCATTACCATATAACTTATAACGTTATGTAGCATTTCGATATAACGTATAACGTTATGTAGCATTACGATGTAACGTATAACGTTATGTAGCATTACGATGTAACGTATAACGATATGTAGTATTACGTTATATCGTATAACGTTCAGTAGCATTACGATATGGTGTATAACGTTATGTAGCATTACGATATAACGCATAACGTTATGTAGCATTACGATATAACGAATAACGTTATGTAGCATTACGATACAACGTATAACGTTATGTAGCATTACGATATAACGTATAACGTTATATAGCAGTAAGATATAGAGTATAACGTTATGTAGCATTACGATATAATGTATAACGTTATATGGTAATACATTATAACGTATAACGTTATGTAGCATTACAATATAACGTATAACGTTGTGTGGCATTACGATATAACGTATAACGTTATGTAGCATTACGATACAACGTATAACGTTATGTAGCATTACGATATAATCTACAACGTTATATGGTAATACGTTATAACGTATGACGTTATGTAGCATTACGATATGGTGTATAACGTTATGTAGCATTACGATATAACGCATAACGTTATGTAGCATTACGATATAACGAATAACGTTATGTATCATTACGATATAACGTATAACGTTATGTAGCATTACGATATAACGTATAACGTTATGTAGCAGTAGGATATAGCGTATAACGTTGTGTAGCATTACGATATAACGTATAACGTTATGTAGCATTACGATATGACGTATATCGCTATGTAACATTACGATGTAACGTATAACGTTATATGGTAATACGTTATAACGTATAACGGTATGTAGCATTACGATATAACGTATAACGTTATGTAGCATTAAGATATAACGTATAACGTTATGTAGCATTACGATGTAACGTATAACGTTATATGGTACTACGTTATAACGTATAACGTTATGTAGCATTACCATATAACGTATAACGTTATGTAGCATTACGATATAACGTATAACGTTATGTAGCATTACGATGTAACGTATAACGTTATGTAGCATTACGATGTAACGTATAACGATATGTAGTATTACGTTATATCGTATAACGTTCAGTAGCATTACGATATAACTCATAACGTTATGTAGCAGTAAGATATAACGTATAACGTTATGTAGCATTACTATATAACGTATAACGTTATATGGTAATACGTTATAACGTATAACGTTGTGTGACATTACGATATATCGTATAACGTTATGTAGCATTACGATAAAACGTATAACGTCATGTAGCATTACGATATAACGTATAACGTTATGTAGCATTACGATACAACGTATAATGTTATGTAGCAGTACGATATAACGTATAATGCTATGTTGCATTACGATACAATGTATAACGTTATGTAGCATAACGATATAAAGTATAACGTTATGTAGCATTACGATATAACGTATAACGTTATGTAGCAGTACGATATAGCTTATAACGTTATGTAGCATTACGATATAACGTATAACGTTATGTAGCATTACGATATGACGTATATCGCTATGTAACATTACGATGTAACGTATAACGTTATATGGTAATACGTTATAACGTATAACGGTATGTAGCATTACGATATAACGTATAACGTTATGTAGCATTAAGATATAACGTATAACGTTATGTAGCATTACGATGTAACGTATAACGTTATATGGTACTACGTTATAACGTATAACGTTATGTAGCATTACCATATAACGTATAACGTTATGTAGCATTACGATATAACGTATAACGTTATGTAGCATTACGATGTAACGTATAACGTTATGTAGCGTTACGATGTAACGTAAAACGCTATATGGTAATTCGTTATAACGTACAACGTTATGTAGCATTACGATATGACGAATAACGTTATGTAGCATTATGATATAACGTACAACGTTATGTAGCAGTAAGATATAACGTATAACGTTATGTAGCATTACGATATAATGTATAACGTTATATGGTAATACATTATAACTTATAACGCTATGTAGCATTACCATATAACTTATAACGTTATGTAGCATTACGATACAACGTATAACGTTATGTAGCATTACGATATAACGTATAACGTTATATAGCAATAAGATATAGCGTATAACGATATGTAGCATTACGATATAACGTATAACGTTATGTAGCATTACGATATGAGGTATAACGTTATGTAGCATTACGATGTAACGTATAACGTTATATGGTAATACGTTATAACGTATAACGTTATGTAGCATTACCATATAACTTATAACATTATGTAGCATTACGATACAACGTATAACGTTATGTAGCATTACGATATAACGTATAACGTTATATAGCAGTAAGATATAGAGTATAACGTTATGTAGCATTACGATATAATGTATAACGTTATATGGTAATACATTATAACGTATAACGTTATGTAGCATTACCATATAACTTATAACGTTATGTAGCATTACGATACAACGTATAACGTTATGTAGCATTACGATATAATCTACAACGTTATATGGTAATACGTTATAACGTATGACGTTATGTAGCATTACGATATGGTGTATAACGTTATGTAGCATTACGATATAACGCATAACGTTATGTAGCATTACGATATAACGTATAACGTTATGTATCATTACGATATAACGTATAACGTTATGTAGCATTACGATATAACGTATAACGTTATGTAGCAGTAGGATATAGCGTATAACGTTGTGTAGCATTACGAAATAACGTATAACGTTATGTAGCATCACGATATAACGTATAACGTTATATAGTATTACGCTATAACGTATAACTTTATGTAGTATTACGTTATAACGTATAACGTTATGTAGCATTACGATATAACGTATAACGTTATGTAGCAGTACGATATTGCGTATAACGTTATGTAGCATTACTATATAACGTATAACGTTATGTAGCATTACGATATAACGTATAACGTTATGTAGCATTACGATATAACGTATTACGTTATGTAGCATTACGATGTAACGTATAACGTTATATGGTAATACGTTATAACGTATAACGTTATTTAGCATTACCATATTACGTATAACGTTATGTAGCAGTACGACATAACGTATAACGTTATGTAGCATTATGATATAACGTACAACGTTATGTAGCAGTAAGATATAACGTATAACGTTATGTAGCATTACCATATAACTTATAACATTATGCAGCATTACGATACAACGTATAACGTTATGTAGCATTGCGATATAACGTATAACGTTATATAGCAGTAAGATATAGAGTATAACGTTATGTAGCATTACGATATAATGTATAACGTTATATGGTAATACATTATAACGTATAACGTTATGTAGCATTACCATATAACTTATAACGTTATGCAGCATTATGATATAACGTACAACGTTATGTAGCAGTAAGATATAACGTATAACGTTATGTAGCATTACGATATAATGTATAACGTTATATGGTAATACATTATAACGTATAACGCTATGTAGCATTACCATATAACTTATAACGTTATGTAGCATTACGATACAACGTATAACGTTATGTAGCATTACGATATAACGTATAACGTTATATAGCAATAAGATATAGCGTATAACGTTATGTAGCATTACGATATAACGTATAACGTTATGTAGCAGTAGGATATAGCGTATAACGTTGTGTAGCATTACGAAATAACGTATAACGTTATGTAGCATTACGATATAACGAATAACGTTATATGGTAATACGTTATAACGTATAACGATATGTAGCATTACCATATAACGTATAACGTTATGTAGCATTACGATACAGCGTATAACGTTATGTAGCATTAGGATATAACGTATAACGTTATGTAGCATTACGATATAACGTACAACATTATGTAGCATTACAATATAACGTATAACGTTCTGTAGTATTACGTTATAACGTATAACGATATGTAGTATTACGTTATATCGTATAACGTTATGTAGTATTACGATATAACTCATAACGTTATGTAGCAGTAAGATATAACGTATAACGTTATGTAGCATTACTATATAACGCATAACGTTATATGGCATTACGTTATAACGGATAACGTTGTGTGGCATTACGATATAACGTATAACGTTATGTAGCATTACGATATAACGTATAACGTCATGTAGCATTACGATATAACGTATAACGTTATGTAGCATTCAGACATAACGTATAACGTTACGTAGCATTACGTTATAACGTATAACGTTATGTAGCATTACGATATAACGTATAACGTTATGTAGCATTACGATATAACGTATAACGTTATGTAGTATTACGTTATATCGTATAACGTCATGTAGCATTACGATATAACGTATAACGTTATGTAGCATTACAATATAACGTATAACATTGTGTAGCATTACGATATAACGTATAACGTTATGTAGCATTACGATATAACGTATAACGTTATGTAGCAGTAAGATATAACCTATAACGTTATGTAGCATTACGATATAACGTATAACGTTATGTAGCAGTAAGATATAACGCATAACGTTATGTAGCATTACGATATAACGTATAACGTTATGTAGTATTACGTTATAACGTATAACGTTATGTAGTATTACGTTATATCGTATAACGTTATGTAGCATTACGATATAACGTATAACGTTATGTAGCATTACGATATAACGAATAACGTTATATGGTAATACGTTATAACGTATAACGGTATGTAGCATTACCATATAACGTATAACGTTATGTAGCATTACGATATAATGTATAACGTTATATGGTAATACATTATAACGTATACCGTTATGTAGCATTACCATATAACTTATAACGTTACGTAGCATTACAATATAACGTATAACGTTATGTAGTATTACGTTATAACGTATAACGTTATGTAGCATTACGATACAGCGTATAACGTTATGTAGCATTAGGATATAACGTATAACGTTATGTAGCAATACGATATAACATATAACGTCATGTAGCATTACGATATAACGTATAACGTTATGTAGCATTACAATATAATGTATAACGTTGTGTAGCATTACGATATAACGTATAACGTTATGTAGCATTACGATACAGCGTATAACGTTATGTAGCATTATGATATAACGTATAACGTTATGTAGCAATACGATATAACGTATAACGTCATGTAGCATTACGATATAACGTATAACGTTATGTAGCATTACAATATAACGTATAACGTTGTGTAGCATTACGATATAACGTATAACGTTATGTAGCATTACGATGTAACGTATAACGTTATATGGTAATACGTTATAACGTATAACGTTATGTAGCATTACGATATAACGTATAACGTTATGTTGCATTACGATATAACGTATAACGTTATGTAGCAGTAAGATATAACCTATAGCGTTATGTAGCATTACGATATAACGTATAACGTGATATGGTAATACGTCATAACGTATAACGTTATGTAGCATTACGATATAACTTATAACGTTTTGTAGCATTACGATATAACGTACAACGTTATGTAGCATTACGATACAACGTATAACGTTATGTAGCATTACGATACAGCGTATAACGTTATGTAGCATTAGGATATAACGTATAACGTTATGTAGCATTACGATATAACGTACAACATTATGTAGCATTACAATATAACGTATAACGTTCTGTAGTATTACGTTATAACGTATAACGATATGTAGTATTACGTTATATCGTATAACGTTATGTAGTATTACGATATAACTCATAACGTTATGTAGCAGTAAGATATAACGTATAACGTTATGTAGCATTACTATATAACGCATAACGTTATATGGCATTACGTTATAACGGATAACGTTGTGTGGCATTACGATATAACGTATAACGTTATGTAGCATTACGATATAACGTATAACGTCATGTAGCATTACGATATAACGTATAACGTTATGTAGCATTCAGACATAACGTATAACGTTACGTAGCATTACGTTATAACGTATAACGTTATGTAGCATTACGATATAACGTATAACGTTATGTAGCATTACGATATAACGTATAACGTTATGTAGTATTACGTTATATCGTATAACGTCATGTAGCATTACGATATAACGTATAACGTTATGTAGCATTACAATATAACGTATAACATTGTGTAGCATTACGATATAACGTATAACGTTATGTAGCATTACGATATAACGTATAACGTTATGTAGCAGTAAGATATAACCTATAACGTTATGTAGCATTACGATATAACGTATAACGTTATGTAGCAGTAAGATATAACGCATAACGTTATGTAGCATTACGATATAACGTATAACGTTATGTAGTATTACGTTATAACGTATAACGTTATGTAGTATTACGTTATATCGTATAACGTTATGTAGCATTACGATATAACGTATAACGTTATGTAGCATTACGATATAACGAATAACGTTATATGGTAATACGTTATAACGTATAACGGTATGTAGCATTACCATATAACGTATAACGTTATGTAGCATTACGATATAATGTATAACGTTATATGGTAATACATTATAACGTATACCGTTATGTAGCATTACCATATAACTTATAACGTTACGTAGCATTACAATATAACGTATAACGTTATGTAGTATTACGTTATAACGTATAACGTTATGTAGCATTACGATACAGCGTATAACGTTATGTAGCATTAGGATATAACGTATAACGTTATGTAGCAATACGATATAACATATAACGTCATGTAGCATTACGATATAACGTATAATGTTATGTAGCATTACAATATAATGTATAACGTTGTGTAGCATTACGATATAACGTATAACGTTATGTAGCATTACGATACAGCGTATAACGTTATGTAGCATTATGATATAACGTATAACGTTATGTAGCAATACGATATAACGTATAACGTCATGTAGCATTACGATATAACGTATAACGTTATGTAGCATTACAATATAACGTATAACGTTGTGTAGCATTACGATATAACGTATAACGTTATGTAGCATTACGATGTAACGTATAACGTTATATGGTAATACGTTATAACGTATAACGTTATGTAGCATTACGATATAACGTATAACGTTATGTTGCATTACGATATAACGTATAACGTTATGTAGCAGTAAGATATAACCTATAGCGTTATGTAGCATTACGATATAACGTATAACGTGATATGGTAATACGTCATAACGTATAACGTTATGTAGCATTACGATATAACGTATAACGTTTTGTAGCATTACGATATAACGTACAACGTTATGTAGCATTACGATACAACGTATAACGTTATGTAGCATTACGATATAACGTATAACGTTATCTAGCAGTACGATATAGCGTATAACGTTATGTGGCATTAGGATTTAACGTATAACGTTATGTAGCATTACGACATGACGTATAACGTTATCCAGCATTACGATGTAACGTATAACGTTATATGGTAATATGTTATAACGTATAACGTTGTGTGGCATTACGATATAACGTATAACGTTATGTAGCATTACGATATAACGTATAACGTTATGTAGCATTACGATATAACGTATAACGTTATGTAGCATTACGATATAATATATAACGTTATATGGTAATACATTATAACGTATCACGTTATGTAGCATTACCATATCACTTATAACGTTATGTAGCATTACAATATAACGTATAACGTTATGTAGTATTACGTTATAACGTATAACGTTATGTAGCATTACGATACAGCGTACAACGTTATGTAGCATTAGGATATAACGTATAACGTTATGTAGCATTACGATATAACGTATAACGTTATGTAGCATTCTGACATAACGTATAACGTTATGTAGCATTACGATATAACGTATAACGTTATGTAGCATTACGATATAACGAATAACGTTATATGGTAATACGTTATAACGTATAACGATATGTAGCGTTACCATATAACGTATAACGTTATGTAGCATTACGATACAGCGTATAACGTTATGTAGCATTAGGATATAACGTATAACGTTATGTAGCATTACGATATAACGTACAACATTATGTAGCATTACAATATAACGTATAACGTTCTGTAGTATTACGTTATAACGTATAACGATATGTAGTATTACGTTATATCGTATAACGTTATGTAGCATTACGATATAACTCATAACGTTATGTAGCAGTAAGATATAACGTATAACGTTATGTAGCATTACTATATAACGTATAACGTTATATGGCAATACGTTATAACGGATAACGTTGTGTGGCATTACGATATAACGTATAACGTTATGTAGCATTACGATATAACGTATAACGTCATGTAGCATTACGATATAACGTATAACGTTATGTAGCATTCAGACATAACGTATAACGTTATGTAGCATTACGATATAACGTATAACGTTATGTAGCATTACGATATAACGAATAACGTTATATGGTAATACGTTATAACGTATAACGGTATGTAGCATTACCATATAACGTATAACGATATGTAGCATTACAATATAACGTATAACGTTATGTAGCATTACGATATAACGTATAACGTTATGTAGCATTCAGACATAACGTATAACGTTATGTAGCATTACGATACAGCGTATAACGTTATGTAGCATTAGGATATAACGTATAACGTTATGTAGCATTACGATATAACGTATAACGTCATGTAGCATTACGATATAACGTATAACGTTATGTAGCATTACAATATAACGTATAACGTTGTGTAGCATTACGATATAACGTATAACGTTATGTAGCATTACGATATAACGTATAACGTTATGTAGCAGTAAGATATAACTCATAACGTTATGTAGCAGTAAGATATAACGTATAACGTTATGTAGCATTACTATATAACGTATAACGTTATATGGTAATACGTTATAACGTATAACGTTGTGTGACATTACGATATATCGTATAACGTTATGTAGCATTACGATAAAACGTATAACGTCATGTAGCATTACGATATAACGTATAACGTTATGTAGCATTACGATACAACGTATAATGTTATGTAGCAGTACGATATAACGTATAACGCTATGTTGCATTACGATACAATGTATAACGTTATGTAGCATAACGATATAAAGTATAACGTTATG
This sequence comes from Bombus lapidarius, assembly GCA_936014575.1. Taxonomy (NCBI): domain Eukaryota; kingdom Metazoa; phylum Arthropoda; class Insecta; order Hymenoptera; family Apidae; genus Bombus; species Bombus lapidarius. The sequence goes on along the minus strand of CAKXZU010000098.1, from coordinate 138,817 downwards.
TAGCATTACGATATAACGTATAACGTTATGTAGCAGTATGATATAGCTTATAACGTTATGTAGCATTACGATATAACGTATAACGTTATGTAGCATTACGATGTAACGTAAAACGCTATATGGTAATTCGTTATAACGTACAACGTTATGTAGCATTACGATATGACGAATAACGTTATGTAGCATTATGATATAACGTACAACGTTATGTAGCAGTAAGATATAACGTATAACGTTATGTAGCATTACGATATAACGTATAACGTCATGTAGCATTACGATATAACGTATAACGTTATGTAGCATTACAATATAACGTATAACGTTGTGTAGCATTACGATATAACGTATAACGTTATGTAGCATTACGATATAACGTATAACGTTATGTAGCAGTAAGATATATCCTATAACGTTATATGGTAGTACGTTATAACGTATAACGTTATGTAGCATTACGATATAACGTATAACGTGATATGGTAATACGTTATAACGTATAACGTTATGTAGCATTACGATATAACGTATAACGTTATGTAGCATAACCATATAACTTATAACGTCATGTAGCATTACGAAATAACGAATAACGTTATATGGTAATACGTTATAACGTATAACGTTATGTAGCATTACGATATAACGTATAACGTTTTGTAGCATTACGATATAGCGGATAACGTTATGTAGCATTACGATATAACGTATAACGTTATGTAGCATTACGATATAGCGGATAACGTTATGTAGCACTACGATGTAACATATAACGTTATATGGTAATACGTTATAACGTATAACGTTATGTAGCATTACGATATAACGTATAACGATATGTAGCATTACAATATAACGTATAACGTTATGTAGCATTACGATATAACGTATAACGTTATGTAGCATTCAGACATAACGTATAACGTTATGTAGCATTACGATACAGCGTATAACGTTATGTAGCATTAGGATATAACGTATAACGTTATGTAGCATTACGATATAACGTATAACGTTATGTAGCATTACGATATAACGTATAACGTTATGTAGCATTACGATATAACGAATAACGTTATATGGTAATACGTTATAACGTATAATGATATGTAGCATTACCATATAACGTATAACGTTATGTAGCATTACGATACAGCGTATAACGTTATGTAGCATTAGGATATAACGTATAACGTTATGTAGCATTACGATATGACGTATAACGTTTTGTGGCATTACGATATAACGTATAACGATATGTAGTATTACGTTATATCGTATAACGTTAAGTAGCATTACGATATAACTCATAACGTTATGTAGCAGTAAGATATAACGTATAACGTTATGTAGCATTACTATATAACGTATAACGTTGTGTGACATTACGATATATCGTATAACGTTATGTAGCATTACGATAAAACGTATAACGTCATGTAGCATTACGATATAACGTATAACGTTATGTAGCATTACGATACAACGTATAATGTTATGTAGCAGTACGATATAACGTATAACGCTATGTTGCATTACGATACAATGTATAACGTTATGTAGCATAACGATATAAAGTATAACGTTATGTAGCATTACGATATAACGTATAACGTTATGTAGCAGTATGATATAGCTTATAACGTTATGTAACATTACGATATAACGTATAACGTTATGTAGCATTACGATGTAACGTAAAACGCTATATGGTAATTCGTTATAACGTACAACGTTATGTAGCATTACGATATGACGAATAACGTTATGTAGCATTATGATATAACGTACAACGTTATGTAGCAGTAAGATATAACGTATAACGTTATGTAGCATTACGATATAATGTATAACGTTATATGGTAATACATTATAACGTATAACGCTATGTAGCATTACCATATAACTTATAACGTTATGTAGCATTACGATACAACGTATAACGTTATGTAGCATTACGATATAACGTATAACGTTATATAGCAATAAGATATAGCGTATAACGATATGTAGCATTACGATATAACGTATAACGTTATATGGTACTACGTTATAACGTATAACGTTATGTAGCATTACCATATAACGTATAACGTTATGTAGCATTACGATATAACGTAAAACGCTATATGGTAATTCGTTATAACGTACAACGTTATGTAGCATTACGATATGACGAATAACGTTATGTAGCATTATGATATAACGTACAACGTTATGTAGCAGTAAGATATAACGTATAACGTTATGTAGCATTACGATATAATGTATAACGTTATATGGTAATACATTATAACGTATAACGCTATGTAGCATTACCATATAACTTATAACGTTATGTAGCATTACGATACAACGTATAACGTTATGTAGCATTACGATATAACGTATAACGTTATATAGCAATAAGATATAGCGTATAACGATATGTAGCATTACGATATAACGTATAACGTTATGTAGCATTACGATATGAGGTATAACGTTATGTAGCATTACGATGTAACGTATAACGTTATATGGTAATACGTTATAACGTATAACGTTATGTAGCATTACCATATAACTTATAACATTATGTAGCATTACGATACAACGTATAACGTTATGTAGCATTACGATATAACGTATAACGTTATATAGCAGTAAGATATAGAGTATAACGTTATGTAGCATTACGATATAATGTATAACGTTATATGGTAATACATTATAACGTATAACGTTATGTAGCATTACCATATAACTTATAACGTTATGTAGCATTACGATACAACGTATAACGTTATGTAGCATTACGATATAATCTACAACGTTATATGGTAATACGTTATAACGTATGACGTTATGTAGCATTACGATATGGTGTATAACGTTATGTAGCATTACGATATAACGCATAACGTTATGTAGCATTACGATATAACGTATAACGTTATGTATCATTACGATATAACGTATAACGTTATGTAGCATTACGATATAACGTATAACGTTATGTAGCAGTAGGATATAGCGTATAACGTTGTGTAGCATTACGAAATAACGTATAACGTTATGTAGCATCACGATATAACGTATAACGTTATATAGTATTACGCTATAACGTATAACTTTATGTAGTATTACGTTATAACGTATAACGTTATGTAGCATTACGATATAACGTATAACGTTATGTAGCAGTACGATATTGCGTATAACGTTATGTAGCATTACGATATAACGTATAACGTTATTTAGCATTACCATATTACGTATAACGTTATGTAGCAGTACGACATAACGTATAACGTTATGTAGCATTATGATATAACGTACAACGTTATGTAGCAGTAAGATATAACGTATAACGATATGTAGCATTACGATGTAACGTATAACGTCATGTAGCATTACGATATAACGTATAACGTTATGTAGCATTACGATATAACTTATAACGTTATGCAGCATTATGATATAACGTACAACGTTATGTAGCAGTAAGATATAACGTATAACGTTATGTAGCATTACGATATAATGTATAACGTTATATGGTAATACATTATAACGTATAACGCTATGTAGCATTACCATATAACTTATAACGTTATGTAGCATTACGATACAACGTATAACGTTATGTAGCATTACGATATAACGAATAACGTTATATAGCAATAAGATATAGCGTATAACGTTATGTAGCATTACGATATAACGTATAACGTTATGTAGCAGTAGGATATAGCGTATAACGTTGTGTAGCATTACGAAATAACGTATAACGTTATGTAGCATCACGATCTAACGTATAACGTTATATAGTATTACGCTATAACGTATAACTTTATGTAGTATTACGTTATAACGTATAACGTTATGTAGCATTACATTATAACGTATAACGTTATGTAGCATTACGATATAACGTATAACGTTATGTAGCATTACTATACAACGTATAACGTTATGTAGCATTACGATATAACGTATAACGTTAAGTAGCAGTACGATATTGCGTATAACGTTATGTAGCATTACGATATAACGTATAACGTTATGTAGCATTACGAAATGACGTATAACGTTAAGTAGCATTTCGATGTACCGTATAACGTTATATGGTAATACGTTATAACGTATAACGTTATGTAGCATTACGATATAACGTATAACGTTATGTAGCATTACGATATAACGTATTACGTTATGTAGCATTACGATGTAACGTATAACGTTATATGGTAATACGTTATAACGTATAACGTTATGTAGCATTACGATATAACGTATAACGTTATGTAGCATTACGATATAACGAATAACGTTATATGGTAATACGTTATAACGTATAACGATATGTAGCGTTACCATATAACGTATAACGTTATGTAGCATTACGATACAGCGTATAACGTTATGTAGCATTAGGATATAACGTATAACGTTATGTAGCATTACGATATAACGTACAACATTATGTAGCATTACAATATAACGTATAACGTTCTGTAGTATTACGTTATAACGTATAACGATATGTAGTATTACGTTATATCGTATAACGTTATGTAGCATTACGATATAACTCATAACGTTATGTAGCAGTAAGATATAACGTATAACGTTATGTAGCATTACTATATAACGTATAACGTTATATGGCAATACGTTATAACGGATAACGTTGTGTGGCATTACGATATAACGTATAACGTTATGTAGCATTACGATATAACGTATAACGTCATGTAGCATTACGATATAACGTATAACGTTATGTAGCATTCAGACATAACGTATAACGTTATGTAGCATTACGATATAACGTATAACGTTATGTAGCATTACGATATAACGAATAACGTTATATGGTAATACGTTATAACGTATAACGGTATGTAGCATTACCATATAACGTATAACGATATGTAGCATTACAATATAACGTATAACGTTATGTAGCATTACGATATAACGTATAACGTTATGTAGCATTCAGACATAACGTATAACGTTATGTAGCATTACGATACAGCGTATAACGTTATGTAGCATTAGGATATAACGTATAACGTTATGTAGCATTACGATATAACGTATAACGTCATGTAGCATTACGATATAACGTATAACGTTATGTAGCATTACAATATAACGTATAACGTTGTGTAGCATTACGATATAACGTATAACGTTATGTAGCATTACGATATAACGTATAACGTTATGTAGCAGTAAGATATAACCTATAACGTTATATGGTAATACGTTATAACGTATAACGTTATGTAGCATTACGATATAACGTATAACGTTATGTAGCATTACGATATAACGTATAACGTTATGTAGCATTACGATATAACGTATAACGTTATGTAGCATTACGATATAACGAATAACGTTATATGGTAATACGTTATAACGTATAATGATATGTAGCATTACCATATAACGTATAACGTTATGTAGCATTACGATACAGCGTATAACGTTATGTAGCATTAGGATATAACGTATAACGTTATGTAGCATTACGATATAACGTATAACGTTTTGTGGCATTACGATATAACGTATAACGATATGTAGTATTACGTTATATCGTATAACGTTAAGTAGCATTACGATATAACTCATAACGTTATGTAGCAGTAAGATATAACGTATAAAGTTATGTAGCATTACTATATAACGTATAACGTTATATGGTAATACGTTATAACGTATAACGTTGTGTGACATTACGATATATCGTATAACGTTATGTAGCATTACGATAAAACGTATAACGTCATGTAGCATTACGATATAACGTATAACGTTATGTAGCATTACGATACAACGTATAATGTTATGTAGCAGTACGATATAACGTATAACGCTATGTTGCATTACGATACAATGTATAACGTTATGTAGCATAACGATATAAAGTATAACGTTATGTAGCATTACGATATAACGTATAACGTTATGTAGCAGTATGATATAGCTTATAACGTTATGTAGCATTACGATATAACGTATAACGTTATGTAGCATTACGATGTAACGTAAAACGCTATATGGTAATTCGTTATAACGTACAACGTTATGTAGCATTACGATATGACGAATAACGTTATGTAGCATTATGATATAACGTACAACGTTATGTAGCAGTAAGATATAACGTATAACGTTATGTAGCATTACGATATAACGTATAACGTCATGTAGCATTACGATATAACGTATAACGTTATGTAGCATTACAATATAACGTATAACGTTGTGTAGCATTACGATATAACGTATAACGTTATGTAGCATTACGATATAACGTATAACGTTATGTAGCAGTAAGATATAACCTATAACGTTATATGGTAATACGTTATAACGTATAACGTTATGTAGCATTACGATATAACGTATAACGTGATATGGTAATACGTTATAACGTATAACGTTATGTAGCATTACGATATAACGTATAACGTTTTGTAGCATTACGATATAGCGGATAACGTTATGTAGCATTACGATGTAACATATAACGTTATATGCTAATACGTTATAACGTATAACGTTATGTAGCATTACGATATAACGTATAACGTTATGTAGCATTACGATATAGCGGATAACGTTATGTAGCATTACGATGTAACATATAACGTTATATGGTAATACGTTATAACGTATAACGTTATGTAGCATTACGATATAACGTATAACGTTATGTAGCATTACGATATAATGTATAACGTTATGTGGTAATACATTATAACGTATAACGTTATGTAGCATAACCATATAACTTATAACGTCATGTAGCATTACGAAATAACGAATAACGTTATATGGTAATACGTTATAACGTATAACGTTATGTAGCATTACGATATAACGTATAACGTTTTGTAGCATTACGATATAGCGGATAACGTTATGTAGCATTACGATATAACGTATAACGTTATGTAGCATTACGATATAGCGGATAACGTTATGTAGCATTACGATGTAACATATAACGTTATATGGTAATACGTTATAACGTATAACGTTATGTAGCATTACGATATAACGTATAACGATATGTAGCATTACAATATAACGTATAACGTTATGTAGCATTACGATATAACGTATAACGTTATGTAGCATTCAGACATAACGTATAACGTTATGTAGCATTACGATACAGCGTATAACGTTATGTAGCATTAGGATATAACGTATAACGTTATGTAGCATTACGATATAACGTATAACGTTATGTAGCATTACGATATAACGTATAACGTTATGTAGCATTACGATATAACGAATAACGTTATATGGTAATACGTTATAACGTATAATGATATGTAGCATTACCATATAACGTATAACGTTATGTAGCATTACGATACAGCGTATAACGTTATGTAGCATTAGGATATAACGTATAACGTTATGTAGCATTACGATATAACGTATAACGTTTTGTGGCATTACGATATAACGTATAACGATATGTAGTATTACGTTATATCGTATAACGTTAAGTAGCATTACGATATAACTCATAACGTTATGTAGCAGTAAGATATAACGTATAACGTTATGTAGCATTACTATATAACGTATAACGTTGTGTGACATTACGATATATCGTATAACGTTATGTAGCATTACGATAAAACGTATAACGTCATGTAGCATTACGATATAACGTATAACGTTATGTAGCATTACGATACAACGTATAATGTTATGTAGCAGTACGATATAACGTATAACGCTATGTTGCATTACGATACAATGTATAACGTTATGTAGCATAACGATATAAAGTATAACGTTATGTAGCATTACGATATAACGTATAACGTTATGTAGCAGTATGATATAGCTTATAACGTTATGTAACATTACGATATAACGTATAACGTTTTGTGGCATTACGATATAACGTATAACGATATGTAGTATTACGTTATATCGTATAACGTTAAGTAGCATTACGATATAACTCATAACGTTATGTAGCAGTAAGATATAACGTATAACGTTATGTAGCATTACTATATAACGTATAACGTTGTGTGACATTACGATATATCGTATAACGTTATGTAGCATTACGATAAAACGTATAACGTCATGTAGCATTACGATATAACGTATAACGTTATGTAGCATTACGATACAACGTATAATGTTATGTAGCAGTACGATATAACGTATAACGCTATGTTGCATTACGATACAATGTATAACGTTATGTAGCATAACGATATAAAGTATAACGTTATGTAGCATTACGATATAACGTATAACGTTATGTAGCAGTATGATATAGCTTATAACGTTATGTAACATTACGATATAACGTATAACGTTATGTAGCATTACGATGTAACGTAAAACGCTATATGGTAATTCGTTATAACGTACAACGTTATGTAGCATTACGATATGACGAATAACGTTATGTAGCATTATGATATAACGTACAACGTTATGTAGCAGTAAGATATAACGTATAACGTTATGTAGCATTACGATATAATGTATAACGTTATATGGTAATACATTATAACGTATAACGCTATGTAGCATTACCATATAACTTATAACGTTATGTAGCATTACGATACAACGTATAACGTTATGTAGCATTACGATATAACGTATAACGTTATATAGCAATAAGATATAGCGTATAACGATATGTAGCATTACGATATAACGTATAACGTTATATGGTACTACGTTATAACGTATAACGTTATGTAGCATTACCATATAACGTATAACGTTATGTAGCATTACGATATAACGTATAACGTTATGTAGTATTACGATGTAACGTATAACGTTATGTAGCATTACGATGTAACGTAAAACGCTATATGGTAATTCGTTATAACGTACAACGTTATGTAGCATTACGATATGACGAATAACGTTATGTAGCATTATGATATAACGTACAACGTTATGTAGCAGTAAGATATAACGTATAACGTTATGTAGCATTACGATATAATGTATAACGTTATATGGTAATACATTATAACGTATAACGCTATGTAGCATTACCATATAACTTATAACGTTATGTAGCATTACGATACAACGTATAACGTTATGTAGCATTACGATATAACGTATAACGTTATATAGCAATAAGATATAGCGTATAACGATATGTAGCATTACGATATAACGTATAACGTTATGTAGCATTACGATATGAGGTATAACGTTATGTAGCATTACGATGTAACGTATAACGTTATATGGTAATACGTTATAACGTATAACGTTATGTAGCATTACCATATAACTTATAACATTATGTAGCATTACGATACAACGTATAACGTTATGTAGCATTACGATATAACGTATAACGTTATATAGCAGTAAGATATAGAGTATAACGTTATGTAGCATTACGATATAATGTATAACGTTATATGGTAATACATTATAACGTATAACGTTATGTAGCATTACCATATAACTTATAACGTTATGTAGCATTACGATACAACGTATAACGTTATGTAGCATTACGATATAATCTACAACGTTATATGGTAATACGTTATAACGTATGACGTTATGTAGCATTACGATATGGTGTATAACGTTATGTAGCATTACGATATAACGCATAACGTTTTGTAGCATTACGATATAACGTATAACGTTATGTATCATTACGATATAACGTATAACGTTATGTAGCATTACGATATAACGTATAACGTTATGTAGCAGTAGGATATAGCGTATAACGTTGTGTAGCATTACGAAATAACGTATAACGTTATGTAGCATCACGATATAACGTATAACGTTATATAGTATTACGCTATAACGTATAACTTTATGTAGTATTACGTTATAACGTATAACGTTATGTAGCATTACGATATAACGTATAACGTTATGTAGCAGTACGATATTGCGTATAACGTTATGTAGCATTACGATATAACGTATAACGTTATTTAGCATTACCATATTACGTATAACGTTATGTAGCAGTACGACATAACGTATAACGTTATGTAGCATTATGATATAACGTACAACGTTATGTAGCAGTAAGATATAACGTATAACGATATGTAGCATTACGATGTAACGTATAACGTCATGTAGCATTACGATATAACGTATAACGTTATGTAGCATTACGATATAACGTATAACGATATGTAGCATTACGATATAACGTATAACGTTATGTAGCATTACGATGTAATGTATAACGTTATATGGTAATACGTTATAACGTATAACGTTATATGGTAATACGTTATAACGTATAACGTTATGTAGCATTACCATATAACTTATAACATTATGTAGCATTACGATACAACGTATAACGTTATGTAGCATTACGATATAACGTATAACGTTATATAGCAGTAAGATATAGAGTATAACGTTATGTAGCATTACGATATAATGTATAACGTTATATGGTAATACATTATAACGTATAACGTTATGTAGCATTACCATATAACTTATAACGTTATGCAGCATTATGATATAACGTACAACGTTATGTAGCAGTAAGATATAACGTATAACGTTATGTAGCATTACGATATAATGTATAACGTTATATGGTAATACATTATAACGTATAACGCTATGTAGCATTACCATATAACTTATAACGTTATGTAGCATTACGATACAACGTATAACGTTATGTAGCATTACGATATAACGAATAACGTTATATAGCAATAAGATATAGCGTATAACGTTATGTAGCATTACGATATAACGTATAACGTTATGTAGCAGTAGGATATAGCGTATAACGTTGTGTAGCATTACGAAATAACGTATAACGTTATGTAGCATCACGATCTAACGTATAACGTTATATAGTATTACGCTATAACGTATAACTTTATGTAGTATTACGTTATAACGTATAACGTTATGTAGCATTACATTATAACGTATAACGTTATGTAGCATTACGATATAACGTATAACGTTATGTAGCATTACTATACAACGTATAACGTTATGTAGCATTACGATATAACGTATAACGTTAAGTAGCAGTACGATATTGCGTATAACGTTATGTAGCATTACGATATAACGTATAACGTTATGTAGCATTACGAAATGACGTATAACGTTAAGTAGCATTTCGATGTACCGTATAACGTTATATGGTAATACGTTATAACGTATAACGTTATGTAGCATTACGATATAACGTATAACGTTATGTAGCATTACGATATAACGTATTACGTTATGTAGCATTACGATGTAACGTATAACGTTATATGGTAATACGTTATAACGTATAACGTTATGTAGCATTACGATATAACGTATAACGTTATGTAGCATTACGATATAACGAATAACGTTATATGGTAATACGTTATAACGTATAACGATATGTAGCGTTACCATATAACGTATAACGTTATGTAGCATTACGATACAGCGTATAACGTTATGTAGCATTAGGATATAACGTATAACGTTATGTAGCATTACGATATAACGTACAACATTATGTAGCATTACAATATAACGTATAACGTTCTGTAGTATTACGTTATAACGTATAACGATATGTAGTATTACGTTATATCATATAACGTTATGTAGCATTACGATATAACTCATAACGTTATGTAGCAGTAAGATATAACGTATAACGTTATGTAGCATTACTATATAACGTATAACGTTATATGGCAATACGTTATAACGGATAACGTTGTGTGGCATTACGATATAACGTATAACGTTATGTAGCATTACGATATAACGTATAACGTCATGTAGCATTACGATATAACGTATAACGTTATGTAGCATTCAGACATAACGTATAACGTTATGTAGCATTACGATATAACGTATAACGTTATGTAGCATTACGATATAACGAATAACGTTATATGGTAATACGTTATAACGTATAACGGTATGTAGCATTACCATATAACGTATAACGATATGTAGCATTACAATATAACGTATAACGTTATGTAGCATTACGATATAACGTATAACGTTATGTAGCATTCAGACATAACGTATAACGTTATGTAGCATTACGATACAGCGTATAACGTTATGTAGCATTAGGATATAACGTATAACGTTATGTAGCATTACGATATAACGTATAACGTCATGTAGCATTACGATATAACGTATAACGTTATGTAGCATTACAATATAACGTATAACGTTGTGTAGCATTACGATATAACGTATAACGTTATGTAGCATTACGATATAACGTATAACGTTATGTAGCAGTAAGATATAACCTATAACGTTATATGGTAATACGTTATAACGTATAACGTTATGTAGCATTACGATATAACGTATAACGTTATGTAGCATTACGATATAACGTATAACGTTATGTAGCATTACGATATAACGTATAACGTTATGTAGCATTACGATATAACGAATAACGTTATATGGTAATACGTTATAACGTATAATGATATGTAGCATTACCATATAACGTATAACGTTATGTAGCATTACGATACAGCGTATAACGTTATGTAGCATTAGGATATAACGTATAACGTTATGTAGCATTACGATATAACGTATAACGTTTTGTGGCATTACGATATAACGTATAACGATATGTAGTATTACGTTATATCGTATAACGTTAAGTAGCATTACGATATAACTCATAACGTTATGTAGCAGTACGATATAACGTATAACGCTATGTTGCATTACGATACAATGTATAACGTTATGTAGCATAACGATATAAAGTATAACGTTATGTAGCATTACGATATAACGTATAACGTTATGTAGCAGTATGATATAGCTTATAACGTTATGTAGCATTACGATATAACGTATAACGTTATGTAGCATTACGATGTAACGTAAAACGCTATATGGTAATTCGTTATAACGTACAACGTTATGTAGCATTACGATATGACGAATAACGTTATGTAGCATTATGATATAACGTACAACGTTATGTAGCAGTAAGATATAACGTATAACGTTATGTAGCATTACGATATAACGTATAACGTCATGTAGCATTACGATATAACGTATAACGTTATGTAGCATTACAATATAACGTATAACGTTGTGTAGCATTACGATATAACGTATAACGTTATGTAGCATTACGATATAACGTATAACGTTATGTAGCAGTAAGATATAACCTATAACGTTATATGGTAATACGTTATAACGTATAACGTTATGTAGCATTACGATATAACGTATAACGTGATATGGTAATACGTTATAACGTATAACGTTATGTAGCATTACGATATAACGTATAACGTTTTGTAGCATTACGATATAGCGGATAACGTTATGTAGCATTACGATGTAACATATAACGTTATATGCTAATACGTTATAACGTATAACGTTATGTAGCATTACGATATAACGTATAACGTTATGTAGCATTACGATATAGCGGATAACGTTATGTAGCATTACGATGTAACATATAACGTTATATGGTAATACGTTATAACGTATAACGTTATGTAGCATTACGATATAACGTATAACGTTATGTAGCATTACGATATAATGTATAACGTTATGTGGTAATACATTATAACGTATAACGTTATGTAGCATAACCATATAACTTATAACGTCATGTAGCATTACGAAATAACGAATAACGTTATATGGTAATACGTTATAACGTATAACGTTATGTAGCATTACGATATAACGTATAACGTTTTGTAGCATTACGATATAGCGGATAACGTTATGTAGCATTACGATATAACGTATAACGTTATGTAGCATTACGATATAGCGGATAACGTTATGTAGCATTACGATGTAACATATAACGTTATATGGTAATACGTTATAACGTATAACGTTATGTAGCATTACGATATAACGTATAACGATATGTAGCATTACAATATAACGTATAACGTTATGTAGCATTACGATATAACGTATAACGTTATGTAGCATTCAGACATAACGTATAACGTTATGTAGCATTACGATACAGCGTATAACGTTATGTAGCATTAGGATATAACGTATAACGTTATGTAGCATTACGATATAACGTATAACGTTATGTAGCATTACGATATAACGTATAACGTTATGTAGCATTACGATATAACGAATAACGTTATATGGTAATACGTTATAACGTATAATGATATGTAGCATTACCATATAACGTATAACGTTATGTAGCATTACGATACAGCGTATAACGTTATGTAGCATTAGGATATAACGTATAACGTTATGTAGCATTACGATATAACGTATAACGTTTTGTGGCATTACGATATAACGTATAACGATATGTAGTATTACGTTATATCGTATAACGTTAAGTAGCATTACGATATAACTCATAACGTTATGTAGCAGTAAGATATAACGTATAACGTTATGTAGCATTACTATATAACGTATAACGTTGTGTGACATTACGATATATCGTATAACGTTATGTAGCATTACGATAAAACGTATAACGTCATGTAGCATTACGATATAACGTATAACGTTATGTAGCATTACGATACAACGTATAATGTTATGTAGCAGTACGATATAACGTATAACGCTATGTTGCATTACGATACAATGTATAACGTTATGTAGCATAACGATATAAAGTATAACGTTATGTAGCATTACGATATAACGTATAACGTTATGTAGCAGTATGATATAGCTTATAACGTTATGTAACATTACGATATAACGTATAACGTTATGTAGCATTACGATGTAACGTAAAACGCTATATGGTAATTCGTTATAACGTACAACGTTATGTAGCATTACGATATGACGAATAACGTTATGTAGCATTATGATATAACGTACAACGTTATGTAGCAGTAAGATATAACGTATAACGTTATGTAGCATTACGATATAATGTATAACGTTATATGGTAATACATTATAACGTATAACGCTATGTAGCATTACCATATAACTTATAACGTTATGTAGCATTACGATACAACGTATAACGTTATGTAGCATTACGATATAACGTATAACGTTATATAGCAATAAGATATAGCGTATAACGATATGTAGCATTACGATATAACGTATAACGTTATATGGTACTACGTTATAACGTATAACGTTATGTAGCATTACCATATAACGTATAACGTTATGTAGCATTACGATATAACGTATAACGTTATGTAGCATTACGATGTAACGTATAACGTTATGTAGCATTACGATGTAACGTAAAACGCTATATGGTAATTCGTTATAACGTACAACGTTATGTAGCATTACGATATGACGAATAACGTTATGTAGCATTATGATATAACGTACAACGTTATGTAGCAGTAAGATATAACGTATAACGTTATGTAGCATTACGATATAATGTATAACGTTATATGGTAATACATTATAACGTATAACGCTATGTAGCATTACCATATAACTTATAACGTTGTGTAGCATTACGATACAACGTATAACGTTATGTAGCATTACGATATAACGTATAACGTTATATAGCAATAAGATATAGCGTATAACGATATGTAGCATTACGATATAACGTATAACGTTATGTAGCATTACGATATGAGGTATAACGTTATGTAGCATTACGATGTAACGTATAACGTTATATGGTAATACGTTATAACGTATAACGTTATGTAGCATTACCATATAACTTATAACATTATGTAGCATTACGATACAACGTATAACGTTATGTAGCATTACGATATAACGTATAACGTTATATAGCAGTAAGATATAGAGTATAACGTTATGTAGCATTACGATATAATGTATAACGTTATATGGTAATACATTATAACGTATAACGTTATGTAGCATTACCATATAACTTATAACGTTATGTAGCATTACGATACAACGTATAACGTTATGTAGCATTACGATATAATCTACAACGTTATATGGTAATACGTTATAACGTATGACGTTATGTAGCATTACGATATGGTGTATAACGTTATGTAGCATTACGATATAACGCATAACGTTATGTAGCATTACGATATAACGTATAACGTTATGCATCATTACGATATAACGTATAACGTTATGTAGCATTACGATATAACGTATAACGTTATGTAGCAGTAGGATATAGCGTATAACGTTGTGTAGCATTACGAAATAACGTATAACGTTATGTAGCATCACGATATAACGTATAACGTTATATAGTATTACGCTATAACGTATAACTTTATGTAGTATTACGTTATAACGTTTAACGTTATGTAGCATTACGATATAACGTATAACGTTATGTAGCAGTACGATATTGCGTATAACGTTATGTAGCATTACGATATAACGTATAACGTTATTTAGCATTACCATATTACGTATAACGTTATGTAGCAGTACGACATAACGTATAACGTTATGTAGCATTATGATATAACGTACAACGTTATGTAGCAGTAAGATATAACGTATAACGATATGTAGCATTACGATGTAACGTATAACGTCATGTAGCATTACGATATAACGTATAACGTTATGTAGCATTACGATATAACGTATAACGATATGTAGCATTACGATATAACGTATAACGTTATGTAGCATTACGATGTAATGTATAACGTTATATGGTAATACGTTATAACGTACAACGTTATATGGTAATACGTTATAACGTATAACGTTATGTAGCATTACCATATAACTTATAACATTATGTAGCATTACGATACAACGTATAACGTTATGTAGCATTACGATATAACGTATAACGTTATATAGCAGTAAGATATAGAGTATAACGTTATGTAGCATTACGATATAATGTATAACGTTATATGGTAATACATTATAACGTATAACGTTATGTAGCATTACCATATAACTTATAACGTTATGCAGCATTATGATATAACGTACAACGTTATGTAGCAGTAAGATATAACGTATAACGTTATGTAGCATTACGATATAATGTATAACGTTATATGGTAATACATTATAACGTATAACGCTATGTAGCATTACCATATAACTTATAACGTTATGTAGCATTACGATACAACGTATAACGTTATGTAGCATTACGATATAACGAATAACGTTATATAGCAATAAGATATAGCGTATAACGTTATGTAGCATTACGATATAACGTATAACGTTATGTAGCAGTAGGATATAGCGTATAACGTTGTGTAGCATTACGAAATAACGTATAACGTTATGTAGCATCACGATCTAACGTATAACGTTATATAGTATTACGCTATAACGTATAACTTTATGTAGTATTACGTTATAACGTATAACGTTATGTAGCATTACATTATAACGTATAACGTTATGTAGCATTACGATATAACGTATAACGTTATGTAGCATTACTATACAACGTATAACGTTATGTAGCATTACGATATAACGTATAACGTTAAGTAGCAGTACGATATTGCGTATAACGTTATGTAGCATTACGATATAACGTATAACGTTATGTAGCATTACGAAATGACGTATAACGTTAAGTAGCATTTCGATGTACCGTATAACGTTATATGGTAATACGTTATAACGTATAACGTTATGTAGCATTACGATATAACGTATAACGTTATGTAGCATTACGATATAACGTATTACGTTATGTAGCATTACGATGTAACGTATAACGTTATATGGTAATACGTTATAACGTATAACGTTATGTAGCATTACCATATTACGTATAACGTTATGTAGCAGTACGACATAACGTATAA
This sequence comes from Bombus lapidarius, assembly GCA_936014575.1. Classification (NCBI taxonomy): domain Eukaryota; kingdom Metazoa; phylum Arthropoda; class Insecta; order Hymenoptera; family Apidae; genus Bombus; species Bombus lapidarius. The sequence goes on along the minus strand of CAKXZU010000098.1, from coordinate 121,004 downwards.
CGTTATGTAGCATTATGATATAACGTACAACGTTATGTAGCAGTAAGATATAACGTATAACGATATGTAGCATTACGATGTAACGTATAACGTCATGTAGCATTACGATATAACGTATAACGTTATGTAGCATTACGATATAACGTATAACGATATGTAGCATTACGATATAACGTATAACGTTATGTAGCAATACGATGTAATGTATAACGTTATATGGTAATACGTTATAACGTATAACGTTATGTAGCATTACGATGTAATGTATAACGTTATATGGTAATACGTTATAACGTATAACATTATGTAGCATTACGATACAACGTATAACGTTATGTAGCATTACGATATAACGTATAACGTTATATAGCAGTAAGATATAGAGTATAACGTTATGTAGCATTACGATGTAACGTATAACGTTATATGGTAATTCGTTATAACGTACAACGTTATGTAGCATTACGATATAACGTATAACGTTATGTACATTATGATATAACGTACAACGTTATGTAGCAGTAAGATATAACGTATAACGTTATGTAGCATTACGATATAATGTATAACGTTATATGGTAATACATTATAACGTATAACGGTATGTAGCATTACCATATAACTTATAACGTTATGTAGCATTACGATTCAACGTATAACGTTATGTAGCATTACGATATAACGTATAACGTTATATAGCAATAAGATATAGCGTATAAGGATATGTAGCATTACGATATAACGTATAACGTTATGTAGCATTACGATATGAGGTATAACGTTATGTAGCATTACGATGTAACGTATAACGTTATATGGTAATACATTATAACGTATAACGGTATGTAGCATTACCATATAACTTATAACGTTATGTTGCATTACGATACAACGTATAACGTTATGTAGCATTACGATATAACGTATAACGTTATATAGCAATAAGATATAGCGTATAACGATATGTAGCATTACGATATAATGTATAACGTTATGTAGCATTACGATATGAGGTATAACGTTATGTAGCATTACGATACAACGTATAACGTAATGTAGCATTACGATATAACGTATAACGTTATGTAGCATTACGATATAGCGTATAACGTTATGTAGCATTACGATATAACGTATAACGTTATGTAGCATTACGATATGACGTATAACGTTGTGTAGCATTTCGATGTAACGTATAACGTTATATGGTAATACGTTATAACGTATAACGTTATGTAGCATTACGATATAACGTATAACGTTATGTAGCATTACGATATAACGTATAACGTTATGCAGCATTACGATGTAACGTATAACGTTATATGGTAATACGTTATAACGTATAACGTTATGTAGCATTACCATATTACGTATAACGTTATGTAGCAGTACGACATAACGTATAACGTTATGTAGCATTACGATATAACGTATAACGTTATGTAGCATTACGATATAACGTGTAACGTTATATGGTAATACGTTATAACGTATAACGTCATGTAGCATTACGATATAACGTATAACGTTATATAGCATTACGATATAACGTATAACGCCATGTAGCATTACGAGATAACGTATAACGTTATGTAGCATTACGATGTAATGTATAACCTTATATGGTAATACGTTATAACGTATAAAGTTATGTAGCATTACCATATAACGTATAACGTTATGTGGCATTACGATATAATCTATAACGTTATATGGTAATACGTTATAACGTATAACGTTATGTAGCATTACGATATGGTGTATAACGTTATGTAGCATTACGATATAACGTATAACGTTATGTAGCATTACGATATAACGTATAACGTTATGTAGCATTTCGATATGGCGTATAACGTTATGTCGCATTACGATACAACGTATAACGTTATGTAGCAGTACGATATAACGTATAACGTTATGTTGCATTACGATACAATGTATAACGTTATGTAGCATTACGATATAACGTATAACGTTATGTAGCATTATGATATAACGTATAACGTTATGTAGCATTACGATATAACGTATAACGTTATATGGTAATACGTTATAACGTATAACGATATGTAGCATAACGATATAACGTATAACGTTATGTAGCATTACGATATAACGTATAACGTTATGTAGCATTACGATATAACGTATATCGTTATGTAGCATTACCATATAACGTATATCGTTATGTAGCATTACCATATAACGTATAACGCTATGTAGCATTACGATATAACGTATAACGTTATGTAGCATTACGATGTAACGTATAACGTTATGTAGCATTACGATGTAACGTATAACGTTATATGGTAATTCGTTATAACGTATAACGTTATGTAGCATTACCACATAACGTATAACGTTATGTAGCATTACGATATAACGTATAACGTTATGTAGCATTACGATATAGCGTCTAACGTTATGTAGCTTTACGATATAACGTATAACGTTATGTAGCATTACGATATAACGTATAACGTGATATGGTAATACGTTATAACGTATAACGTTATGTAGCAGTACGATATAGCTTATAACGTTAAGTAGCTTTACGATATAACGCATAACGTTATGTAGCATTACGATATAACGTATAACGTGATATGGTAATACGTTATAACGTAGAACGTTATGTAGCATTACGATATAACGTATAAAATTATGTAGCATTACGATATAACGTATAACATTATGTAGCATTAGGATATAGCGTATAACGTTATGTAGCTTTACGATATAACGTATAACGTTATGTAGCATTACGATATAACGTATAACGTTATGTAGTATTACCATTTAACGTATAACGTTATGTAGTAGTACGACATAACGTATAACGTTCTGTAGCATTACGATATAGCGTATAACATTATGTAGCATTACGATATAACATATAACGTTATGTAGCATTACGATACAACGTATAACGTTATGTAGCATTACGATATAACGTATAACATTGTGTAGCATTACGATATAACGTATAACGTTATGTAGCATTACGATATAACGTATAACGTTATATAGCATTACCATATAACGTATGACGTTATGTATCATTACGATATAACGTATAACGTTATGTTGCATTACGATATAGCGTATAACGTTATGTAGCTTTACGATATAACGTATAACGTTATGTAGCATTACGATATAGCGTATAACGTGATATGGTAATACGTTATAACGTATAACGTTATGTAGCATTACGATATAACGTATTACGTGATATGGTAATACGTTATAACGTATAACGTTATGTAGCATTACGATATAACGTATAACATTATGTAGCATTACGATATAACGTATAACGTTATGTAGCATTACGATATAGCGTATAACGTTATGTAGCTTTACGATATAACGTATCACATTATGTAGCATTACGATATAACGTATAACGTGATATGGTAATACGTTATAACGTATAACGTTATGTAGCATTACCATATAACGTATAACATTATGTAGCATTACGATATAACATATAACGTGATATGGTAATACGTTATAACGTATAAGGTTATGTAGGATTACGATATAACGTATAACGTTATGTAGCATTACGATATAGCGTATAACGTTATGTAGCTTTACGATATAACGTATAACGTTATGTAGCATTACGATATAGCGTATAACGTGATATGGTAATACGTTATAACGTATAACGTTATGTAGCATTACCATATAACGTATAACATTATGTAGCTTTACGATATAACGTATAACGTTATGTACCATTACGATATAGCGTATAACGTTATGTAGCTTTACGATATAACGTATAACGTTATGTAGCATTACGATATAACGTATAACGTGATATGGTAATACGTTATAACGTATAACGTTATGTAGCATTACGATATAACGTATAACATTATGTAGCATTACGATATAACGTATAACGTTATGTAGCATTACGATATAGCGTATAACGTTATGTAGCTTTACGATATAACGTATAACGTTATGTAGCATTACGATATAACGTATAACGTGATATGGTAATACGTTATAACGTATAACGTTATGTAGCATTACGATATAGCGTATAACGTGATATGGTAATACGCTATAACGTATAACGTTATGTAGCATTACCATATAACGTATAACATTATGTAGCATTACGATATAACGTATAACGTTATGTAGCATTACGATATAGCGTATAACGTTATGTAGCATTACCATATAACGTATAACATTATGTAGCATTACGATATAACATATAACGTGATATGGTAATACGTTATAACGTATAACGTTATGTAGCATTACGATATAACGTATAACGTTATGTAGCATTACGATATAGCGTATAACGTTATGTAGCATTACGATATAACGTATAACGTTATGTAGCATTACGATATAGCGTATAACGTTATGTAGCTTTACGATATAACGTATAACGTTATGTAGCATTACGATATAACGTATAACGTGATATGGTAATACGTTATAACGTATAACGTTATGTAGCATTACGATATAGCGTATAACGTGATATGGTAATACGCTATAACGTATAACGTTATGTAGCATTACCATATAACGTATAACATTATGTAGCATTACGATATAACGTATAACGTTATGTAGCATTACGATATAGCGTATAACGTTATGTAGCTTTACGATATAACGTATAACGTTATGTAGCATTACGATATAACGTATAACGTGATATGGTAATACGTTATAACGTATAACGTTATGTAGCATTACGATATAACGTATAACGTGATATGGTAATACGTTATAACTTATAACGTTATGTAGAATTACCATATAACGTATAACGTTATGTAGTAGTACGACACAACGTATAACGTTATGTAGCATTACGATATAGCGTATAACATTATGTAGCATTACGATATAACATATAACGTTATGTAGCATTACGATACAACGTATAACGTTATGTAGCATTACGATATAACGTATAACCTTGTGTAGCATTACGATATAACGTATAACGTTATGTAGCATTACGATATAACGTATAACGTTATATAGCATTACGATGTAATATATAACGTTATATGGTAATACGTTATAACGTATAACGTTATGTAGCATTACCATATAACGTATAACGTTATGTAGTAGTACGACATAACGTATTACGTTATGTAGCATTACGATATAGCGTATAACGTTATGTAGCTTTACGATATAACGTATAACATTATGTAGCATTACGATATAACATATAACGTTATGTAGCATTACGATACAACGTATAACGTTATGTAGCATTACGATATAACGTATAACGTTATGTAGCAGTACGATATAGCTTATAACGTTATGTAGCTTTACGATATAACGTATGACGTTATGTAGCAGAAAGATATAACGTATAACGTTATATAGTATTACTTTTTAATGTATAACGTTATTTATCATTACGTTATAAAGTATAACGTTGTATGGTATTACGTTATAGCGCATAACGTTATATAGTATTGCGATATAACGTATAACGTTATGTGGTATTACGGTATGACGATTAACTTTATATGGTATTACGTTAGAATGTATAACGTTATGTGGTATTACGATATAACGTATAACATTAAGTGGTACGTCGATACAACGTATAACGTTACGTGGTATTACGATATAACGTATAACGTTGTTACGTAGTTGCTTATATGTTTTAAATTTTGGATTGTCGTCAATTTAAACGAAAACCAATTTGAACGTTAGTGGGTGAAATATATATTCAAACCTTCGATTAATACGATAGTTGCTGCCACCAGAAATAGTCTATGGACTATTTCGACTAAATTTTTTTTTATTTATTATTTAATTTTTGATTTATTTTATTTATTTATCTATACTTATGTATATTTCTATATTTCTGGATGTGTGTATATATTCTTTCTTTCTCCCCTTTTCTTATCTTTTACTGTTATTTTTCCTATTATTACTGTTCTTCACTTTCTTTTATTTCCCCTTTTGATATTATATATATATATATATATATATATATATATGTTACTACTATTGAAGGATGTGGATATATTGCGAGTGCTTTAATTACTTACGATTACAATTTAATTAACTTGGCTACTCTTCGTGACAACTCGGATGAAATCTCAAAACTAAGCGACGCCTTTACTGGCGCACGTATTGCCTCGAGTATTTCGTCTTGTTGCCCTTAATCTTGCACTCTTCGCGACAACTTGAATGAAATCTCAAGACTAAGCGACGCCCATACCGGCGCACGTATCGCCTCGAGTATTTCGTCTTGTTGCCCTTAACTACGCACTCTTCGTGACAACTCTTCGTGAATATGACGACTAAATCAATGTCTCACCGAACGAAACCTGTGCGACTTCGCAAGCCTTGCCCTAAGATGAGCGAATTTGCTAACAGTGGGAGGAGGAATGCGAGAGTCAATAAGTGTTTTCAATAGGTAAAACACCGTTATACACAGGTTGATACAGGAAACAAAATTTTTATCTAATGATTCCAAGATTTAAAGACTATTGTTTTACTCTCAACAGCGCTGCGGAGCACGAATTTGTTAAGCGAATTTCTCTATCTCTCTGAGTAAGACCTGTGTGATTTCGCAAGCCTTGCCCCTTTGGGCAAGACGATTTGCTCGTCTTTACGAGCGAATTGCTAACAGTGGGAGGAAGAATGCGAAAATCAGTAAGTATTCCAATGACTTGAAAGTACGTTTTCACGGGTCGGCCCAGGGTATAATCGTTAGTCCGAGTAACTCACACTTTAGAAGCAATTATTTATTCTTCAACAAACTAAAATGTACAGCGAGGACTTTCTTTTTGATTTATGAATATTGAGCAGCCGCAGAATTATCGGAGAAGAGAATATGCAACTTAAATTCTCACCTTAGACAGGCAGGGGTTGATCGGATCTTGACACTCGAGAACATCGATACGAGCACTTTATTTTTCGTAAATACACTATAACTAATACTTATGATTTCGAGTGGAGAATTTTCTTTTTACTTGTATTTATTTATTTTTCTTTTGACAATGAGAAGAGGAATTTTTCGAACAATAAATTTAACAAATGATAACAATTATTAATACTTATCGCAATTTTACTAACTTGATGTTGGTTGTGGCGATTGTATTGGCGAGTGACAATACGAGCACTTTAATTTCCAAACGGTGATTCGGAGTCTAATAATTACAATATCTAACTCTCTCTTTTTTTTATAATCGACGGAGCGACAATATAACGCATCGGAAAGTAAAGGACAACTAATTTTTACTCGTTATCGACACTTATAAAATTTGATTGAAACAACTTAATCGAAAATCAAACTGACAGAATGACAGTGTAAACACTTCGGACAATTAACAGGTAACTACGAAGTTTTCTATGTTACTAAGCTTATTTATAACTAAATCCCCCACGGGGCAACAGTCACATGACAGTTGGCTCCTGTGGGAATCGCAATGCTGCAGTTTTAGGGTGTCTGCCTGCGTACGTGAAAGAACGTGGATTTTGGTGGTCGCTGATATCTCGTCTTGTTTACTACCGATGTATTAGATTCATAATTTCTCATTGTTGCTACGTGAAGGAATGTCAAGACCAGTCGCCCGACTTAGTTTCTTATCTTATCATAACCGCTGATGTTGCGTCTGGGAGGCTGCTGCAACCTTCTTGCTGATGCCTGTGGGAACGCTCAGACGCGTGGCTGCGTGTCCTTGTTGAGGATGCGCCTGGGGACCTTGTGGAACTTTTCGTGCTGATGCCAATGGTGGGGTTTAGTCCACGTGTATTGTTATCAGGGGATGCCTCTGGAACCTTCCTTGTAAGTTTTAGTGGAGGTGGTAATGGGACTCCTATTGTTCTGTGGAGCTGCTTTACGTGTAGCACGTGTTGTTTCGTGTGTCTCCCATAAGGTATTTTGTTTAATAGTAAGTTTAGATATATGTATTTTCCATAAAAATGGTGTGAAGTGATGCGTGGCTTTTATAGGTTTGATCATCTATTTATTTATTAGTTTACGTTATTTGGGTGTTGATCAGTCGTTAGATTTGGTATCGGTTTTTTATTTGATCGGTTTATTTTTAATACGTTGTGTGTGGTTATGATGATTCAACTCAGTGTTTTTGATCCAGTGGAGTTTACCTTCGAGGTTATTTCTTTGTACTCGTAGCGGTGTGTTCGTTAGGTTAGGCTGTTTGTTGTTTGTTTATGTTTATTGGAGTTCTATATGAATATTTTGGTTTTATTTCAGGTGTGGGAGTGTTTTTGATGGAAGCTCCTGTGTCTTCTAATCCAGTCGTGGAGGTGTGTAAAATTTGTTCTTTGCATTTCCTTTTTATATCTTTAGTCGATATTCATCCTTTACTCGTTACTTCTTGAGTTTTCAGTATGAAAGAAGAAGAAACGGAAGAAAAGGAAGAATCGGAAGCATAAACCATTCAAGAGAAGTCCAAATCATTTACGAAGGCGTGATCGGAGTAGTGGTGTGTTGTGCCGCCAAAAAAGAGAGTTGAGATTACTGAGGGAAGTATCTGCTACTCAAACTGGTATAACAGCCTCGTCGTCGGTGTCTTATTCTGGTAGTTTTCCAGTTGTTGATTTGACTTTGTCTGATGAAGATACGGTTGAGTTACCACCCAATTCTCCTCCGATCGAAGTCCTAAACACCAATAATTGTGCAAAGATACGGTTCCCGGAGGAAATTCCTGCGGAGGTTTTGGATGCTCATTTGCGCCATCATCGTTCTGGTGAAAAGGGGGTTTCACCTATAGTGCTTTCATGGTGTATGCAACGGTTTCATGAACTGTGTCCGGATGCTCCGCTTTGTGACTTTGATTTTATTTAATAATAATATCCTAGTTGTACATATATATATATTATATATATATTATATTCTATATATATATTATATATTATATATATATTATATATTATATATTATATTATATATATAATATATATAATATATATATTATATTATATATATATATATATATATATTATATATCAATAATTTTAAGTATATTAGCATAAGGTTACAGTGAGTGTATGTTTCATATTCTGTAGTGTAGATTTTGTATGTTTTTTGTAGATCGAATAAATTATTTTTGTATTGCTCCATTTTTCCTTACTTGAGTTTGCTTGACTTTTTAGTTCGTTGTGGTTTTTATATTTTCTGTGTGGGTACAGGTTGTGTTATATACGTATGTATTATTTTATTTATTTTAGTCATGTCCTATTTCTATCCATTTGGTCGTTTTATGTAATAGTTTACATTTTCTTTTAATGCGTGGTTGTGCGTAGTAGTGCGTGGTTTTGACGGTTTAGTTCGATATTGTAGATTGAATAAATTATTCTTAGTGTTGCCTTTTATCTATTTTATTTTATTTAAATTTGCTCGGTATTTTAGTTTGTTGTATCATTTTATTTCAGCCTTGTCTTATTTCTAATGGTATTTCGTCCATTTTATCGTTTTTATGTAGTAGTTTACATTTTCGATTGTGAATACGGCATTAAGCTTTAACGTGTGTTTGTGTGTGGTAGTGCGTGATTTGACGGTTTAGCTCGATATTGTAGATCGAACAAATTATTCCTAGTATTTAATTTATTTATTTTAGGTTTGTTTGGTATTTTAGTGGTTCCTTATAATATTTCATCCATTTGATCGTCTTTATGTAGTAGTTTACATTTCTTTTGATTCATAGTAGGTTTTAATGCGTGTTTTGTGCGTGGTAATGTGTAGTTTGGCGGTTATGTTCGATATTGTAGATCGAATAAATTATTCTTAGTGTTGGTTATTATTTATTTTATTTTATTTAAGTTTCCTCGATATTTTAGTTTGTTAGGGTTTTTATGTTTTCCTCTGTGGGTGCAGGTTATGTTGGTTATGGACGTGGAAATTCCTGCACTTATCCAACCTGTACGAGTATATATTATTTTATTTATTTTAACTTTATCCTCTTTCCTATGGTGTTTCGTCTGTTTGTCTGCCTGATCTTGCTTGTATTGTTTTAGCGCAAGAAGGAGGAGAGATTCCAAAAATGTGTGGATGGCTCGTGAAGACGATACAGATGACTGTGCGAAGCCTCACTTCCCTCAGGAGACTTCTGCCGGAATCCTGGATGTTCTCCTGTGTCACTGCTCTTCTGGTCAGAGCAATCTTCTCTGCTGTATGCTCCCAGTATATGCAGTGACTTCGTGAGATGTGTCTTGAAGTTATTTTACTTATCTCGTTAATATTTCCATTTGATTATTGCCTCCGGTGTCTTGTTTGATTTATTGTTTTTTCGGTATAGGTTTTGGTGATTATGATTTTCAATGGTGAATACGGAGGTGTCTTTGTCAAAGGTTCCTTATGCAGGTTGTCCCAGTGCGTTCTTTGTTTTGTTTTATTATTTTTAATTTGTCTTGTGTCATTCATCTTTTATTTACTACATGTGTTGTTTCAGCGCAAGAGGAAGATGGGTTCCAAAATGTGTGAGTGGTCCCAGAAGGCGTAGTCAACGTGTGAAGTGTCTTGGGCAGGAACGAAGAATCGTGTGACATTTGTGTTGATTATGTTTGATGCTTATATATATATATATATATATATTATTTTGTTGGTTAAATTTTTAGTCAGTTTAGTTGAATGTAATGTAATATTTACAAGGTAGTCTAGTATATTTATTTCATTGTGTTTATTTGGTTATTAGTTGTTTGACTTGATAGTAATATATATATATATTTATTTTACAATGTAAAATTTCTTTGAGTTTATCTAAATATTAATTAGTTTCAATAGTGTGATATTGTGCATTTTATTTCTTTTACATGTGTTAGGTTGTGTATATATATATCTATATGTATTTGTGTCTCAAGATGTATGGAATTCTTTTAATATTAAAATGTTAGTTAGTCTTAATAGTGTAATTTCTTGTATTGTATTTTATATTTATTAGATTATTGCTTGTTTGGTTTAATAATGTAAAACACATATACATATATATATATATATTTTACAATATATTTTCATATATAGTTTAAATTTACTGACATGTTAACTAGTTTTAATAATGTAGAATAATATATTTTAATTGTTTTTTATTCTTTTCTAAATTACTGGTTGTTTGATGATATTTAACAATATAGTTTTCATGTGATATTCTTCAAATTGATTTTAATAATTTTATTTCTTCTGAATTTATTTTATAAATATATATATATATATATATATATGTATGTATGTATTTCACAGTGTGGCTTCATAAAGGTTCTTTAGATCTCAGAGTGATAGTTAATCTCAATAGTATCATTTCGAGTACTGTATTATCGTATTTATTGAATTATTGATTGTTTAGGCTAGTAATATAAAGTGCACATGCATATATATTAACGTGTCAATTAGTTTAATAATGTAGCATCGTGTATAATTTCCATGTGACATTCCTCAAGTTGGTTTTAATAATTTTATTTCTTCTAAATTTATTGTATATATATATATATATATGTATGTATGTGTTTCACAACGTAACTTGTATAAAGTGTTTCAATTTTAAATGCTGGTTTATCTTAATGCTGTAGTTTCGCGTATGTATATTTTTATATTTATTGATTATTGATAATATGAAACACATATATATGTATACAATATAATTTTCATATATAATTTCCTTAAATGTATTAGCTAGTTTTAATAATGTAGAATCGTATATTTCAATTGCTCTTTATTCTGTTCTAAATTATTAATTGTTCGATGATTTTAACAGTATAATTGTCATGTGATATTCCTAAAATTAGTTTTAATAATTTTATTTCTTCTAAATTATTTATATATATATATATATGTATGCATGTGTTTCACAATGTAACTTGTATAAAGTGTTTCAATTTTACTAGTTTATCTTAATACTGTAGTTTCGCGTATTGTATATTTTATGTATTTTATTGCTATTTATCTAGGGTAGGGAATATATATATATATTTATATATATACATATATTTTTTGTATTTCGCATTTGTTATTAGAATATGTATTCCTAGTCTGTTCCTTTTTCCTTCCTTCTTTAATTCAAATCGCGAGTTAGTCTTGATTGGTTAAAATCTTAGATCGTAGTTCATCCAATTGTCAAATCGGCTAACCATTTGGATTGTCAATTTGTACATAATCATAATTTATTAATTAGTTTGTTCAAATCGCGGGTGGCTCTTGATTGATAGAATTTCGAATTGTAGTTTGAATTGTCATAAATTATTCTTATTGTAATATTCAATAATGGTTTGTTTATTTATTTTAAATCGTGAATTATTCTTGATTAGTTGGCTAACCATTTGGATTGTCAATTCGTACATAATCATAGTTTATTAGTCAGTTCAGATCGCGAGTTGATTTTTATTGATAGAATTTCAAATCGTAGTTTGAATTGTCAAATTATAGATTACTTTTATTCAAATCGCAGGTTGCTTTGATTGGTAGAATTTTCGAATCGTAATTTGTATTGTCAAATTATAGATTACTTTTATTCAAATCACAGGTTGCTTTGATTGATAGAATTTTCGAATCGTAGTTTGAATTGTCAAATTATAGATTACTTTTATTCAAATCGCAGGTTGCTTTGATTGGTTTACCTGGCTTACTAGTTAGTTCAGGTTATGTTGTTTTTAGTAATTTACTAGTGTATATTTTTATATTCCATTTTACTTCTTTATTATTATTTTGAATACAATTATTCTTATTTGATTATTTTGTGGTTTGTTCGAGTCACTGCTAGTTCGAACATATTTTTGATTTATTGCTAAGTTCTACTAGGGTGTCTTACACAGGTATGTCCCTATTTGTTAATCTACTAATCGCCGCTATGTGAATACTACGCGTATTTACCTTTAATTAATCTTCTACTAGCATGTTTTATTTTATTTTATTCTACTTTATTTATCTTATTATGTGTCAGATTTCTGCTCGCGTTATTTGCATATTGTAATTCCCGTTACGGCACGTGCGGAGCGCGGGACAACGTTATATAGTGTTACGTTATAACGTATAACGTTATGTAGCATTACCATATAACGTATAACGTTATGTAGCATTACCATATAACGTATAACGTTATATGGTATTACGATATAACGTATAACGTTATGTGGTATTACGAAAGTTAGATATTATTGCAAACAATCTCAGGCAATTCCTTCGTCAAAGCACATTTTCGAATGTATAAAAGCAGTATTCAAAACTTGTTGCTTTGATTCCAAAATTTTCCTGTCGCGAAATTTCTTCTTGCACATAAAATTCCATATTTGTACGACAGAACTGAACTTTACTATCCCTATATGTATATTTTAAATTAATACTCAAATTCAAAAATGAATGGCAAACAATTAAATCCATCATGATAGTGCCATCAGAGAAAAGAAGGTGAAATAAAAAATGATTTATTATCGTTATTATTAAATATGTAATAATTGCAATTTTTAATGCAACGAAGTCGGAGGACATCCGACTTCATCACTACGAAATATTTAATTAAATCATTGCAACTCTCTGTAGATATACATTTTTAATACACTCCAACTTTAAAAGTGATTATAGTGAACATACATGTCTTCAATCACAAATATTCAAATTAATTGTTAATATAATATCATTTTTATCAGTTATTAGTATTATTAATATTGTCAATATAAAATAGTTCATTATCATGTAAATAACATAAACAAAAACGCGATATGCAAGAAGATCTATCCTGAACTAATAAATAATACATAGAAAAAGAAAATGTTACTATTTACGGGTATAATAAATACCCGCGGTCACTGTGCTCGCAAAAAATTCTACGTAATACAACCAATCACCCGTATCGATTCGGACCTTTCGTCCTATGACATGATTGAGTGACCAGAAGGACAAAAATGCATGCGACTCATGCGATAAGGTGCGAGGAACGTAGTCATCGATGCTATGGTAGCCCAGGAAAAGTCGTCGTGAAGACCGTTATCAAGGAGGAGTCATGCAATCCCATCATGGAAAACACTGTAACGATGTATGGAATATTATAATTTGCTCTTAAATATGACGTTAATTAATTGGAAAATTTAATGCAGTGGAAGATTAATGTCTATTAATCTCTATTAAAATTTTAATGACAATATTCAAATTAGGAGTAGCAAATTGAAATACATAGCAATACAATTAAATAATTTACATATTACTTACATTCTTGGCTTTTGAAGTACCACTAGGTCCTTTTCAGGAAGCAGGAGGAAGAAGAAGGAGTGATAAACCTTTAACAAAACATATGTCTTTTTATAGATATATAAATAATACACGCGTGAATAATTTATTTTGAAACTTAAGTAATGATTCAGCAAAAAAATGTTAAATAACGTAATATGGAATTCTATGAAAACCTTAAACTTTAATAACAATAAAAAAGTTAAATTGTTAGTGAACTCTAATTACTGTAACAACTGAAACTCTGATATTAAAGTATAAAATCAGACTTGTTTTTGTTATTTTGAATAATTAAAGCAAAATACAAGGAATAAAATTAATTGGAATACAATATGCAAAGATTCTTACATGCTTAGTTCTGAAGCATCACTGCGTCCTTTCCAAAGCACAGGAAAAAGTAGAAATTATGAAAAACTGAAACAAAACATATGAAATATTATAATTTGTTCTTAAAAATATATCGTTTATTGTTAAAGAAGTATAAACTAATGAAATATAAAACTCTATTCAAACTTGAAATATTAATAACAATACAAATTGAAATTGTGTTAAAATATAATTACTATAAAAATTTTTCTCATTATATTATATTATATTAATATTTTCTCATTTCAATATACAAAAATATAACAACTTCGCAATAGATTGTTTTCTAATAACAATTAAATGATTTGCATAATTTGCTATATATTAATATAAAAACATTAATTAATTACTTAATAGTATATCCGATTATTAACGATAATCTAATATTTTCAACAAATTATGCAACTATTTATAAAATGATGTTATTATATGCCAATCGTAAGCTGTATAGCAATTATTTAGCAAATATCGATTACTATTGATCCAATAAAGAAGAAAATAGTTGTGTACGTACCTCTGCTTTGTTATAATACTGCAATCATTACCAAATCTGCATGAGAAATCAACGATTCGATATATAAATAATTATCTATGACGTCCATCTTGTTTCAGTCCGAATTATCGATTGTTAATCGCTTGTGGCGTCTGTGATGTGAATCAGTATTCTTTCAGTCTTTTCAGTAGTGACTAGTCAATAATCTACACAAAAGAAAACCAACAATTTCAAATAAATGTACGACAAAACCAATAATTTTCAGTAACAGAACAAATTATAGTAAAGGCCGGTAATGTGAATTATCGATAATTTTAACGTAATCCCCACAGAAATACAGTCAAGAATAAATGTACAATAAATCAATAACTTACAACAATGAAATTAACTATAGTGAAATAAAGTAATAATAGAACCCAAATTCTACCTCAAAGATCGATAATATAAACGATCAATAACTGTAAATTGCCAAATGCGCAGTCAATGATAAAAGTAAAAGAAAATTTCGAGATACAGTATAATTTTACTAAGATTATAATCAATAAACGATTAAATACGAACGTGCTATTTGAATGAACTAGATGAAAATGTAGAATCGTTGATAAAGTCGAAATCAAGGTACTAACAGCAGGATAACGCACGACAAGACAAATTTTCGCTGCACGAATTTCAGGAGTGTGTCACCGCTCGGCTCGGTTGAAACTACGTCTTTCCAATATTCCGATCCAATAGGAACGCCCGATATGACTTCGCAATATATTCCACCAATAGGAACGCTCGATTTTCGTATACACGAGCGCGCGCAAATTTATTGTATTCAAACAGTCAAATTGATGAAATTGAGAAATAGAAAACATATTTAGGACAATATTCAGTAACAATTGCGAATAAGATTATGTTTCTTGGCTTTTGAGCCACCATTGCAGCATTCCCAAAGAAGACAAAGAAGTTGGAACTGTGATATATCTATAACAAAACATAAGGTATCATTAATATCGTTAATACATAATGAAAGATATGGAACTTTAGCAATAATAAAGACTAAACTCTAATAAATATGTAAATTGAAACTCTAATATAAAAGTTTGAGAATAAAACGTTCAGTGATTTTTGATACGTATCAGACAGTTTTATTGTACTTTAGTATTAAGACTTTAAGACTTTATTTCAATTAAAAAGAACATTTACAGCTTCTTAATTTATCAATAATTTTTTTTAATAATTAACACGTGTGTTAACCAAACCAAACAGTTTTGGATGATCTAGACTAGACTATATTAAAGTAGTTTTTAGCATGATATCGTTGTTCAAATGTTATAAATTAGTGGTTTATGTTGTGATATGTATAATTTTCTGTGCTGGACTAGGTTAAACGCGCAGTAAGAGAACTTGTATGCGAGTATCAGTGTGTGGAAGTATGCGTGTAGCGGCGTCTCGAAAACAGATGAATGTAAACAGTTCAGTCGTTAGAAGCATCTGGAACAGTCGGTTAATAGTCGGGTATAGAAGAAAGTGCTGAGACGCGTGCAAATATGTATCGATAAATATAACAGAAATCGTCCATTAAATAAATGTATAACTATTTCAATATTAACTAAAAGTGTAAATTTTGTGTTCCTATAACATTATTTCGGTTCCAAAGATCCAAAATTCTCAACAGTTTAAATATTATAAATTAATACTTTAATTGCTATTAAGTAATGGTTAAAATGTCGTTAATTAATGGTTTGATTGTAATAAATTAATGGTTTAATTGTTATTAATTAATAGGTTAAATGTTATAAATTAATAGTATAAATGTTATAAATTAATGGTTTAAATGTAATAAATAAATGTTTCTAATATTGTTAATTAATAGTTTAAATGTTAAAATAAAAGTTTTAAATGTTGTTATTTAATGGTCCAATTGTTGTAAATTAATAGCTTATAGGTTACAAATTAATAGCTTAAATGTTATAAATTAATAGTTTGGATGTTAGAAATTAATGGTTTAAATGTATAAAGTAATAGTTTAAATGTTTTAAATTAATGGCCTGGATGTTGTAAATTAATAGCTTAAATGTTATTAATTAATAGTTAAAATTCAATTATTAATGGTTTAAATGTTATAAATTAATGGCTTAAATGTTATAAATTAATTACTTAAGCGTTGTAAATTAATGGCTTAGACGTTATAAATTACTAGTTTCAATGTTATTGTTTGATATTTTTTTTACTTACCTTATATTTAAGATCCTTTTCGATGTTCACTCTCCGGGAGTTCAAGCACGAAAAAGCTCGCGCGCGACTTGCGTGTTCCTTACATAGCTTGACAAGGTGTCGGGATGTTAATCAAACGGTAACAATTTTTTTACATAGCAAGAGGCGGTTTTTCCATTATAACAAAATCAAATCGAACAATTTCTTAATTTTTATCGTAAATAGGCGTCTTTAACCATTTAATACGATATCCATTTTTATCATTTTAATAGTTTCTACAAGCTAAAACTAAATTCATACTTTTTTGATACTAGTTTTCGACAATCAATTAGCTTGAACAAAAAGGGAGGAAAAGCCTAACGGCAGTCGATGACGTTGCTGTGAAATAAGTTAAGGTATTAAATAATCAGACAGATAAAATTCATATTAAGCGTTATATTATATTATCGATATTCGTTCATTTACTCGTGCTAATTAAATAATAGAATGTTCCTTTTTCTCGAATAAGACCTGGATCACTGTTTGCGATATTTAAAATTCTTATTTAATGCTTACTTAAAAGTCAGGTACCTTTTTGATTCCTTTCAAGTTAAACGAGTAAATTTACTCGTTATAGTTGTAACATAAAATGGCTATTTTCTTCAATACCGCCTGCATCGCTGTACGTGATACAGATATTAATTACGTAGCGAATAATATGAACTAATTGGCTGTAATCGCGGTTAGATATTTCTTCGTTAGATCTATCAAAGGATCTATTAGGCTATTAGCGAGAGACTTATTGATTCCTTGAAGAAATATCAAATTCTTTGAAAATTAATTAAATGATTTTATTCAATTAGTATTCGACAATGTCTATCATATTCAGCAATCTTCTTTTATAATAGATTCTGCTCGGATCAATTATTTTATAATAAAATGCAGATTATGCTACTGTATATTATATTTGCCTATAGCTCTTTTTTTTCTAATTCATTGATTTTATTATTAGTTTCGTTGGGTTTTCCCATGAGTATCTGTTGTACGTACATCAACATTATGCTCAGAATTTTAACATCGTCGGATAACTATCTTTTTCGTAAAATAGTTCGTACAACCGTAAACTCGTACTGTTTTTAAAATCATTACATACAGGATCATAATCATTACAGGAGTGAACTTGTCGATGATTTTGTCACGTAAAATGACAAATAAAATAAAAAAGAAATTTAAGATGAAAAATAAAAAAGAAACTTTACTTTTTTCTAACACTGGGTTTACGATTTACTTCCGAACTCTATGCGTGACTCTTTAAGACTGACTCTTACAACTCGACTTCCGATCGGATTCGGTTATTTGTCTTTGTCACCCCTCAATCCTCCCCACTATCCGCGAGTTCGTTAGGCGTCCGCGACTGTTGCCACACACGCCTTCTTATCGAACATTCGACGGAAGGACCGTTGGGATATTGA
The DNA here is from genome assembly GCA_936014575.1 of Bombus lapidarius. Taxonomy (NCBI): domain Eukaryota; kingdom Metazoa; phylum Arthropoda; class Insecta; order Hymenoptera; family Apidae; genus Bombus; species Bombus lapidarius. The sequence goes on along the minus strand of CAKXZU010000098.1, from coordinate 102,280 downwards.
TGGTTCATTAGGCACTTCGCTTCGGCGATATACATTGTTGCCAAGTGCTTGCCAAGTTGCCAAGTGCCACATCTTTATCTCCGGTTTTGAAGTAAGCCGGTCGTGACACTATCCTCGGATATGTTTACATATAGAATTTTGGTTTGTCACAAGCATTTTTGAATATTTATTAAAAAAATGTAGTTTATAAGTAAGAAACGAACATCCGTAGTATAATTTTTTCAGATAGATTGTATTACATTTATAATGTTTATAAATACTTGTCAATATCAGGAAATATCGTACAAAGCACAAATAATATTTCAAATATATTCTATTTTCGTAATAGAATATTTTTTATTGATGAATAAATTAATTGGAAACAGCAGTATTTTCTGGAAAAAGACGCTCACTTCCCCCATCCTTCTCTGTTAATGCAGTTTTACTTTCGGAAATTTTTTGTGACCGGGTGCAATGTGGTCTTAGAGACAGTGTTTGCTATGTAACGTTTTTATAATTTAATATTTTATAATTAGATTTAGTTTTACATTTTCAATGCCGTGCTTTGATAATGGGATCGCCTAAGGCCATTGCCATTAATATTTTATAATATTCTATTACATGTTATGTTTGAAAAAATTATATTTTTCCAACTTTCTATCTATTAGTCAATTTTATTTAATCAAGTGACAACGTATAAGCGCAGATATCTTCGTTTCAGATTCATTTTTATCCGTCAAAATGATATTAAATCATTTGTGTTTACTCTCTATACCTTTTACGTTCATCTCACTGTTCAGCCTAACGTATTGTTCTTTGTTTTGAAACATAATATGTTTATTACTGAAAAACATATCCTTGAGTGTAGGTGTTTCAGGAATTTGACGAATCCTATTCGTGTATGCACGGATAGCCGACATCTCTAGCCCCCTACTCCTCCCTAACCGAAACTCGTTGGATAAATCGCGGTGCGGGGTGTCAGTTTAGCGTGGACAGTCAGAGGGATCGGACGTATATCCATACGTGTCATTTTGCGACAAGTGGCTTTGGCACTTTGGTAGACATTTTTCTACCGTTCCAACTCACTCTATTGTTACTTTTGTTGTTACATTTGTTTTAATGTTCTGCTTTTTTTGTGCAAATTACTATTATTTGATTTCGGGGGAAGTTTTGATGTATTAGAGGGATGCTACGAAATTCGAAAGGACGGGGTGAAAGTCAAAAGGACGCCATGGTGATTAACGATAAATTTGATAACTTTTCGTCGAAATGAGGTAATATTTATTCACTATTAAATCAACTCCATTTCTTATAAATATTTCGTGATATTAATTAATATCTAATATAACAAATTCTAAATTCACGGTTTATTAAGAATACCAAGATGAAAAAGGCAAGATTAAAGAAATTATTTTTTTCTTTCGAATATATTAAATTATGTTTCCGAAGAAATTGAATAGATCGTTTAATATAAATTTAACATGAATTCTCTCGACTCTGTTTCATTTGAGTAAGAAATTCAAATAACTTTTTTATTTTGCTTCATTATTCGTAAATTGTCTGTAATATAATATTGACTATTAATTTCGTTAATTAATTTCGTCTTTCTCAATAACTTTTATTACATTCGAGAAAGTACGTTATCACAGACAAGTTTGAACAGGTTCTGCGAATCGTGTCTTTTTCGTATTGCGCAGATTTGTTTAACGGTCAGAAAAAGTGCGCCATGTTGCATTAGAACGAAGTCACGTAATGCATAAAATATTTGAAGTTGTAATGGCGGACATTCAATTTGGCGGATAATTTTTACAAATCAATCGTATTATGAAATATTCATATATATATATTTGACAATGATAAAAAATACTTTGAAAAATATTTTAAATATACTAACGATATATTTTCTTTCGTATTCTTAGTATGATATTTATACGTATATTTTCGTGCTCTTGATATGATATATGATTCTACCTATGGTAAATAAATAATAATTAATTCGTAGTTCTAAGAAAGCAGTATTTTCGTAAACAAACACTCGACAGAAAAAAGAAAAAGATTTCCTTTCCCTATCCCCTACCTCTAATAAGGTAGAGTCAGTGTTTGCTGCGTTACATCACATTTAATATTGATTTAAAGCATAATAATTTTTATTAAATGTAATTATAATAATCAGACGCGAAATTAGAGTCAGTGTGTTCGCCGATTGTTAGTTGACATAACGGACGCGTTAATAGTCTATTATTCTTCTTTTTTTTTCTTTTTTTGTTAAACATTCGTTTTCGGTAGTAGAGTTGTAGGTCTCGCAAGAGGATAAAGCCTTTCCTGGAACTCAAGAATGTAAGTATTGTCGTACATTGTATTTTAATTTATTTATCGAACTAAAATCTTAAAATTTTGCTCTTGAAATACACAATAAAAATGTTTGACATCGTTCAGAAATCGATAGAGTCTCAATTTCTAAGTCATTATTATGTTAAAGTTCCACTTTTTATATATTCAGTGAACTTTATTAGAATTTCAATTCTTTTTATTCTTAAAATTTCAAGTTTGAATAGAGTTTTATTTTTCATTGTCTTAAATTTTCTAACAATCACAAGTACGCTTTCAAGAACAAATTATAATATTTAATACGTTTTGTTACAGGTTTTTCATAACTTCCATTTTTTTCTTCTTCTTTGGGAAGGATGTAGCGGTGTTTCAAATTTGAGCATGTAAGAATCTTCACTCTTTGTATTTTATTAACTTTATTCCTTGTATTTCGCTGTAATTGTTATTAATTAAAAACTAAAATCTAATTTTAAATTTTTATATTAGCATTTCAATTTCAATCTTAATTAGAGTTTATTATAATTTTAATTTCTTTTGCTATTAAAGTTTCAAGTCCTCATAGAGTTTCATATTTTATTATGTTAAATTTTTTGATCAACCATCGCATTTCTCAAAACAAATTATAATGATTCATATTTTGTTAAAGGTATGTCACTTCTTTCCTTTCTTCCTGTTTCTTGGAAAAGACCTAGTGGTGTTTCAAAAGCCAAAAATGTAAGTAACTATGTATTTTGTATTTTATTTAAGTCGATTCCTTATATTTCATTTAATAATTAAAATAAATAATAGTTAGATAGTTTAAAAAATAAAATTTGATTGAAGATTTGAAAACTTGTAAATTTTTCATTCTTAAATTGAATATTATTATTAAAAAATTTTATTTAATAGAAATTAGTCTTCTATTATTTCAAACTTTTAAAGTAATTAACACCGTCACTACGAGTAAATTAGAATATTCTATGCCTTGTTATAGTTTTCTTCCATTGAATTCGACGGTTCCAATTTGATGATGGCTTGATGACGAATTCCCTTGGATTCGAACAACATCCAGGACAACATACTTCACATCTAATCGTGAGTTGCATGTGTTTTTGTTCCTCCGGTCACTCAATCATGTGGAAGGATGAAAGGTCCGAATCGACACGGGTGACTGGTTGTATACGTAGAACTTTTGACGAGCGTAGTGACCGCGGGTATTTATTATACCCTTGAGTAGCAACATTTTTTGTCTATATTTTATTTATTAGTTTAGGATAGGTTTTCTTGCGCATCGCGTTTTTAAATGTTGATGATAATATATATATATATATAATATATATAAGTATGATATTTACATATTACAATATAAAGTATTTTGTGTAAGTAGTATAATGTTGATAATAATATAATTATATCATTATATTATTAGATATGATTAGTATATATATGCATATGATTGAAAATTACACAATATATTAATTATAATTATTCATAAAATCAAATTATATTCAATACTACTATATATTTATAAAAACAAAGTATCCATGTGAGCATATATATGAGTATTGAAATAAACGACGAAATGACTTGGTTTAAGTATTTTGTAGTGAAGATGTCTGATACCTTCAGACTTCGTTAATATGGAAATTCACTTATGTTTATGAATTACGTACGGAGCAGTTTTATTATTTTAGTATACACAGTGTACTTAATAGTATAATTTCGGTAAAATTCGGGATATGGAACATGATAAAAAGTATATGTTAAAGTTTAACTTTGTCTGTCCGTTATAATAAATATTATCAAATTTCACGTGCAAGAGAACACTTCGCGACAGGCTGGTTTCAGAATCAAAACAAATTTTGAACGTTTCTTTGTGTTTTCAAAGATGTGTTTTGATAAAGATATCGCCTGAGGATATTTCGAGTAATAAAGTTCATTTAGAGTCCATTGTTGTTCATTGATATAAGTATTACTTGCATTGAATCTTAGTTTATGTTTAATGAATAGGTATATTCTTCATTAATTATCTTCATTCAGTTTAATAGTTTAATTGTTCATTAAAATAATACAGTAAATTTGAAATGAAATTAGATTGCAAAGTCAAAGAATATTAGCCCGTTAGATACAAAATATAATAGATAGACTAATCATATTTTTAGCACAGGATTTTCAGGTTTAACCCCTTCCATCTTTATTGTCAGAATCTCACTCACGTGCCCAGGTGCTTCTTGGATGGGAGGAAGGCAATGGGCATGATGAGTAGTTTATAAGCTTAACAATTTTTTCAGCGACTGACGTTGCGTTAGCGTATCGAGCACGACGTATTTTCCACTACGTGTGTATGTGATTAGGCTGTGGAATTGCGTCGCTTTTGCTATTTATTATAATCTTGAAATAGTTATGGATTGGGAAATATGAATCCAATTATCATTGAAAAAAACAGTGTTAATAAATGGGGTTAATAAGTGGTTTATAAATAATAATATTACTAATCTCAGTATTAAACTACAATGATAATTTCATTGAATAAAATACGACGATCTATTCTAGTCAAATTATTTCTTTACATGATATACATACAATGGTCGCTAGTCATCGTCAGTCGATTTCAGGAAAATGGTACGTACTTTAGAGTGTGAAAGTTGTATATCGAACTCGGGTGTCGGAGGCGTCCCGGGACGTCTCTCTACTGTATGCCTTTGCGCCCGGGTTATGATTGAGAACCGTGGAGTGAATGTGTTGGTGTCCTTGTTTTACCATTTTTTTAATTTTAAATATAGGTTTCCGGGTAGGATAGGTAGCATATTTTCTGGCATGAGTGTTAACCATAAGTAGGTAGGGCGGGGCAGGTTGGCACAGTCTCTCGTCGGGTAGCCCCGTTTACGCGTGTCCAACCCGTTTCAGGACATTTGATTTGAAAAATTGTCTCTGAAGCAGGCATCACGAATGGAGCATACCATTTGTCTTGAGCTTTGCCTATTGGTTTTTCGAATATCATGGTCGTGGTCGCGAGAGTACGGAGAGGGTTTCGAAACGAACATTTATTGCTCGAGCACGTACATGCGAACGGACAGCGGTCGCAATGATCGTTGGTCGACCATGTGCACTGGGAATAGCATCCGCGATTTATATTTTTCTTTCATCTTTATTAGTTATTTTTTGGTTTGCGATTAGAAAGTCTCGAGCCTAGATTAAAGTTTCAGCGGCAAATACAATGCAATTACCGTTTTCGAATTTCAAAGCCCACATATATCTACTTGAACGTATCTCCACTGCTATTGGTGTTACGAAGACATTTCGGAGCGCGTTATACTCCACATTTGATTCATTATACAGGGCAAATCGTTGGGTTTGCCCTACGTTAACTGTCTTCCCTGTCAAATCCAATGCAATTATAGTTTTTAAATTATCAAGGCCAAATAAATCTAATTGATCGTATCTCCGCTGCTATTGGGGTTACGAAGATATTTCGGAGCGCGTTATACTCCACATTTGATTCTTTATACAGGGCACATCGTTCGGTTTGCCCTATGTTAACTCTCTTCTCCGTCAAATCCAATTCAAATATAGTATTTAAATTTTCAAGGCCAAATAAATCTAATTGGTCGTATCTCCGCCGCTATTGGGGTTACGAAGACATTTCGGAGCTCGTTATATTCCACATTTGATTCTTTATACAGGGCACATCGTTCGGTTTGCCCTATGTTAACTCTCTTCTCCGTCAAATCCAATTCAAATATAGTATTTAAATTTTCAAGGCCAAATAAGTCTAATTGGTCGTATGTCCGCCGCTATTGGGGTTACGAAGACATTTCGGAGCGCGTTATACTACACATTTGATTCTTTATACAGGGCACATCGTTCGGTTTGCCCTATGTTAACTCTCTTCCCTGTCAAATCCAATGCAATTATAGTATTTAAATTATCAAGGCCAAATAAATCTAATTGATCGTATCTCCGCTACTATTGGGGTTATCTAGGCAATTCGATGCGCGTAATAATCCACATTTGATTATTTATACAGGGAACAGCGTTCGATTTGCCCAACGTTAACACTCTTCCCTGTCAATTCCAATGCAATTATAGTATTTAAATGTTCAAGGCCAAATAAATCTAATTGATCGTATCTCCGCCGCTATTGGCGTTACGAAGACATTTCGGAGCTCGTTATACTCCACATTTGATTCTTTATACAGGGCACATCGTTCGTTTTGCCCTATGTTAACTCTCTTCCCTGTCAAATCCAATGCAATTATAGTATTTAAATTATCAAGGCCAAATAAATCTAATTGATCGTATCTCCGCCGCTATTGGGGTGACGAAGACATTTCGGAGCGCGTTATACTACACATTTGATTCTTTATACAGGGCACATCGTTCGGTTTGCCCTATGTTATCTCTCTACCCCGTCAAATCCAATGCAATTATAGTATTTACGTTTTCAAGGCCAAATAAATCTAATTGAACGTATCTCCGCTGCTATTTTGGTTATCTAGGCAATTCGATGCGCGTAATACTCCACATTTGATTCTTTATACAGGGCATATCGTTCGTTTTGCCCAACGTTAACTGTCTTCCCTGTCAAATCCAATGCAATTATATTTTTTAAATTATCAAGGCCAAATAAATCTAATTGATCGTATCTCCGCTGCTACTGGAGTTACGAAGACATTTCGGAGCGCGTTATACTCCACATTTGATTCTTTATACAGCGCAAATCGTTGGGTTTGCCCTACGTTAACTCTCTTCCCTGTCAAATCCAATGCAATTATAGTATTAAATTATCAAGGCCAAATAAATCTAATTGATGGTATCTCCGCCGCTATTGGGGTTACGAAGACATTTCGGAGCGCGTTATACTACACATTTGATTCTTCATACAGGGCACATCGTTCGGTTTGCCCTATGTTAACTGTCTTCACTGTCATATCCAATGCAATTATAGTATTTAAATTTTCAAGGCCAAATAAATCTAATTGATCGTATCTCCGCTGCTATTGGGGTTACGAAGATAAGTCGATGCGCGTTATACTCCACATTTGCGTCTTTATAAAGGGTACATCGTTCGGTTTGCCCAGCGTTAACACTCTTCCCTGTCATATCCAATGCAATTATAGTTTTTAAATTATCAAGGCCAAATAAATCTAATCGATCGTATCTCCGCTGCTATTGGGGTTACGAAGACATTTCGGAGCGCGTTATACTCCACATTTGATTCTTTATACAGGGCAAATCGTTGGGTTTGCCCTACGTTAACTATCTTCCCTGTCAAATCCAATGCAATTATAGTATTTAAATTATCAAGGCCAAATAAATCTAATTGATCGTATCTCCGCTGCTATTGGGGTTATCTAGGCAATTCGATGCGCGTAATACTCCACATTTGATTCTTTATACAGGGCACATCGTTCGGTTTGCCCTATGTTAAATCTCTTCCCCGTCAAATCCAATGCAATTATAGTATTTACGTTTTCAAGGCCAAATAAATCTAATTGAATGTATCTCCGCTGCTATTGGGGTTATCTAGGCAATTCGATGCGCGTAATACTCCACATTTGATTCTTTATACACGGCACATCGTTCGTTTTGCCCAACGTTAACTCTCTTCCCTGTCAAATCCAATGCAATTATAGTTTTTAAATTATCAAGGCCAAATAAATCTAATTGATCGTATCTCCGCTGCTATTGGGGTTACGAAGACATTTCGGAGCGCGTTATACTCCACATTTGATTCTTTATACAGGGCAAATCGTTGGGTTTGCCCTACGTTAACTATCTTCCCTGTCAAATCCAATGCAATTATAGTATTTAAATTATCAAGGCCAAATAAATCTAATTGATCGTATCTCCGCTGCTATTGGGGTTATCTAGGCAATTCGATGCGCGTAATACTCCACATTTGATTCTTTATACACGGCACATCGTTCGTTTTGCCCAACGTTAACTGTCTTCCCTGTCAAATCCAATGCAATTATATTTTTTAAATTATCAAGGCCAAATAAATCTAATTGATCGTATCTCCGCTGCTACTGGAGTTACGAAGACATTTCGGAGCGCGTTATACTCCACATTTGATTCTTTATACAGCGCAAATCGTTGGGTTTGCCCTACGTTAACTCTCTTCCCTGTCAAATCCAATGCAATTATAGTTTTTAAATTATCAAGGCCAAATAAATCTAATTGATCGTATCTCCGCCGCTATTGGGGTGACGAAGACATTTCGGAGCGCGTTATACTACACATTTGATTCTTTATACAGGGCACATCGTTCGGTTTGCCCTATGTTATCTCTCTACCCCGTCAAATCCAATGCAATTATAGTATTTACGTTTTCAAGGCCAAATAAATCTAATTGAACGTATCTCCGCTGCTATTTTGGTTATCTAGGCAATTCGATGCGCGTAATACTCCACATTTGATTCTTTATACAGGGCATATCGTTCGTTTTGCCCAACGTTAACTGTCTTCCCTGTCAAATCCAATGCAATTATATTTTTTAAATTATCAAGGCCAAATAAATCTAATTGATCGTATCTCCGCTGCTACTGGAGTTACGAAGACATTTCGGAGCGCGTTATACTCCACATTTGATTCTTTATACAGCGCAAATCGTTGGGTTTGCCCTACGTTAACTCTCTTCCCTGTCAAATCCAATGCAATTATAGTATTTAAATTATCAAGGCCAAATAAATCTAATTGATGGTATCTCCGCCGCTATTGGGGTTACGAAGACATTTCGGAGCGCGTTATACTACACATTTGATTCTTCATACAGGGCACATCGTTCGGTTTGCCCTATGTTAACTGTCTTCCCTGTCATATCCAATGCAATTATAGTTTTTAAATTATCAAGGCCAAATAAATCTAATCGATCGTATCTCCGCTGCTATTGGGGTTACGAAGACATTTCGGAGCGCGCTATACTCCACATTTGATTCTTTATACAGGGCAAATCGTTGGGTTTGCCCTACGTTAACTATCTTCCCTGTCAAATCCAATGCAATTATAGTATTTAAATTATCAAGGCCAAATAAATCTAATTGATCGTATCTCCGCTGCTATTGGGGTTATCTAGGCAATTCGATGCGCGTAATACTCCACATTTGATTCTTTATACAGGGCACATCGTTCGGTTTGCCCTATGTTAAATCTCTTCCCCGTCAAATCCAATGCAATTATAGTATTTACGTTTTCAAGGCCAAATAAATCTAATTGAATGTATCTCCGCTGCTATTGGGGTTATCTAGGCAATTCGATGCGCGTAATACTCCACATTTGATTCTTTATACAGGGCACATCGTTCGTTTTGCCCAACGTTAACTGTCTTCCCTGTCAAATCCAATGCAATTATAGTTTTTAAATTATCAAGGCCAAATAAATCTATTTGATCGTATCTCCGCTGCTAATGGAGTTACGAAGACATTTCGGAGCGCGTTATACTCCACATTTGATTCTTTATACAGCGCAAATCGTTGGGTTTGCCCTACGTTAACTCTCTTCCCTGTCAAATCCAATGCAATTATAGTATTTAAATTATCAAGGCCAAATAAATCTAATTGATGGTATCTCCGCCGCTATTGGGGTTACGAAGACATTTCGGAGCGCGTTATACTACACATTTGATTCTTTATACAGGGCACATCGTTCGGTTTGCCCTATGTTAACTATCTTCCCTGTCAAATCCAATGCAATTATAGTATTTGAATTATCAAGGCCAAATAAATCTAATTGATCGTATCTCCGCTGCTATTGGGGTTATCTAGGCAATTCGATGCGCGTAATACTCCACATTTGATTCTTTATACAGGGCACATCGTTCGGTTTGCCCTATGTTAAATCTCTTCCCCGTCAAATCCAATGCAATTATAGTATTTACGTTTTCAAGGCCAAATAAATCTAATTGAATGTATCTCCGCTGCTATTGGGGTTATCTAGGCAATTCGATGCGCGTAATGCTCCACATTTGATTCTTTATACACGGCACATCGTTCGTTTTGCCCAACGTTAACTCTCTTCCCTGTCAAATCCAATGCAATTATAGTTTTTAAATTATCAAGGCCAAATAAATCTATTTGATCGTATCTCCGCTGCTATTGGGGTTACGAAGACATTTCGGAGCGCGTTATACTCCACATTTGATTCTTTATACAGGGCAAATCGTTGGGTTTGCCCTACGTTAACTCTCTTCCCTGTCAAATCCAATGCAATTATAGTATTTAAATTATCAAGGCCAAATAAATCTAATTGATCGTATCTCCGCCGCTATTGGCGTTACGAAGACATTTCGGAGCTCGTTATACTCCACATTTGATTCTTTATACAGGGCACATCGTTCGGTTTGCCCTATGTTAACTCTCTTCTCCGTCAAATCCAATTCAAATATAGTATTTAAATTTTCAGGACCAAATAAATCTAATTGGTCGTATCTCCGCCGCTATTGGGGTTACGAAGACATTTCGGAGCGCTTTATACTACACATTTGATTCTTTATACAGGGCACATCGTTCGTTTTGCCCAACGTTAACTCTCTTCCCTGTCAAATCCAATGCAATTATAGTTTTTAAATTATCAAGGCCAAATAAATCTAATTGATCGTATCTCCGCCGCTATTGGGGTGACGAAGACATTTCGGAGCGCGTTATACTACACATTTGATTCTTTATACAGGGCACATCGTTCGGTTTGCCCTATGTTATCTCTCTACCCCGTCAAATCCAATGCAATTATAGTATTTACGTTTTCAAGGCCAAATAAATCTAATTGAACGTATCTCCGCTGCTATTTTGGTTATCTAGGCAATTCGATGCGCGTAATACTCCACATTTGATTCTTTATACAGGGCATATCGTTCGTTTTGCCCAACGTTAACTGTCTTCCCTGTCAAATCCAATGCAATTATATTTTTTAAATTATCAAGGCCAAATAAATCTAATTGATCGTATCTCCGCTGCTACTGGAGTTACGAAGACATTTCGGAGCGCGTTATACTCCACATTTGATTCTTTATACAGCGCAAATCGTTGGGTTTGCCCTACGTTAACTCTCTTCCCTGTCAAATCCAATGCAATTATAGTATTTAAATTATCAAGGCCAAATAAATCTAATTGATGGTATCTCCGCCGCTATTGGGGTTACGAAGACATTTCGGAGCGCGTTATACTACACATTTGATTCTTCATACAGGGCACATCGTTCGGTTTGCCCTATGTTAACTGTCTTCACTGTCATATCCAATGCAATTATAGTATTTAAATTTTCAAGGCCAAATAAATCTAATTGATCGTATCTCCGCTGCTATTGGGGTTACGAAGATAAGTCGATGCGCGTTATACTCCACATTTGCGTCTTTATAAAGGGTACATCGTTCGGTTTGCCCAGCGTTAACACTCTTCCCTGTCATATCCAATGCAATTATAGTTTTTAAATTATCAAGGCCAAATAAATCTAATCGATCGTATCTCCGCTGCTATTGGGGTTACGAAGACATTTCGGAGCGCGTTATACTCCACATTTGATTCTTTATACAGGGCAAATCGTTGGGTTTGCCCTACGTTAACTATCTTCCCTGTCAAATCCAATGCAATTATAGTATTTAAATTATCAAGGCCAAATAAATCTAATTGATCGTATCTCCGCTGCTATTGGGGTTATCTAGGCAATTCGATGCGCGTAATACTCCACATTTGATTCTTTATACAGGGCACATCGTTCGGTTTGCCCTATGTTAAATCTCTTCCCCGTCAAATCCAATGCAATTATAGTATTTACGTTTTCAAGGCCAAATAAATCTAATTGAATGTATCTCCGCTGCTATTGGGGTTATCTAGGCAATTCGATGCGCGTAATACTCCACATTTGATTCTTTATACACGGCACATCGTTCGTTTTGCCCAACGTTAACTCTCTTCCCTGTCAAATCCAATGCAATTATAGTTTTTAAATTATCAAGGCCAAATAAATCTAATTGATCGTATCTCCGCTGCTATTGGGGTTACGAAGACATTTCGGAGCGCGTTATACTCCACATTTGATTCTTTATACAGGGCAAATCGTTGGGTTTGCCCTACGTTAACTATCTTCCCTGTCAAATCCAATGCAATTATAGTATTTAAATTATCAAGGCCAAATAAATCTAATTGATCGTATCTCCGCTGCTATTGGGGTTATCTAGGCAATTCGATGCGCGTAATACTCCACATTTGATTCTTTATACACGGCACATCGTTCGTTTTGCCCAACGTTAACTCTCTTCCCTGTCAAATCCAATGCAATTATAGTTTTTAAATTATCAAGGCCAAATAAATCTAATTGATCGTATCTCCGCTGCTATTGGGGTTACGAAGACATTTCGGAGCGCGTTATACTCCACATTTGATTCTTTATACAGGGCAAATCGTTGGGTTTGCCCTACGTTAACTCTCTTCCCTGTCAAATCCAATGCAATTATAGTATTTAAATTATCAAGGCCAAATAAATCTAATTGATCGTATCTCCGCCGCTATTGGCGTTACGAAGACATTTCGGAGCTCGTTATACTCCACATTTGATTCTTTATACAGGGCACATCGTTCGGTTTGCCCTATGTTAACTCTCTTCTCCGTCAAATCCAATTCAAATATAGTATTTAAATTTTCAGGACCAAATAAATCTAATTGGTCGTATCTCCGCCGCTATTGGGGTTACGAAGACATTTCGGAGCGCGTTATACTACACATTTGATTCTTTATACAGGGCACATTGTTCGGTTTGCCCTATGTTAACTCTCTTCCCCGTCAAATCTAATGCAATTATAGTATTTAAATTTTCTAGGTCAAATAAATCTAATTGAACGTATCTCCGCCGCTATTGGGGTTACGAAGACATTTCTTAGCGCATTATAATCCACATTTGATTCTTTATACAGGGCACATCGTTGGGTTTGCCCTACGTTAACTCTGTTCCCTGTCAAATCCAATGCAATTATAGTATTTAAATTATCAAGGCCAAATAAATCTAATTGATCGTATCTCCGCTGCTATTGGGGTTATCTAGGCAATTCGATGCGCGTAATACTCCACATTTGATTCTTTATACGATGCACATCACCCGGTTCCTAACCCATAAGTATATAAACCTATAACGTTCTGTGGTATTACGTTATAAAGTAATACGGTACAACGTTTTACAATATAACGTATGACATTATGTGGTCTTACGATATAACGTATAACGTTATGTAGCATTGCGTTATAACGTATAACGTTATGTAGCATTACGATATAACGTATAACGTTATGTAGCATTACGATATAACGTATAACATTATATAGCATTACGATATAACGTACAACGTTATATAGTATTACGTTATAACGTATGACGTTGTGTAGCATTACCATATAACGTATGACGTTATGTAGTATTACGATATAACGTATAACGTTATATAGCATTACGTTATAACGTATAACATCATATGCTAATACGTTATATCGTATAACGTTATGTTGCATTACGATATAACGTATAACGTTATATAGCATTACGTTATAACGTACGACGTTATGTAGCATTACCATATAACGTATAACGTTATGTAGCATTACGATATAACGTATAACCTTATATGGTAATACGTTATAACGTATAACGTTATGTAGCATTACAATATAACGTATAACGTTATGTAGCATTACGATATAACGTATAACGTTATGTTGCATTACGATATAACGTATAACGTTATGTGGCATAACGATATAACGTACAACATCATATGCTAATACGTTATATCGTATAACGTTATGTAGCATTACGATATAACGTATAACGTTATGTAGCTTTATGATATAACGTATAACGTTATGTAGCATTACGATATAACGTATAACGGTATGTAGCATTACGATATAACGTATAACGTTATGTAGCATTTCGATATAACGTATATCGTTATGTAGCATTACGATATAACGTATAACTTCATATGCTAATACGTTATATCGTATAACGTTATGTAGCATTACGATATAACGTATAACGTTATATAGCATTACGTTATAACGTATGACGTTATGTAGCATTACCGTATAACGTATAACGTTATGTAGCATTACGATATAACGTATAACGGTATGTAGCATTACGATATAACGTATAACGTTATGTAGCATTTCGATATAACGTATATCGTTATGTAGCATTACGATATAACGTATAACTTCATATGCTAATACGTTATATCGTATAACGTTATGTAGCATTACGATATAACGTATAACGTTATATAGCATTACGTTATAATGTATGACGTTATGTAGCATTACCGTATAACGTATAACGTTATGTAGCATTACGATATAACGTATAACGTTATATGGTAATACGTTATAACGTATAACGTTATGTAGCATTACAATATAACGTATAACGTTATGTAGCATTACGATATAACGTATAACGTTATGTTGCATTACGATATAACGTATAACGTTATGTGGCATAACGATATAACGTATAACATCATATGCTAATACGTTATATCGTATAACGTTATGTAGCATTACGATATAACGTATAACGTTATGTAGCATTATGATATAACGTATAACGATATGTAACATTACGATATAACGTATAACGATATGTAATATTACGATATAACGTATAACGTTATGCAGCATTACGATATAACGTTTAACGTTATGTAGCATTACGATATAACGTATAGCGGTATGTAGCATTACGATATAACGTATAACGTTATGTAGCATTACGATATAACGTATATCGTTATATAGTATTACGTTATGTAGCATAACGATATAACGTATAACGTTATATGCTAATACGTTATATCGTATAACGTTATGTAACATTACGATATAACGTATAACGTTATGTAGCATTACGATATAACGTATAACGTTATGTAGCATTAGGATATAACGTATAACGTTATGTAGCATTACGATATAACGTATAACGTTATGTAGAATAACGATATAACGTATAATGTTATGTAGCTTTACGATATAACGTCTAACGTTATGTAGCATTACCATATAACGTATAAGGTCATGTAGCATTACGATATAACGAGTAACGTTATGTAGCATTACGTTATAACGTATAACTTTTTGTAGCATAACGATATAACGTAAAAACGTTATGTAGCTTTACGATATAACGTATAACGTTATATGCTAATACGTTATATCGTATAACGTTATGTAACATTACGATATAACGTATAACGTTATATAGCATTACGTTATAACGTATGACGTTATGTAGCATTACCGTATAACGTATAACGTTATGTAGCATTACGATATAACGTATAACGGTATGTAGCAATACGATATAACGTATAACGTTATGTAGCATTTCGATATAACGTATATCGTTATGTAGCATTACGATATAACGTATAACTTCATATGCTAATACGTTATATCGTATAACGTTATGTAGCATTACGATATAACGTATAACGTTATATAGCATTACGTTATAACGTATGACGTTATGTAGCATTACCGTATAACGTATAACGTTATGTAGCATTACGATATAACGTATAACGTTATATGGTAATACGTTATAACGTATAACGTTATGTAGCATTACAATATAACGTATAACGTTATGTAGCATTACGATATAACGTATAACGTTATGTTGCATTACGATATAACGTATAACGTTATGTGGCATAACGATATAACGTATAACATCATATGCTAATACGTTATATCGTATAACGTTATGTAGCATTACGATATAACGTATAACGTTATGTAGCATTATGATATAACGTATAACGATATGTAACATTACGATATAACGTATAACGATATGTAATATTACGATATAACGTATAACGTTATGCAGCATTACGATATAACGTTTAACGTTATGTAGCATTACGATATAACGTATAGCGGTATGTAGCATTACGATATAACGTATAACGTTATGTAGCATTACGATATAACGTATATCGTTATATAGTATTACGTTATGTAGCATAACGATATAACGTATAACGTTATATGCTAATACGTTATATCGTATAACGTTATGTAACATTACGATATAACGTATAACGTTATGTAGCATTACGATATAACGTATAACGTTATGTAGCATTAGGATATAACGTATAACGTTATGTAGCATTACGATATAACGTATAACGTTATGTAGAATAACGATATAACGTATAATGTTATGTAGCTTTACGATATAACGTCTAACGTTATGTAGCATTACCATATAACGTATAAGGTCATGTAGCATTACGATATAACGAGTAACGTTATGTAGCATTACGTTATAACGTATAACTTTTTGTAGCATAACGATATAACGTAAAAACGTTATGTAGCTTTACGATATAACGTATAACGTTATATGCTAATACGTTATATCGTATAACGTTATGTAACATTACGATATAACGTATAACGTTATATAGCATTACGTTATAACGTATGACGTTATGTAGCATTACCGTATAACGTATAACGTTATGTAGCATTACGATATAACGTATAACGGTATGTAGCAATACGATATAACGTATAACGTTATGTAGCATTTCGATATAACGTATATCGTTATGTAGCATTACGATATAACGTATAACTTCATATGCTAATACGTTATATCGTATAACGTTATGTAGCATTACGATATAACGTATAACGTTATATAGCATTACGTTATAACGTATGACGTTATGTAGCATTACCGTATAACGTATAACGTTATGTAGCATTACGATATAACGTATAACGTTATATGGTAATACGTTATAACGTATAACGTTATGTAGCATTACAATATAACGTATAACGTTATGTAGCATTACGATATAACGTATAACGTTATGTTGCATTACGATATAACGTATAACGTTATGTGGCATAACGATATAACGTATAACATCATATGCTAATACGTTATATCGTATAACGTTATGTAGCATTACGATATAACGTATAACGTTATGTAGCATTATGATATAACGTATAACGATATGTAACATTACGATATAACGTATAACGATATGTAATATTACGATATAACGTATAACGGTATGCAGCATTACGACATAACGTTTAACGTTATGTAGCATTACGATATAACGTATAGCGGTATGTAGCATTACGATATAACGTATAACGTTATGTAGCATTACGATATAACGTATATCGTTATATAGTATTACGTTATGTAGCATAACGATATAACGTATAACGTTATATGCTAATATGTTATATCGTATAAAGTTATGTAACATTACGATATAACGTATAACGTTATGTAGCATTACGATATAACGTATAACGTTATGTAGCATTAGGATATAACGTATAACGTTATGTAGCATTACGATATAACGTATATCGTTATGTAGAATAACGATATAACGTATAATGTTATGTAGCTTTACGATATAACGTCTAACGTTATGTAGCATTACCATATAACGTATAAGGTCATGTAGCATTACGATATAACGAGTAACGTTATGTAGCATTACGTTATAACGTATAACATTTTGTAGCATAACGATATAACGTAAAAACGTTATGTAGCTTTACGATATAACGTATAACGTTATATGCTAATACGTTATATCGTATAACGTTATGTAACATTACGATATAACGTATAACGTTATGTAGCATTACGATATAACGTATAACGTTATGTAGCATTAGGATATAACGTATAACGTTATGTAGCATTACGATATAACGTATAACGTTATGTAGCATTACGATATAACGTATAACTTTATGTAGCATTACGGTATAACGTATAACGTTATGTAGCATTACGATATAACGTATATCGTTATGTAGCATTACGATATAACGTATAACGTTATGTAGCATTACGATATAACGTACAACGTTATATAGTATTACGTTATAACGTATAACGTTATGTAGCATTACGATATAACGTATAACGTTATATGGCAATACGTTATAACGTATAACGTTATGTAGCATTACGATATAACGTATAACGTTATGTAGCATTGCGATATAACGTATAACGTTATGTAGCATTGCGATATAACGTATAACGTTATGTAGCACTACGATATAACGTATAACGTTATGTAGCATTACGATATAACGTATATCGTTATGTAGCATTACGATATAACGTTTAACGTTATGTAGCATTACGTTATAACGTACAACGTTATATAGTATTACGTTATAACGTATAACGTTATGTAGCATTACGATATAACTTATAACGTTATATGGCAATACGTTATAACGTATAACGTTATGTAGCATTACGATATAACGTATAACGTTATGTAGCATTACGATATAACGTATAACGTTATGTAGCATTACGATATAACGTATAACGTTATGTTGCATTACGATATAACGTATAACGTTATGTAGCATTACGATATAACGTATAATGTTATGTGGCATTACAATATAACGTATAACGTTATATGCTAATACGTTTTATCGTATAACTTTATGTAACATTACGATATAACGTATAACGTTATGTAGCATTACGATATAACGTATAACGTTATGTAGCATTACGATATAACGTATAACGTTATGTAACATTTCGATATAACGTATAACGTTATGTAGCATTAGGATATAACGTATAACGTTATGTAGCATTACGATATAACGTATATCGTTATGTAGCATTATGATATAACGTATAACGTTATGTAGCATTACGATATAACGTATAACGGTATGTAGCATTACGATATAACGTATAACGTTATGTAGCATTTCCATATAACGTATATCGTTATGTAGCATTACGATATAACGTATAACTTCATATGCTAATACGTTATATCGTATAACGTTATGTAGCATTACGATATAACGTATAACGTTATATAGCATTACGTTATAACGTATGACGTTATGTAGCATTACCGTATATCGTATAAAGTTATGTAGCATTACGATATAACGTATAACGTTATGTAGCATTACGATACAACGTACAACGTTATATAGTATTACGTTATAACGTATAACGCTATATAGCATAACGATATAACGTATAACGTTATGTAGCATTACGATATAACGTATAACGTTATATGGTAATATGTTATAACGTAAAACGTTATGTTGCATTACGAAATAACGTATAACGTTATGTAGCATTACGATATAACGTATAACGTTATGAAGCATTACGATATAACGTATAACGTTATGTAGCATTACGGTATAACGTATGACGTTATGTAGCATTACGATATAACGTCTAACGTTATGTAGCATTACGATATAACGTATAACGTTATGTAGCATTACGATATAGCGTATAACGTTATGTAGCATTACGTTATAACGTATAACGTTATGTAGCATAACGATATAACGTATTACGTTATGTAGCATAACGATATAACGTATAACATTATATAGCATTACGATATAACGTACAACGTTATATAGTATTACCGTATATCGTATAAAGTTATGTAGCATTACGATATAACGTATAACGTTATGTAGCATTACGATACAACGTACAACGTTATATAGTATTACGTTATAACGTATAACGCTATATAGCATAACGATATAACGTATAACGTTATGTAGCATTACGATATAACGTATAACGTTATATGGTAATATGTTATAACGTAAAACGTTATGTTGCATTACGAAATAACGTATAACGTTATGTAGCATTACGATATAACGTATAACGTTATGAAGCATTACGATATAACGTATAACGTTATGTAGCATTACGGTATAACGTATGACGTTATGTAGCTAGACGATATAACGTATAACGTTATGTAGCATTACGATATAACGTATAACGTTATGTAGAATTACGATATAACGTATAACGTTATGTAGCATTACGATATAACGTATAACGTTATGTGGCATTACGATATAACGTATAACGTTATGTAGCATTTCGATATAACGTATATCGTTATGTAGCATTACGATATAACGTATAACTTCATATGCTAATACGTTATATCGTATAACGTTATGTAGCATTACGATATAACGTATAACGTTATATAGCATTACGTTATAACGTATGACGTTATGTAGCATTACCGTATACCGTATAACGTTATGTAGCATTACGATATAACGTATAACGTTATGTAGCATTACGATACAACGTACAACGTTATATAGTATTACGTTATAACGTATAACGCTATATAGCATAACGATATAACGTATAATGTTATGTAGCATTACGATATAACGTATAACGTTATATGGTAATACGTTATAACGTATAACGTTATGTTGCATTACGATATAACGTATAACGTTATGTAGCATTTCCATATAACGTATATCGTTATGTAGCATTACGATATAACGTATAACTTCATATGCTAATACGTTATATCGTATAACGTTATGTAGCATTACGATATAACGTATAACGTTATATAGCATTACGTTATAACGTATGACGTTATGTAGCATTACCGTATATCGTATAAAGTTATGTAGCATTACGATATAACGTATAACGTTATGTAGAATTACGATATAACGTATATCGTTATGTAGCATTACGATATAACGTATAACTTCATATGCTAATACGTTATATCGTATAACGTTATGTAGCATTACAATATAACGTATAACGTTATGTAGCATTACGATATAACGTATAACGTTATGTTGCATTACGATATAACGTATAACGTTATGTGGCATAACGATATAACGTATAACATCATATGCTAATACGTTATATCGTATAACGTTATGTAGCATTACGATATAACGTATAACGTTATGTAGCATTATGATATAACGTATAACGATATGTAACATTACGATATAACGTATAATGATATGTAATATTACGATATAACGTATAACGTTATGCAGCATTACGATATAACGTATAACGTTATGTAGCATTACGATATAACGTATAGCGGTATGTAGCATTACGATATAACGTATAACGTTATGTAGCATTACGATATAACGTATAACGTTATGTAGAATTACGATATAACGTATATCGTTATGTAGCATTACGATATAACGTATAACTTCATATGCTAATACGTTATATCGTATAACGTTATGTAGCATTACAATATAACGTATAACGTTATGTAGCATTACGATATAACGTATAACGTTATGTTGCATTACGATATAACGTATAACGTTATGTGGCATAACGATATAACGTATAACATCATATGCTAATACGTTATATCGTATAACGTTATGTAGCATTACGATATAACGTATAACGTTATGTAGCATTATGATATAACGTATAACGATATGTAACATTACGATATAACGTATAATGATATGTAATATTACGATATAACGTATAACGTTATGCAGCATTACGATATAACGTATAACGTTATGTAGCATTACGATATAACGTATAGCGGTATGTAGCATTACGATATAACGTATAACGTTATGTAGCATTACGATATAACGTATATCGTTATATAGTATTACGTTATGTAGCGTAACGATATAACGTATAACGTTATATGCTAATACGTTATATCGTATAACGTTATGTAACATTACGATGTAACGTATAACGTTATGTAGCATTACGATATAACGTATAACGTTATGTAGCATTAGGATATAACGTATAACGTTATGTAGCATTACGATATAAGGTATAACGTTATGTAGAATAACGATATAACGTATAATGTTATGTAGCTTGACGATATAACGTCTAACGTTATGTAGCATTACCATATAACGTATAAGGTCATGTAGCATTACGATATAACGAGTAACGTTATGTAGCATTACGTTATAACGTATAACTTTATGTAGCATAACGATATAACGTAAAAACGTTATGTAGCTTTACGATATAACGTATAACGTTATATGCTAATACGTTATATCGTATAACGTTATGTAACATTACGATATAACGTATAACGTTATGTAGCATTACGATATAACGTATAACGTTATGTAGAATTACGATATAACGTATATCGTTATGTAGCATTACGATATAACGTATAACTTCAGATGCTAATACGTTATATCGTATAACGTTATGTAGCATTACAATATAACGTATAACGTTATGTAGCATTACGATATAACGTATAACGTTATGTTGCATTACGATATAACGTATAACGTTATGTGGCATAACGATATAACGTATAACATCATATGCTAATACGTTATATCGTATAACGTTATGTAGCATTACGATATAACGTATAGCGTTATGTAGCATTATGATATAACGTATAACGATATGTAACATTACGATATAACGTATAATGATATGTAATATTACGATATAACGTATAACGTTATGCAGCATTACGATATAACGTATAACGTTATGTAGCATTACGATATAACGTATAGCGGTATGTAGCATTACGATATAACGTATAACGTTATGTAGCATTACGATATAACGTATATCGTTATATAGTATTACGTTATGTAGCGTAACGATATAACGTATAACGTTATATGCTAATACGTTATATCGTATAACGTTATGTAACATTACGATGTAACGTATAACGTTATGTAGCATTACGATATAACGTATAACGTTATGTAGCATTAGGATATAACGTATAACGTTATGTAGCATTACGATATAAGGTATAACGTTATGTAGAATAACGATATAACGTATAATGTTATGTAGCTTGACGATATAACGTATATCGTTATGTAGCATTACGATATAACGTATAACGTTATGTTGCATTACGATATAACGTATAACGTTATGTTGCATTACGATATAACGTATAACGTTATGTAGCATTACGATATAACGTATAATGTTATGTGGCATTACAATATAACGTATAACGTTATATGCTAATACGTTTTATCGTATAACGTTATGTAACATTACGATATAACGTATAACGTTATGTAGCATTACGTTATAACGTATAATGTTATGTGGCATTACAATATAACGTATAACGTTATATGCTAATACGTTTTATCGTATAACGTTATGTAACATTACGATATAACGTATAACGTTATGTAGCATTACGTTATAACGTATAACGTTATGTAGCATTACGATATAACGTATAACGTTATATGGCAATACGTTATAACGTATAACGTTATGTAGCATTACGATATAACGTATAACGTTATGTAGCATTACGATATAACGTATAACGTTATGTAACATTTCGATA
Organism: Bombus lapidarius; assembly: GCA_936014575.1. Taxonomy (NCBI): domain Eukaryota; kingdom Metazoa; phylum Arthropoda; class Insecta; order Hymenoptera; family Apidae; genus Bombus; species Bombus lapidarius. Next base: position 78,753 of record CAKXZU010000098.1, on the reverse strand, counting down.
TAACGTATAACGTTATGTAGCATTAGGATATAACGTATAACGTTATGTAGCATTACGATATAACGTATATCGTTATGTAGCATTATGATATAACGTATAACGTTATGTAGCATTACGATATAACGTATAACGGTATGTAGCATTACGATATAACGTATAACGTTATGTAGCATTTCGATATAACGTATATCGTTATGTAGCATTACGATATAACGTATAACTTCATATGCTAATACGTTATATCGTATAACGTTATGTAGCATTACGATATAACGTATAACGTTATATAGCATTACGTTATAACGTATGACGTTATGTAGCATTACCGTATATCGTATAAAGTTATGTAGCACTACGATATAACGTATAACGTTATGTAGCATTACGATACAACGTACAACGTTATATAGTATTACGTTATAACGTATAACGCTATATAGCATAACGATATAACGTATAACGTTATGTAGCATTACGATATAACGTATAACGTTATATGGTAATATGTTATAACGTAAAACGTTATGTTGCATTACGAAATAACGTATAACGTTATGTAGCATTACGATATAACGTATAACGTTATGAAGCATTACGGTATAACGTATAACGTTATGTAGCATTACGGTATAACGTATAACGTTATGTAGCATTACGATATAACGTCTAACGTTATGTAGCATTACGATATAACGTATAACGTTATGTAGCATTACGATATAGCGTATAACGTTATGTAGCATTACGTTATAACGTATAACGTTATGTAGCATAACGATATAACGTATTACGTTATGTAGCATAACGATATAACGTATTACGTTATGTAGCTAGACGATATAACGTATAACGTTATGTAGCATTACGATATAACGTATAACGTTATGTAGAATTACGATATAACGTATAACGTTATGTAGCATTACGATATAACGTATAACGTTATGTGGCATTACGATATAACGTATAACGTTATGTAGCATTTCGATATAACGTATATCGTTATGTAGCATTACGATATAACGTATAACTTCATATGCTAATACGTTATATCGTATAACGTTATGTAGCATTACGATATAACGTATAACGTTATATAGCATTACGTTATAACGTATGACGATATGTAGCATTACCGTATATCGTATAACGTTATGTAGCATTACGATATAACGTATAACGTTATGTAGCTTTATGATATAACGTATAACGATATGTAACATTACGATATAACGTATAACGATATGTAACGTTACGATATAACGTATAACGTTATGCAGCATTACGATATAACGTATTACGTTATGTAGCTAGACGATATAACGTATAACGTTATGTAGCATTACGATATAACGTATAACGTTATGTAGAATTACGATATAACGTATATCGTTATGTAGCATTACGATATAACGTATAACTTCAGATGCTAATACGTTATATCGTATAACGTTATGTAGCATTACAATATAACGTATAACGTTATGTAGCATTACGATATAACGTATAACGTTATATTGCATTACGATATAACGTATAACGTTATGTGGCATAACGATATAACGTATAACATCATATGCTAATACGTTATATCGTATAACGTTATGTAGCATTACGATATAACGTATAGCGTTATGTAGCATTATGATATAACGTATAACGATATGTAACATTACGATATAACGTATAATGATATGTAATATTACGATATAACGTATAACGTTATGCAGCATTACGATATAACGTATAACGTTATGTAGCATTACGATATAACGTATAGCGGTATGTAGCATTACGATATAACGTATAACGTTATGTAGCATTACGATATAACGTATATCGTTATATAGTATTACGTTATGTAGCGTAACGATATAACGTATAACGTTATATGCTAATACGTTATATCGTATAACGTTATGTAACATTACGATGTAACGTATAACGTTATGTAGCATTACGATATAACGTATAACGTTATGTAGCATTAGGATATAACGTATAACGTTATGTAGCATTACGATATAAGGTATAACGTTATGTAGAATAACGATATAACGTATAATGTTATGTAGCTTGACGATATAACGTATATCGTTATGTAGCATTACGATATAACGTATAACGTTATGTAGCATTACGATATAACGTACAACGTTATATAGTATTACGTTATAACGTATAACGTTATGTAGCATAACGATATAACGTATAACGTTATGTAGCATTACGATATAACGTATAACGTTATATGGTAATACGTTATAACGTATAACGTTATGTAACATTACGATATAACGTATAACGTTATATGGCAATACGTTATAACGTAAAACGTTATGTAGCATTACGATATAACGTATAACGTTATGTGGCATTACGATATATCGTATAACGTTATGTAGCATTACGATATAACGTATAACGTTATGTAGCATTACGATATAACGTATAACGTTATGTAGCATTACGATATAACGTATAACGTTATGTAGCATTACGAGATAACGTATAACGTTATGTAGCATTACGATATAACGTATAACGTTATGTGGCATTACGATATAACGTATAACGTTATATGCTAATACGTTATATCGTATAACTTTATGTAACATTACGATATAACGTGGAACGTTATGTAGCATTACGATATAACGTATAACGTTATGTAGCATTGCGATATAACGTATAACGTTATGTAGCATTGCGATATAACGTATAACGTTATGTAGCACTACGATATAACGTATAACGTTATGTAGCATTACGATATAACGTATATCGTTATGTAGCATTACGATATAACGTTTAACGTTATGTAGCATTACGATATAACGTATAACGTTATGTAGAATTACGATATAACGTATAACGTTATGTAGCATTACGATATAACGTATAACGTTATGTGGCATTACGATATAACGTATAACGTTATGTAGCATTTCGATATAACGTATATCGTTATGTAGCATTACGATATAACGTATAACTTCATATGCTAATACGTTATATCGTATAACGTTATGTAGCATTACGATATAACGTATAACGTTATATAGCATTACGTTATAACGTATGACGATATGTAGCATTACCGTATATCGTATAACGTTATGTAGCATTACGATATAACGTATAACGTTATGTAGCTTTATGATATAACGTATAACGATATGTAACATTACGATATAACGTATAACGATATGTAACGTTACGATATAACGTATAACGTTATGCAGCATTACGATATAACGTATTACGTTATGTAGCTAGACGATATAACGTATAACGTTATGTAGCATTACGATATAACGTATAACGTTATGTAGAATTACGATATAACGTATATCGTTATGTAGCATTACGATATAACGTATAACTTCAGATGCTAATACGTTATATCGTATAACGTTATGTAGCATTACAATATAACGTATAACGTTATGTAGCATTACGATATAACGTATAACGTTATGTTGCATTACGATATAACGTATAACGTTATGTGGCATAACGATATAACGTATAACATCATATGCTAATACGTTATATCGTATAACGTTATGTAGCATTACGATATAACGTATAGCGTTATGTAGCATTATGATATAACGTATAACGATATGTAACATTACGATATAACGTATAATGATATGTAATATTACGATATAACGTATAACGTTATGCAGCATTACGATATAACGTATAACGTTATGTAGCATTACGATATAACGTATAGCGGTATGTAGCATTACGATATAACGTATAACGTTATGTAGCATTACGATATAACGTATATCGTTATATAGTATTACGTTATGTAGCGTAACGATATAACGTATAACGTTATATGCTAATACGTTATATCGTATAACGTTATGTAACATTACGATGTAACGTATAACGTTATGTAGCATTACGATATAACGTATAACGTTATGTAGCATTAGGATATAACGTATAACGTTATGTAGCATTACGATATAAGGTATAACGTTATGTAGAATAACGATATAACGTATAATGTTATGTAGCTTGACGATATAACGTATATCGTTATGTAGCATTACGATATAACGTATAACGTTATGTAGCATTACGATATAACGTACAACGTTATATAGTATTACGTTATAACGTATAACGTTATGTAGCATAACGATATAACGTATAACGTTATGTAGCATTACGATATAACGTATAACGTTATATGGTAATACGTTATAACGTATAACGTTATGTAACATTACGATATAACGTATAACGTTATATGGCAATACGTTATAACGTAAAACGTTATGTAGCATTACGATATAACGTATAACGTTATGTGGCATTACGATATATCGTATAACGTTATGTAGCATTACGATATAACGTATAACGTTATGTAGCATTACGATATAACGTATAACGTTATGTAGCATTACGATATAACGTATAACGTTATGTAGCATTACGAGATAACGTATAACGTTATGTAGCATTACGATATAACGTATAACGTTATGTGGCATTACGATATAACGTATAACGTTATATGCTAATACGTTATATCGTATAACTTTATGTAACATTACGATATAACGTGGAACGTTATGTAGCATTACGATATAACGTATAACGTTATGTAGCATTGCGATATAACGTATAACGTTATGTAGCATTGCGATATAACGTATAACGTTATGTAGCACTACGATATAACGTATAACGTTATGTAGCATTACGATATAACGTATATCGTTATGTAGCATTACGATATAACGTTTAACGTTATGTAGCATTACGATATAACGTACAACGCTATATAGTATTACGTTATAACGTATAACGTTATGTAACATTACGATATAACGTATAACGTTATGTAGCATTACGATATAACGTATAACGTTATGTAGCATTACGATATAACGTATAACGTTATGTAGCATTACGATATAACGTATAATGTTATGTGGCATTACAATATAACGTATAACGTTATATGCTAATACGTTTTATCGTATAACGTTATGTAACATTACGATATAACGTATAACGTTATGTAGCATTACGTTATAACGTATAACGTTATGTAGCATTACGATATAACGTATAACGTTATATGGCAATACGTTATAGCGTATAACGTTATGTAACATTTCGATTTAACGTATAACGTTATGTAGCATTAGGATATAACGTATAACGTTATGTAGCATTACGATATAAAGTATATCGTTATGAAGCATTATGATATAACGTATAACGTTATGTAGCATTACGATATAACGTATAACGGTATGTAGCATTACGATATAACGTAGAGCGTTATGTAGCATTTCGATATAACGTATATCGTTATGTAGCATTACGATATAACGTATAACTTCATATGCTAATACGTTATATCGTATAACGTTATGTAGCATTACGATATAACGTATAACGTTATATAGCATTACGTTATAACGTATGACGTTACGTAGCATTACGATACAACGTACAACGTTATATAGTATTACATTATAACGTATAACGCTATATAGCATAACGATATAACGTATAACGTTATGTAGCATTACGATATAACGTATAACGTTATATGGTAATACGTTATAACGTATAACGTTATGTTGCATTACGATATAACGTATAACGTTATGTAGCATTACGACATAACGTATAACGTTATGAAGCATTACGATATAACGTATAACGTTATGTAGCATTACGGTATAACGTATAACGTTATGTAGCATTACGATATAACGTCTAACGTTATGTAGCATTACGATATAACGTATAACGTTATGTAGCATTACGATATAGCGTATAACGTTATGTAGCATTACGTTATAACGTATAACGTTATGTAGCATAACGATATAACGTATTACGTTATGTAGCTAGACGATATAACGTATAACGTTATGTAGCATTACGATATAACGTATAACGTTATGTAGAATTACGATATAACGTATAACGTTATGTAGCATTACGATATAACGTATAACGTTATGTGGCATTACGATATAACGTATAACGTTATGTAGCATTTCGATATAACGTATATCGTTATGTAGCATTACGATATAACGTATAACTTCATATGCTAATACGTTATATCGTATAACCTTATGTAGCATTACGATACAACGTATAACGTTATATAGCATTACGTTATAACGTATGACGTTATGTAGCATTACCGTATATCGTATAACGTTATGTAGCATTACGATATAACGTATAACGTTATGTAGCATTACGTTATAACGTATAACGTTATGTAGCATAACGATATAACGTATTACGTTATGTAGCTAGACGATATAACGTATAACGTTATGTAGCATTACGATATAACGTATAACGTTATGTAGAATTACGATATAACGTATAACGTTATGTAGCATTACGATATAACGTATAACGTTATGTGGCATTACGATATAACGTATAACGTTATGTAGCATTTCGATATAACGTATATCGTTATGTAGCATTACGATATAACGTATAACTTCATATGCTAATACGTTATATCGTATAACCTTATGTAGCATTACGATATAACGTATAACGTTATATAGCATTACGTTATAACGTATGACGTTATGTAGCATTACCGTATATCGTATAACGTTATGTAGCATTATGATATAACGTATAACGTTATGTAGCATTACGATACAACGTTCAACGTTATATAGTATTACGTTATAACGTATAACGCTATATAGCATAACGATATAACGTATAACGTTATGTAGCATAACGATATAACCTATAACGTTATGTAGCTTTACGATATAACGTATAACGTTATGTAGCATTACGATATAACGTATAACGTTATGTAGCATTACGATACAACCTACAACGTTATATAGTATTTCGATATAACGTATAACGTTATGTAGCATTACGGTATAACGTATAACGTTATGTAGCATTACGATATAACGTCTAACGTTATGTAGCATTACGATATAACGTATAACGTTATGTAGCATTACGATATAGCGTATAACGTTATGTAGCATTACGTTATAACGTATAACGTTATGTAGCATAACGATATAACGTATTACGTTATGTAGCTAGACGATATAACGTATAACGTTATGTAGCATTACGATATAACGTATAACGTTATGTAGAATTACGATATAACGTATAACGTTATGTAGCATTACGATATAACGTATAACGTTATGTGGCATTACGATATAACGCATAACGTTATATGCTAATACGTTATATCGTATAACGTTATGTAACATTACGATATAACGTATAACGTTATGTAGCATTACCATATAACGTATAACTTTATGTAGCATTACGATATAACGTATAACGTTATGTAGCACTACGATATAACGTATATCGTTATGTAGCATTACGATATAACGTATAACGTTATGTAGCATTACGATATAACGTATAACGTTATGTTGCATTACGATATAACGTATAACGTTATGTAGCATTACGATATAACGTATAACGTTATGTGGCATTACGATATAACGTATAACGTTATATGCTAATACGTTATATCGTATAACGTTATGTAACATTACGATATAACGTATAACGTTATGTAGCATTACGATATAACGTATAACTTTATGTAGCATTACGATATAACGTATAACGTTATGTAGAATTACGATATAACGTATAACGTTATGTAGCATTACGATATAACGTATAACGGTATGTAGCATTACGATATAACGTATATCGTTATGTAGCATTACGATATAACGTTTAACGTTATGTAGCATTACGATATAACGTACAACGCTATATAGTATTACGTTATAACGTATAACGTTATGTAACATTACGATATAACGTATAACGTTATGTAGCATTACGATATAACGTATAACGTTATGTAGCATTACGATATAACGTATAACGTTATGTAGCATTACGATATAACGTATAATGTTATGTGGCATTACAATATAACGTATAACGTTATATGCTAATACGTTTTATCGTATAACGTTATGTAACATTACGATATAACGTATAACGTTATGTAGCATTACGTTATAACGTATAACGTTATGTAGCATTACGATATAACGTATAACGTTATATGGCAATACGTTATAGCGTATAACGTTATGTAACATTTCGATTTAACGTATAACGTTATGTAGCATTAGGATATAACGTATAACGTTATGTAGCATTACGATATAAAGTATATCGTTATGAAGCATTATGATATAACGTATAACGTTATGTAGCATTACGATATAACGTATAACGGTATGTAGCATTACGATATAACGTAGAGCGTTATGTAGCATTTCGATATAACGTATATCGTTATGTAGCATTACGATATAACGTATAACTTCATATGCTAATACGTTATATCGTATAACGTTATGTAGCATTACGATATAACGTATAACGTTATATAGCATTACGTTATAACGTATGACGTTACGTAGCATTACGATACAACGTACAACGTTATATAGTATTACATTATAACGTATAACGCTATATAGCATAACGATATAACGTATAACGTTATGTAGCATTACGATATAACGTATAACGTTATATGGTAATACGTTATAACGTATAACGTTATGTTGCATTACGATATAACGTATAACGTTATGTAGCATTACGACATAACGTATAACGTTATGAAGCATTACGATATAACGTATAACGTTATGTAGCATTACGGTATAACGTATAACGTTATGTAGCATTACGATATAACGTCTAACGTTATGTAGCATTACGATATAACGTATAACGTTATGTAGCATTACGATATAGCGTATAACGTTATGTAGCATTACGTTATAACGTATAACGTTATGTAGCATAACGATATAACGTATTACGTTATGTAGCTAGACGATATAACGTATAACGTTATGTAGCATTACGATATAACGTATAACGTTATGTAGAATTACGATATAACGTATAACGTTATGTAGCATTACGATATAACGTATAACGTTATGTGGCATTACGATATAACGTATAACGTTATGTAGCATTTCGATATAACGTATATCGTTATGTAGCATTACGATATAACGTATAACTTCATATGCTAATACGTTATATCGTATAACCTTATGTAGCATTACGATATAACGTATAACGTTATATAGCATTACGTTATAACGTATGACGTTATGTAGCATTACCGTATATCGTATAACGTTATGTAGCATTACGATATAACGTATAACGTTATGTAGCATTACGTTATAACGTATAACGTTATGTAGCATAACGATATAACGTATTACGTTATGTAGCTAGACGATATAACGTATAACGTTATGTAGCATTACGATATAACGTATAACGTTATGTAGAATTACGATATAACGTATAACGTTATGTAGCATTACGATATAACGTATAACGTTATGTGGCATTACGATATAACGTATAACGTTATGTAGCATTTCGATATAACGTATATCGTTATGTAGCATTACGATATAACGTATAACTTCATATGCTAATACGTTATATCGTATAACCTTATGTAGCATTACGATATAACGTATAACGTTATATAGCATTACGTTATAACGTATGACGTTATGTAGCATTACCGTATATCGTATAACGTTATGTAGCATTATGATATAACGTATAACGTTATGTAGCATTACGATACAACGTTCAACGTTATATAGTATTACGTTATAACGTATAACGCTATATAGCATAACGATATAACGTATAACGTTATGTAGCATAACGATATAACCTATAACGTTATGTAGCTTTACGATATAACGTATAACGTTATGTAGCATTACGATATAACGTATAACGTTATGTAGCATTACGATACAACCTACAACGTTATATAGTATTTCGATATAACGTATAACGTTATGTAGCATTACGGTATAACGTATAACGTTATGTAGCATTACGATATAACGTCTAACGTTATGTAGCATTACGATATAACGTATAACGTTATGTAGCATTACGATATAGCGTATAACGTTATGTAGCATTACGTTATAACGTATAACGTTATGTAGCATAACGATATAACGTATTACGTTATGTAGCTAGACGATATAACGTATAACGTTATGTAGCATTACGATATAACGTATAACGTTATGTAGAATTACGATATAACGTATAACGTTATGTAGCATTACGATATAACGTATAACGTTATGTGGCATTACGATATAACGCATAACGTTATATGCTAATACGTTATATCGTATAACGTTATGTAACATTACGATATAACGTATAACGTTATGTAGCATTACCATATAACGTATAACTTTATGTAGCATTACGATATAACGTATAACGTTATGTAGCACTACGATATAACGTATATCGTTATGTAGCATTACGATATAACGTATAACGTTATGTAGCATTACGATATAACGTATAACGTTATGTTGCATTACGATATAACGTATAACGTTATGTAGCATTACGATATAACGTATAACGTTATGTGGCATTACGATATAACGTATAACGTTATATGCTAATACGTTATATCGTATAACGTTATGTAACATTACGATATAACGTATAACGTTATGTAGCATTACGATATAACGTATAACTTTATGTAGCATTACGATATAACGTATAACGTTATGTAGAATTACGATATAACGTATAACGTTATGTAGCATTACGATATAACGAATAACGTTATGTAGCATTACGATATAACGTATAACGTTATGTGGCATTACGATATAACGTATAACGTTATATGCTAATACGTTATATCGTATAACATTATGTAGCATTACGATATAACGTATAACGTTATGTAGCATTACGATATAACGTATAACGTTATGTAGCATTACGATATAACGTATAACGTTATGTAGCATTACGATATAACGTCTAACGCTATGTAGCGTTACCATATAACGTATAAGGTCATGTAGCATTACGATATAACGAATAACGTTATGTAGCATTATGCTATAACGTATAACGTTATGTAGCATAACGATATAACGTATAACGTTATGTAGCATTACGATATAACTTATAACTTTATGTAGCAATACGATATAACGTATAACGTTATGTGGCATTACGATATAACGTCTAACGTTATGTAGCATTATCATATAACGTATAAGGTCATGTAGCATTACGATATAACGAATAACGTTATGTAGCATTACGTTATATCGTATAACGTTATGTAGCATAACGATATAACGTATAACGTTATGAAGCATTACGATATAACGTATAACTTTATGTAGCATTACGATATAACGTATAACGTTATGTAGCATAACGATATAACCTATAACGTTATGTAGCTTTACGATATAACGTATAACGTTATGTAGCATTACGATATAACGTATAACGTTATGTAGCATTACGATACAACCCACAACGTTATATAGTATTTCGATATAACGAATAACGTTATGTAGCATTACGATAAAACGTATATCGTTATGTAGCATTACGATATAACGTTTAACGTTATGTAGCATTACGATATAACGTACAACGTTATATAGTATTACGTTATAACGTATAACGTTATGTAGCATAACGATATAACGTATTACGTTATGTAGCTAGACGATATAACGTATAACGTTATGTAGCATTACGATATAACGTATAACGTTATGTAGAATTACGATATAACGTATAACGTTATGTAGCATTACGATATAACGTATAACGTTATGTGGCATTACGATATAACGCATAACGTTATATGCTAATACGTTATATCGTATAACGTTATGTAACATTACGATATAACGTATAACGTTATGTAGCATTACCATATAACGTATAACTTTATGTAGCATTACGATATAACGTATAACGTTATGTAGCACTACGATATAACGTATATCGTTATGTAGCATTACGATATAACGTATAACGTTATGTAGCATTACGATATAACGTATAACGTTATGTTGCATTACGATATAACGTATAACGTTATGTAGCATTACGATATAACGTATAACGTTATGTGGCATTACGATATAACGTATAACGTTATATGCTAATACGTTATATCGTATAACGTTATGTAACATTACGATATAACGTATAACGTTATGTAGCATTACGATATAACGTATAACTTTATGTAGCATTACGATATAACGTATAACGTTATGTAGAATTACGATATAACGTATAACGTTATGTAGCATTACGATATAACGAATAACGTTATGTAGCATTACGATATAACGTATAACGTTATGTGGCATTACGATATAACGTATAACGTTATATGCTAATACGTTATATCGTATAACATTATGTAGCATTACGATATAACGTATAACGTTATGTAGCATTACGATATAACGTATAACGTTATGTAGCATTACGATATACCGTATAACGTTATGTAGCATTACGATATAACGTCTAACGCTATGTAGCGTTACCATATAACGTATAAGGTCATGTAGCATTACGATATAACGAATAACGTTATGTAGCATTATGCTATAACGTATAACGTTATGTAGCATAACGATATAACGTATAACGTTATGTAGCTTTACGATATAACGTATAACGTTATATGGCAATACGTTATAACATATAACGTTATGTAGCATTACGATATAACTTATAACTTTATGTAGCAATACGATATAACGTATAACGTTATGTGGCATTACGATATAACGTCTAACGTTATGTAGCATTACGATACAACCTACAACGTTATATAGTATTTCGATATAACGAATAACGTTATGTAGCATTACGATATAACGTATATCGTTATGTAGCATTACGATATAACGTTTAACGTTATGTAGCATTACGATATAACGTGCAACGTTATATAGTATTACGTTATAACGTATAACGTTATGTAGCATAACGATATAACTTATTACGTTATGTAGCTAGACGATATAACGTATAACGTTATGTAGCATTACGATATAACGTATAACGTTATGTGGCATTACGATATAACGCATAACGTTATATGCTAATACGTTATATCGTATAACGTTATGTAACATTACGATATAACGTATAACGTTATGTAGCATTACCATATAACGTATAACTTTATGTAGCATTACGATATAACGTATAACGTTATGTAGCACTACGATATAACGTATATCGTTATGTAGCATTACGATATAACGTATAACGTTATGTAGCATTACGATATAACGTATAACGTTATGTTGCATTACGATATAACGTATAACGTTATGTAGCATTACGATATAACGTATAACGTTATGTGGCATTACGATATAACGTATAACGTTATATGCTAATACGTTATATCGTATAACGTTATGTAACATTACGATATAACGTATAACGTTATGTAGCATTACGATATAACGTATAACTTTATGTAGCATTACGATATAACGTATAACGTTATGTAGAATTACGATATAACGTATAACGTTATGTAGCATTACGATATAACGAATAACGTTATGTAGCATTACGATATAACGTATAACGTTATGTGGCATTACGATATAACGTATAACGTTATATGCTAATACGTTATATCGTATATCATTATGTAGCATTACGATATAACGTATAACGTTATGTAGCATTACGATATAACGTATAACGTTATGTAGCATTACGATATAACGTATAACGTTATGTAGCATTACGATATAACGTCTAACGCTATGTAGCGTTACCATATAACGTATAAGGTCATGTAGCATTACGATATAACGAATAACGTTATGTAGCATTATGCTATAACGTATAACGTTATGTAGCATAACGATATAACGTATAACGTTATGTAGCTTTACGATATAACGTATAACGTTATATGGCAATACGTTATAACGTATAACGCTATGTAGCATTACGATATAACTTATAACTTTATGTAGCAATACGATATAACGTATAACGTTATGTAGCATTACGATATAACGTCTAACGTTATGTAGCATTATCATATAACGTATAAGGTCATGTAGCATAACGATATAAGCTATAACGTTATGTAGCTTTACGATATAACGTATAACGTTATGTAGCATTACGATATAACGTATAACGTTATGTAGCATTACGATACAACCTACAACGTTATATAGTATTTCGATATAACGAATAACGTTATGTAGCATTACGATATAACGTATATCGTTATGTAGCATTACGATATAACGTTTAACGTTATGTAGCATTACGATATAACGTATAACTTTATGTGGCATTACGATATAACGCATAACGTTATATGCTAATACGTTATATCGTATAACGTTATGTAACATTACGATATAACGTATAACGTTATGTAGCATTTCCATATAACGTATAACTTTATGTAGCATTACGATATAACGTATAACGTTATGTAGCACTACGATATAACGTATATCGTTATGTAGCATTACGATATAACGTATAACGTTATGTAGCATTACGATATAACGTATAACGTTATGTTGCATTACGATATAACGTATAACGTTATGTAGCATTACGATATAACGTATAACGTTATGTGGCATTACGATATAACGTATAACGTTATATGCTAATACGTTATATCGTATAACGTTATGTAACATTACGATATAACGTATAACGTTATGTAGCATTACGATATAACGTATAACTTTATGTAGCATTACGATATAACGTATAACGTTATGTAGAATTACGATATAACGTATAACGTTATGTAGCATTACGATATAACGAATAACGTTATGTAGCATTACGATATAACGTATAACGTTATGTGGCATTACGATATAACGTATAACGTTATATGCTAATACGTTATATCGTATAACATTATGTAGCATTACGATATAACGTATAACGTTATGTAGCATTACGATATAACGTATAACGTTATGTAGCATTACGATATAACGTATAACGTTATGTAGCATTACGATATAACGTCTAACGCTATGTAGCGTTACCATATAACGTATAAGGTCATGTAGCATTACGATATAACGAATAACGTTATGTAGCATTATGCTATAACGTATAACGTTATGTAGCATAACGATATAACGTATAACGTTATGTAGCTTTACGATATAACGTATAACGTTATATGGCAATACGTTATAACGTATAACGCTATGTAGCATTACGATATAACTTATAACTTTATGTAGCAATACGATATAACGTATAACGTTATGTAGCATTACGATATAACGTCTAACGTTATGTAGCATTATCATATAACGTATAAGGTCATGTAGCATAACGATATAAGCTATAACGTTATGTAGCTTTACGATATAACGTATAACGTTATGTAGCATTACGATATAACGTATAACGTTATGTAGCATTACTATATAACGTATGGCGTTATGTAGCATTACGATATAACGTATAACGTTATGTAGCATTACGTTATAACGTATAACGTTATGTAGCATTACGACATAACGTTTAACGTTATGTAGCATTACGATATAACGTATAACGTTATGCAGCATTACGATATAACGTATAACGCTATGCAGCATTACAATATAACGTATAACGTTATGTAGCATTATGATATAACGTATAACGTTATGTAGCATTACGATATAACGTATAACGTTATGTAGCACTACGATATAACGTATAACGTTATGTAGCATTACGATATAACGTATAACGTTATATAGTATTTCGTTATCACGCATAACGTTATGTAGCATTACGATATGACTTATAACGTTATGTAGCATTACGTTATAACGTATAACGTTATGTAGCATTACGATGTAACGTATAACGTTATGTAGCATTACGATATAACGTATAACGTTATGTAGCATTACGATATAACGTATAACGTTATGCAGCATTACGATATAACGTATAACGTTATGTAGCATTACGATATAACGTATAACGTTATGTAGCACTACGATATAACGTATAACGTTATGTAGCATTACGATATAACGCATAACGTTATGTAGCATTACGATATAACGTATAACGTTATATCGTAATACGTTATAACGTATAATGTTATGTAGCATTACGATATAACGTATAACGTTATGTAGCATTACGACATACCGTATAACGTTATGTAGCATTACGATATAACGTATAACGTTATGTAGCATTACGATATAACGTATAACGTTATACAGCAGTACGATATAACGTATAACGTTATGTAGCATTACGATATAACGTATAACGTTATGTAGCATTACGATATAACGTATAACGTTATGTAGAATTACTATATAACGTATGGCGTTATGTAGCATTACGATATAACGTATAACGTTATGTAGCATTACGTTATAACGTATAACGTTATGTAGCATTACGACATAACGTTTAACGTTATGTAGCATTACGATATAACGTATAACGTTATGCAGCATTACGATATAACGTATAACGCTATGCAGCATTACAATATAACGTATAACGATATGTAGCATTATGATATAACGTATAACGTTATGTAGCATTACGATATAACGTATAACGTTATATGGTAACACGTTAAAACGTATAACGTTATGTAGCATTACGATATAACGTATAACGTTATATGGTAACACGTTAAAACGTATAACGTTATGTAGCATTACGATATAACGTATAACGATATATCGTAATACGTTATAACGTATAACGTTATGTAGCATTACTATATAACGTATAACGTTATGTAGCATTACGATATATCGTATAACGTTATGTAGCATTACCATATAACGTATAACGTTATATGGTAATACGTTATAACGTATAACGTTATGTAGCATTACGATATATCGTATAACGTTATGTAGCATTACCATATAACGTATAACGTTATATGGTAATACGTTATAACGTATAACGTTATGTAGCATTACGATATATCGTATAACGTTATGTAGCATAACGATATAACGTATAACGTTATGAAGCATTACGATATAACGTATAACGTTATGTAGCATTACGATATAACGTATAACGTTATGTAGCATAACGATATAACCTATAACGTTATGTAGCTTTACGATATAACGTATAACGTTATGTAGCATTACGATATAACGTATAACGATATGTAGCATTACGATATAACGTACAACGTTATGTAGCTTTACGATATAACGTATAACGTTATGTAGCATTACGATATAACGTATAACGTTATGTAGCATTACGATATAACGTATAACGTTATGTAGCATTACGATATAGCGTATAACGTTATGTAGCATTACGATATAACGTATAACGTTATGTAGCATTACGATGTAACGAATAACGATATATGGTAATACGTTATAACGTATAACGTTATGTAGCATTACGATATAACGTATAACGTTATGTAGCATTACGATATAACGTATAACGTTATGTAGCATTACGATATAACGTATAACGTTATGTAGCATTACGATATAACGTATAACGTTATATAGTATTTCGTTATCACGTATAACGTTATGTAGCATTACGATATAACTTATAACGTTATGTAGCATTACGTTATAACGTATAACGTTATGTAGCATTACGATGTAACGTATAACGTTATGTAGCATTACGATATAACGTATAACGTTATGCAGCATTACGATATAACGTATAACGTTATGTAGCATTACGATATAACGTATAACGTTATGTAGCACTACGATATAACGTATAACGTTATGTAGCATTACGATATAACGTATAACGTTATATAGTATTTCGTTATCACGCATAACGTTATGTAGCATTACGATATGACTTATAACGTTATGTAGCATTACGTTATAACGTATAACCTTATGTAGCATTACGATGTAACGTATAACGTTATGTAGCATTACGATATAACGTATAACGTTATGTAGCATTACGATATAACGTATAACGTTATGCAGCTTTACGATATAACGTATAACGTTATGTAGCATTACGATATAACGTATAACGTTATGTAGCACTACGATATAACGTATAACGTTATGTAGCATTACGATATAACGCATAACGTTATGTAGCATTACGATATAACGTATAACGTTATATCGTAATACGTTATAACGTATAATGTTATGTAGCATTACGATATAACGTATAACGTTATGTAGCATTACGACATACCGTATAACGTTATGTAGCATTACGATATAACGTATAACGTTATGTAGCATTACGATATAACGTATAACGTTATACAGCAGTACTATATAACGTATAACGTTATGTAGCATTACGATATAACGTATAACGTTATGTAGCATTACGATATAACGTATAACGTTATGTAGAATTACTATATAACGTATGGCGTTATGTAGCATTACGATATAACGTATAACGTTATGTAGCATTACGTTATAACGTATAACGTTATGTAGCATTACGACATAACGTTTAACGTTATGTAGCATTACGATATAACGTATAACGTTATGCAGCATTACGATATAACGTATAACGCTATGCAGCATTACAATATAACGTATAACGTTATGTAGCATTATGATATAACGTATAACGTTATGTAGCATTACGATATAACGTATAACGTTATATGGTAACACGTTAAAACGTATAACGTTATGTAGCATTACGATATAACGTATAACGTTATATGGTAACACGTTAAAACGTATAACGTTATGTAGCATTACGATATAACGTATAACGATATATCGTAATACGTTATAACGTATAACGTTATGTAGCATTACTATATAACGTATAACGTTATGTAGCATTACGATATATCGTATAACGTTATGTAGCATTACCATATAACGTATAACGTTATATGGTAATACGTTATAACGTATAACGTTATGTAGCATTACGATATATCGTATAACGTTATGTAGCATTACCATATAACGTATAACGTTATATGGTAATACGTTATAACGTATAACGTTATGTAGCATTACGATATATCGTATAACGTTTTGTAGCATAACGATATAACGTATAACGTTATGAAGCATTACGATATAACGTATAACGTTATGTAGCATTACGATATAACGTATAACGTTATGTAGCATAACGATATAACCTATAACGTTATGTAGCTTTACGATATAACGTATAACGTTATGTAGCATTACGATATAACGTATAACGTTATGTAGCATTACGATACAACCTACAACGTTATATAGTATTTCGATATAACGAATAACGTTATGTAGCATTACGATATAACGTATATCGTTATGTAGCATTACGATATAACGTTTAACGATATGTAGCATTACGATATAACGTACAACGTTATATAGTATTACGTTATAACGTATAACGTTATGTAGCATAACGATATAACGTATTACGTTATGTAGCTAGACGATATAACGTATAACGTTATGTAGCATTACGATATAACGTATAACGTTATGTAGAATTACGATATAACGTATAACGTTATGTAGCATTACGATATAACGTATAACGTTATGTGGCATTACGATATAACGCATAACGTTATATGCTAATACGTTATATCGTATAACGTTATGTAACATTACGATATAACGTATAACGTTATGTAGCATTACCATATAACGTATAACTTTATGTAGCATTACGATATAACGTATAACGTTATGTAGCACTACGATATAACGTATATCGTTATGTAGCATTACGATATAACGTATAACGTTATGTAGCATTACGATATAACGTATAACGTTATGTTGCATTACGATATAACGTATAACGTTATGTAGCATTACGATATAACGTATAACGTTATGTGGCATTACGATATAACGTATAACGTTATATGCTAATACGTTATATCGTATAACGTTATGTAACATTACGATATAACGTATAACGTTATGTAGCATTACGATATAACGTATAACTTTATGTAGCATTACGATATAACGTATAACGTTATGTAGAATTACGATATAACGTATAACGTTATGTAGCATTACGATATAACGAATAACGTTATGTAGCATTACGATATAACGTATAACGTTATGTGGCATTACGATATAACGTATAACGTTATATGCTAATACGTTATATCGTATAACATTATGTAGCATTACGATATAACGTATAACGTTATGTAGCATTACGATATAACGTATAACGTTATGTAGCATTACGATATAACGTCTAACGCTATGTAGCGTTACCATATAACGTATAAGGTCATGTAGCATTACGATATAACGAATAACGTTATGTAGCATTATGCTATAACGTATAACGTTATGTAGCATAACGATATAACGTATAACGTTATGTAGCTTTACGATATAACGTATAACGTTATATGGCAATACGTTATAACGTATAACGCTATGTAGCATTACGATATAACTTATAACTTTATGTAGCAATACGATATAACGTATAACGTTATGTAGCATTACGATATAACGTCTAACGTTATGTAGCATTATCATATAACGTATAAGGTCATGTAGCATTACGATATAACGAATAACGTTATGTAGCATTACGATATAACGTACAACGTTATATAGTATTACGTTATAACGTATAACGTTATGTAGCATTACGATATAACGTATAACGTTATATGGCAATACGTTATAACGTATAACGTTATGTAGCATTACGATATAACGTACAACGTTATATAGTATTACGATATAACGTATATCGTTATGTAGCATTACGATATAACGTTTAACGTTATGTAGCATTACGATATAACGTACAACGTTATATAGTATTACGTTATAACGTATAACGTTATGTAGCATTACGATATAACGTATAACGTTATATGGCAATACGTTATAACGTATAACGTTATGTAGCATTACGATATAACGTATAACGCTATGTAGCATTACGATATAACGTATAACGTTATGTAGCATTACGATATAACGTATAACGTTATATAGTATTTCGATATAACGAATAACGTTATGTAGCATTACGATATAACGTATATCGTTATGTAGCATTACGATATAACGTTTAACGTTATGTAGCATTACGATATAACGTACAACGTTATATAGTATTACGATATAACGTATATCGTTATGTAGCATAACGATATAACGTATAACGTTATGAAGCATTACGATATAACGTATAACGTTATGTAGCATTACGATATAACGTTTAACGATATGTAGCATTACGATATAACGTACAACGTTATATAGTATTACGTTATAACGTATAATGTTATGTAGCATAACGATATAACGTATTACGTTATGTAGCTAGACGATATAACGTATAACGTTATGTAGCATTACGATATAACGTATAACGTTATGTAGAATTACGATATAACGTATAACGTTATGTAGCATTACGATATAACGTATAACGTTATGTGGCATTACGATATAACGCATAACGTTATACGCTAATACGTTATATCGTATAACGTTATGTAACATTACGATATAACGTATAACGTTATGTAGCATTACCATATAACGTATAACTTTATGTAGCATTACGATATAACGTATAACGTTATGTAGCACTACGATATAACGTATATCGTTATGTAGCATTACGATATAACGTATAACGTTATGTAGCATTACGATATAACGTATAACGTTATGTTGCATTACGATATAACGTATAACGTTATGTAGCATTACGATATAACGTATTACGTTATGTGGCATTACGATATAACGTATAACGTTATATGCTAATACGTTATATCGTATAACGTTATGTAACATTACGATATAACGTATAACGTTATGTAGCATTACGATATAACGTATAACTTTATGTATCATTACGATATAACGTATAACGTTATGTAGAATTACGATATAACGTATAACGTTATGTAGCATTACGATATAACGAATAACGTTATGTAGCATTACGATATAACGTATAACGTTATGTGGCATTACGATATAACGTATAACGTTATATGCTAATACGTTATATCGTATAACATTATGTAGCATTACGATATAACGTATAACGTTATGTAGCATTACGATATAACGTATAACGTTATGTAGCATTACGATATAACGTATAACGTTATGTAGCATTACGATATAACGTCTAACGCTATGTAGCGTTACCATATAACGTATAAGGTCATGTAGCATTACGATATAACGAATAACGTTATTTAGCATTATGCTATAACGTATAACGTTATGTAGCATAACGATATAACGTATAACGTTATGTAGCTTTACGATATAACGTATAACGTTATATGGCAATACGTTATAACGTATAACGCTATGTAGCATTACGATATAACTTATAACTTTATGTAGCAATACGATATAACGTATAACGTTATGTAGCATTACGATATAACGTCTAACGTTATGTAGCATTATCATATAACGTATAAGGTCATGTAGCATTACGATATGACGAATAACGTTATGTAGCATTACGTTATATCGTATAACGTTATGTAGCATAACGATATAACGTATAACGTTATGAAGCATTACGATATAACGTATAACGTTATGTAGCATTACGATATAACGTATAACGTTATGTAGCATTACGATACAACCTACAACGTTATATAGTATTTCGATATAACGAATAACGTTATGTAGCATTACGATATAACGTATATCGTTATGTAGCATTACGATATAACGTTTAACGTTATGTAGCATTACGATATAACGTACAACGTTATATAGTATTACGATATAACGTATATCGTTATGTAGCATTACGATATAACGTTTAACGTTATGTAGCATTACGATATAACGTACAACGTTATATAGTATTACGTTATAACGTATAACGTTATGTAGCATTACGATATAACTTATAATGTTATGTGGCATTACAATATAACGTATAACGTTATATGCTAATACGTTTTATCGTATAACGTTATGTAACATTACGATATAACGTATAACGTTATGTAGCATTACGTTATAACGTATAACGTTATGTAGCATTACGATATAACGTATAACGTTATATGGCAATACGTTATAACGTATAACGTTATGTAGCATTACGATATAACGTATAACGTTATGTAGCATTACGATATAACGTATAACGTTATGTAGCATTTCGATATAACGTATAACGTTATGTAGCATTAGGATATAACGTATAACGTTATGTAGCATTACGATATAACGTATATCGTTATGTAGCATTATGATATAACGTATAACGATATGTAACATTACGATATAACGTATAACGATATGTAATATTACGATATAACGTATAACGTTATATTCTAATACGTTTTATCGTATAACGTTATGTAACATTACGATATAACGTATAACGTTATGTAGCATTACGATATAACGTATAACGTTATGTAGCATTACGATATAACGTATAACGTTATATGGTAATACGTTATAACGTATAACGCTATGTAGCATTACGATATAACGTATAACGTTATGTAGCACTACGATATAACGTATAACGTTATGTAGCATTACGATATAACGTATAACGTTATATAGTATTACGTTATAACGTATAACGTTATGTAGCATAACGATATAACGTATAACGTTATGTAGCATTACGACATAACGTATAACGTTATGTAGCATTACGTTATAACGTATAACGTTATGTAGCATTACGATATAACGTATAACGTTATATCGTAATACGTTATAACGTATAACGTTATATCGTAATACGTTATAACGTATAACGTTATATCGTAATACGTTATAACGTATAACGTTATGTAGCATTACGATATAACGTATAACATTATGTAGCATTACGTTATAACGTATAACGTTATGTAGCATTACGATATAACGTATAACGTTATGTAGCACTACGATATAACGTATAACGTTATGTAGCATTACGATATAACGTATAACGTTATATAGTATTTCGTTATCACGCATAACGTTATGTAGCATTACGATATGACTTATAACGTTATGCAGCATTACGATATAACGTATAACGCTATGCTGCATTACGATATAACGTATAACGTTATGTAGCATTACGATATAACGCATAACGTTATGTAGCATTACGATATAACGTATAACGTTATATAGTATTACGTTATAACGTATAACGTTATGTAGCATAACGATATAACGTATAACGTTATGTAGCATTACGACATAACGTATAACGTTATGTAGCATTACGTTATAACGTATAACGTTATGTAGCATTACGATATAACGTATAACGTTATATCGTAATACGTTATAACGTATAACGTTATATCGTAATACGTTATAACGTATAACGTTATATCGTAATACGTTATAACGTATAACGTTATGTAGCATTACGATATAACGTATAACGTTATGTAGCATTACGATATAACGTATAACGTTATGTAGCATTACGATATAACGTATAACGTTATGTAGAAATACGATATAACGTATAACGTTATGTAGCATTACGATATAACGTATAACGTTATGTAGCATTACGATATAGCGTATAACGTTATGTAGCATTACGATATAACGTATAACGTTATGTTGCATTACGATGTAACGAATAACGATATATGGTAATACGTTATAACGTATAACGTTATGTAGCATTACGATATAACGTATAACGTTATGTAGCATTACGATATAACGTATAACGTTATGTAGCATTACGATATAACGTATAACATTATGTAGCATTACGATATAACGTATAACGTTATATAGTATTTCGTTATCACGTATAACGTTATGTAGCATTACGATATAACTTATAACGTTATGTAGCATTACGTTATAACGTATAACGTTATGTAGCATTACGATGTAACGTATAACGTTATGTAGCATTACGATATAACGTATAACGTTATGTAGCATTACGATATAACGTATAACGTTATGCAGCATTACGATATAACGTATAACGTTATGTAGCATTACGATATAACGTATAACGTTATGTAGCATTACGATATAACGTATAACGTTATATAGTATTACGTTATAACGTATAACGTTATGTAGCATAACGATATAACGTATAACGTTATGTAGCATTACGTTATAACGTATAACGTTATGTAGCATTACGATATAACGTATAACGTTATGTAGCATTACGATGTAACGAATAACGATATATGGTAATACGTTATAACGTATAACGTTATGTAGCATTACAATATGACATATAACGTTATGTAGTATTACGTTTTAACGTATGGCGTTATGTAGCATTACGATATAACGTATAACGTTATGTAGCACTACGATATAACGTATAACGTTATGTAGCATTACGATATAACGCATAACGTTATGTAGCATTACGATATAACGTATAACGTTATATCGTAATACGTTATAACGTATAATGTTATGTAGCATTACGATATAACGTATAACGTTATGTAGCATTACGATATAACTTATAACGTTATGTAGCATTACGTTATAACGTATAACGTTATGTAGCATTACGATACAACGTATAACGTTATGTAGCAGTACGATATAACGTATAACGTTATGTAGCATTACGATATAACGTATAACGTTATGTAGCATTACGATATAACGTATAACGTTATGTAGAATTACTATATAACGTATGGCGTTATGTAGCATTACGATATAACGTATAACGTTATGTAGCATTACGTTATAACGTATAACGTTATGTAGCATTACGACATAACGTTTAACGTTATGTAGCATTACGATATAACGTATAACGTTATGCAGCATTACGATATAACGTATAACGCTATGCAGCATTACAATATAACGTATAACGTTATGTAGCATTATGATATAACGTATAACGTTATGTAGCATTACGATATAACGTATAACGTTATATGGTAACACGTTAAAACGTATAACGTTATGTAGCATTACGATATAACGTATAACGTTATATGGTAATACGTTATAACGTATAACGTTATGTAGCATTACGATATAACGTATAACGTTATGTAGCATTACGATATAACGTATAACATTATGTAGCATTACGTTATAACGTATAACGTTATGTAGCATTACGATATAACGCATAACGTTATGTAGCATTACGTTATAACGTATAACGTTATGTAGCATTACGATATAACGTATAACGTTATGTAGCATTACTATATAACGTATAACGTTATGTAGCATTACGATATATCGTATAACGTCATGTAGCATTTCGATATAACGTATAACGTTATGTAACATTACGATATAACGTATAACGTTATGTAGCTTTACGATATAACGTATAACGTTATGTAGCATTACGATATAACGTATAACGTTATGTAGCATTACGATATAACGTATAACGTTATATAGTATTACGTTATAACGTATAACGTTATGTAGCATAACGATATAACGTATAACGTTATGTAGCATTACGTTATAACGTATAACGTTATGTAGCATTACGATATAACGTATAACGTTATGTAGCATTACGATGTAACGAATAACGATATATGGTAATACGTTATAACGTATAACGTTATGTAGCATTGCGATATAACGTATAACGTTATGTAGCATTACGATATAACGTATAACGTTATATGGTAACACGTTAAAACGTATGACGTTATGTAGCATTACGATATAACGTATAACGTTATGTAGCATTACGATATAACGTATAACGTTATGTAGCACTACGATATAACGTATAACGTTATGTAGCATTACGTTATAACGTATAACGTAATGTAGCATTACGATGTAACGTATAACGTTATGTAGCATTACGATATAACGTATAACGTTATGTAGCACTACGATATAACGTATAACGTTATGTAGCATTACGATATAACGTATAACGTTATATAGTATTACGTTATAACGTATAACGTTATGTAGCATAACGATATAACGTATAACGTTATGTAGCATTACGACATAACGTATAACGTTATGTAGCATTACGTTATAACGTATAACGTTATGTAGCATTACGATATAACGTATAACGTTATATCGTAATACGTTATAACGTATAACGTTATATCGTAATACGTTATAACGTATAACGTTATATCGTAATACGTTATAACGTATAACGTTATGTAGCATTACGATATAACGTATAACGTTATGTAGCATTACGATATAACGTATAACGTTATGTAGCATTACGATATAACGTATAACGTTATGTAGAAATACGATATAACGTATAACGTTATGTAGCATTACGATATAACGTATAACGTTATGTAGCATTACGATATAGCGTATAACGTTATGTAGCATTACGATATAACGTATAACGTTATGTTGCATTACGATGTAACGAATAACGATATATGGTAATACGTTATAACGTATAACGTTATGTAGCATTACGATATAACGTATAACGTTATGTAGCATTACGATATAACGTATAACGTTATGTAGCATTACGATATAACGTATAACATTATGTAGCATTACGATATAACGTATAACGTTATATAGTATTTCGTTATCACGTATAACGTTATGTAGCATTACGATATAACTTGTAACGTTATGTAGCATTACGTTATAACGTATAACGTTATGTAGCATTACGATGTAACGTATAACGTTATGTAGCATTACGATATAACGTATAACGTTATGTAGCATTACGATATAACGTATAACGTTATGCAGCATTACGATATAACGTATAACGTTATGTAGCATTACGATATAACGTATAACGTTATGTAGCATTACGATATAACGTATAACGTTATATAGTATTACGTTATAACGTATAACGTTATGTAGCATAACGATATAACGTATAACGTTATGTAGCATTACGTTATAACGTATAACGTTATGTAGCATTACGATATAACGTATAACGTTATGTAGCATTACGATGTAACGAATAACGATATATGGTAATACGTTATAACGTATAACGTTATGTAGCATTACAATATGACGTATAACGTTATGTAGTATTACGTTTTAACGTATGGCGTTATGTAGCATTACGATATAACGTATAACGTTATGTAGCACTACGATATAACGTATAACGTTATGTAGCATTACGATATAACGCATAACGTTATGTAGCATTACGATATAACGTATAACGTTATATCGTAATACGTTATAACGTATAATGTTATGTAGCATTACGATATAACGTATAACGTTATGTAGCATTACGATATAACTTATAACGTTATGTAGCATTACGATATAACGTATAACGTTATGTAGCATTACGTTATAACGTATAACGTTATGTAGCATTACGACATAACGTTTAACGTTATGTAGCATTACGATATAACGTATAACGTTATGCAGCATTACGATATAACGTATAACGCTATGCAGCATTACAATATAACGTATAACGTTATGTAGCATTATGATATAACGTATAACGTTATGTAGCATTACGATATAACGTATAACGTTATATGGTAACACGTTAAAACGTATAACGTTATGTAGCATTACGATATAACGTATAACGTTATATGGTAATACGTTATAACGTATAACGTTATGTAGCATTACGATATAACGTATAACGTTATGTAGCATTACGATATAACGTATAACATTATGTAGCATTACGTTATAACGTATAACGTTATGTAGCATTACGATATAACGCATAACGTTATGTAGCATTACGTTATAACGTATAACGTTATGTAGCATTACGATATAACGTATAACGTTATGTAGCATTACTATATAACGTATAACGTTATGTAGCATTACGATATATCGTATAACGTCATGTAGCATTTCGATATAACGTATAACGTTATGTAGCATTACGATATAACGTATAACGTTATGTAGCATTACGATATAACGTATAACGTTATATAGTATTACGTTATAACGTATAACGTTATGTAGCATAACGATATAACGTATAACGTTATGTAGCATTACGTTATAACGTATAACGTTATGTAGCATTACGATATAACGTATAACGTTATGTAGCATTACGATGTAACGAATAACGATATATGGTAATACGTTATAACGTATAACGTTATGTAGCATTGCGATATAACGTATAACGTTATGTAGCATTACGATATAACGTATAACGTTATATGGTAACACGTTAAAACGTATGACGTTATGTAGCATTACGATATAACGTATAACGTTATGTAGCATTACGATATAACGTATAACGTTATGTAGCACTACGATATAACGTATAACGTTATGTAGCATTACGTTATAACGTATAACGTAATGTAGCATTACGATGTAACGTATAACGTTATGTAGCATTACGATATAACGTATAACGTTATGTAGCATTACGATATAACGTATAACGTTATGTAACATTACGATATAACGTATAACGTTATGTAGCATTACGATATAACGTATAACGTTATATAGTATTACGTTATAACGTATAACGTTATGTAGCATAACGATATAACGTATAACGTTATGTAGCATTACGATATAACGTATAACGTTATGTAGCATTACGACATAACGTATAACGTTATGTAGCATTACGATACTACGTATAACGTTATGTAGCATTACGATGTAACGAATAACGATATATGGTAATACGTTATAACGTATAACGTTATGTAGCATTACGATACAACGTATAACGTTATGTAGCATTACGATGTAACGAATAACGATATATGGTAATACGTTATAACGTATAACGTTATGTAGCATTACGATATAACGTATAACGCTATGTAGCATTACGATATAACGTATAACGTTATGTAGCATTACGATATAACGTATAACGTTATGTAGCACTACGATATAACGTATAACGTTATGTAGCATTACGATATATCGTATAACGTCATGTAGCATTACGATATAACGTATAACGTTATGTAGCATTACGATATAACGTATAACGTTATATGGTAACACGTTAAAACGTATAACGTTATGTAGCATTACAATATGACGTATAACGTTATGTAGTATTACGTTTTAACGTATGGCGTTATGTAGCATTACGATATAACGTATAACGTTATATGGTAATACGTTATAACGTATAACGTTATGTAGCATTACGATATAACGTATAACGTTATGTAGCACTACGATATAACGTATAACGTTATGTGGCACTACGATATAACGAATAACGATATATGGTAATACGTTATAACGTATAACGTTATGTAGCATTGCGATATAACGTATAACGTTATGTAGCATTACGATATAACGTATAACGTTATATGGTAACACGTTAAAACGTATAACGTTATGTAGCATTACAATATGACGTATAACGTTATGTAGTATTACGTTTTAACGTATGGCGTTATGTAGCATTACGATATAACGTATAACGTTATATGGTAATACGTTATAACGTATAACGTTATGTAGCATTACGATATAACGTATAACGTTATGTAGCACTACGATATAACGTATAACGTTATGTAGCATTACGATATAACGTATAACGTTATGTAGCATTATTATATAACGTATAGCGTTATGTAGCATTACGATATATCGTATAACGTCATGTAGCATTACGATATAACGTATAACGATATGTAGCATTACGATATAACGTATAACGTTATGTAGAAATACGATATAACGTATAACGTTATGTAGCATTACGATATAACGTATAACGTTATGTAGCATTACGATATAACGTATAACGTTATGTAACATTACGATATAACGTATAACGTTATGTAGCATTACGATATAAAGTATAACGTTATATAGTATTACGTTATAACGTATAACGTTATGTAGCATAACGATATAACGTATAACGTTATGTAGCATTACGATATAACGAATAACGATATATGGTAATACGTTATAACGTATAACGTTATGTAGCATTACGATATAACGTATAACGTTATGTAGCATTACGATATAACGTATAACGTTATGTAGCATTACTATATAACGTATAACGTTATGTAGGAATACGATATAACGTATAACGTTATGTAGCATTACGATATAACGTATAACGTTATGTAGCATCACGATATAACGTATAACGTTATGTAGCATTACGATATAACGTATAACGTTATGTAGCACTACGATATAACGTATAACGTTATGTAGCATTACGTTATAACGTATAACGTTATATGGTAACACGTTAAAACGTATAACGTTATGTAGCATTACAATATGACGTATAACGTTATGTATTATTACGTTTTAACGTATAACGTTATGTAGCATTACGATATAACGTATAACGTTATGTAGCATTACGATATAACGTATAACGTTATGCAGCATTACGATATAACGTATAACGTTATGCAGCATTACGATATAACGTATATCGTTATGCAGCATTACGATATAACGTATAACGTTATGCAGCATTACGATATAACGTACAACGTTATGCAGCATTACGATATAACGTATAACGATATGCAGCATTACGATATAACGTATAACGTTATGCAGCATTACGATATAACGTATAACGTTATGTAGTATTACGTTATAGCGTATAACGTTATGTAGCATAACGATATAACGTATAACGTTATGTAGCATTACGATATAACGTATAACGTTATGTAGCATTACGATATAACGTATAACGTTATGTAGCATTACGATATAACGTATAACGTTATGTAGCATTACGATATAACGTATAACGTTATGTAGTATTACGTTATAACGTATGGCGTTATGTAGCATTACGATATAACGTATAACGTTATGTAGTATTACGTTTTAACGTATGGCGTTATGTAGCATTATGATATAACGTATAACGTTATGTAGCATTACGATATAACGTATAACGTTATGTAGCACTACGTTATATCGTATAACGTTATGTAGCATTACGATATAACGTATAACGTTATGTAGCATTACGATGTAACGTATAACGTTATGTAGCATTACGATATAACGTATAACGTTATGTAGCATTACGATATAACGTACAACGTTATGTAGCATTACGATATAACGTATAACGTTATGTAGCACTACGATATAACCTATAACGTTATGTAGCATTACGATATATCGTATAACGTTTTGTAGCATTACGATATAACGTATAACGTTATGTAGCATTACGATATAACGTATAACATTATATAGTATTACGTTATCACGTATAACGTTATGTAGCATTACGATATAACTTATAACGTTATGTAGCATTACGTTATAACGTATAACGTTATGTAGCATTACGATATAACGTATAACGTTATGTAGTATTACGATATAACGTATAACGTTATATAGTATTACGTTATAACTTATAACGTTATGTAGCATAACGATATAACGTATAACGTTATGTAGCATTACGATACAACGTATAACGTTATGTAGCATTACGATGTAACGAATAACGATATATGGTAATACGTTATAACGTAAAACGTTATGTAGCATTACGATATAACGTATAACGTTATGTAGCATTACGATACAACGTATAACGTTATGTAGCATTACGATATAACGTATAACGTTATATGGTAATACGTTATATCGTATAACGTTATGTAGCATTACGATATAACGTATAACGTTATGTAGCATTACGATATAACGTATAACGTTATGTAGCATTACGATATAACGTATAACGTTATGTAGCATTACGTTATAACGTATAACGTTATGCAGCATTACGATATAACGTATAACGTTATGTAGCATTACGATATAACGTATGACGTTATATAGTATTACGTTATAACGTATAACGTTATGTAGCATAACGATGTAACGTATAACGTTATGTAGCATTACGATATAACGTATAACGTTATGTAGCATTACGATATAACGTATAACGTTATATAGTATTACGTTATAACGTATAACGTTATGTAGCATAACGATATAACGTATAACGTTATGTAGCATTACGACAAAACGTATAACGTTATGTAGCATTACGATACAACGTATAACGTTATGTAGCATTACGATGTAACGAATAACGATATATGGTAATACGTTATAACGTATAACGTTATGTAGCATTGCGATATAACGTATAACGTTATGTAGCATTACGATATAACGTATAACGTTATATGGTAACACGTTAAAACGTATAACGTTATGTAGCATTACAATATGACGTATAACGTTATGTATTATTACGTTTTAACGTATAACGTTATGTAGCATTACGATATAACGTATAACGTTATGTAGCATTACGATATAACGTATAACGTTATGCAGCATTACGATATAACGTATAACGTTATGCAGCATTACGATATAACGTATATCGTTATGCAGCATTACGATATAACGTATAACGTTATGCAGCATTACGATATAACGTACAACGTTATGCAGCATTACGATATAACGTATAACGATATGCAGCATTACGATATAACGTATAACGTTATGCAGCATTACGATATAACGTATAACGTTATGTAGTATTACGTTATAGCGTATAACGTTATGTAGCATAACGATATAACGTATAACGTTATGTAGCATTACGATATAACGTATAACGTTATGTAGCATTACGATATAACGTATAACGTTATGTAGCATTACGATATAACGTATAACGTTATGTAGCATTACGATATAACGTATAACGTTATGTAGTATTACGTTATAACGTATGGCGTTATGTAGCATTACGATATAACGTATAACGTTATGTAGTATTACGTTTTAACGTATGGCGTTATGTAGCATTATGATATAACGTATAACGTTATGTAGCATTACGATATAACGTATAACGTTATGTAGCACTACGTTATATCGTATAACGTTATGTAGCATTACGATGTAACGTATAACGTTATGTAGCATTACGATATAACGTATAACGTTATGTAGCATTACGATGTAACGTATAACGTTATGTAGCATTACGATATAACGTATAACGTTATGTAGCATTACGATATAACGTACAACGTTATGTAGCATTACGATATAACGTATAACGTTATGTAGCACTACGATATAACCTATAACGTTATGTAGCATTACGATATATCGTATAACGTTTTGTAGCATTACGATATAACGTATAACGTTATGTAGCATTACGATATAACGTATAACATTATATAGTATTACGTTATCACGTATAACGTTATGTAGCATTACGATATAACTTATAACGTTATGTAGCATTACGTTATAACGTATAACGTTATGTAGCATTACGATATAACGTATAACGTTATGTAGTATTACGATATAACGTATAACGTTATATAGTATTACGTTATAACTTATAACGTTATGTAGCATAACGATATAACGTATAACGTTATGTAGCATTACGATACAACGTATAACGTTATGTAGCATTACGATGTAACGAATAACGATATATGGTAATACGTTATAACGTAAAACGTTATGTAGCATTACGATATAACGTATAACGTTATGTAGCATTACGATACAACGTATAACGTTATGTAGCATTACGATATAACGTATAACGTTATATGGTAATACGTTATATCGTATAACGTTATGTAGCATTACGATATAACGTATAACGTTATGTAGCATTACGATATAACGTATAACGTTATGTAGCATTACGATATAACGTATAACGTTATGTAGCATTACGTTATAACGTATAACGTTATGCAGCATTACGATATAACGTATAACGTTATGTAGCATTACGATATAACGTATGACGTTATATAGTATTACGTTATAACGTATAACGTTATGTAGCATAACGATGTAACGTATAACGTTATGTAGCATTACGATATAACGTATAACGTTATGTAGCATTACGATATAACGTATAACGTTATATAGTATTACGTTATAACGTATAACGTTATGTAGCATAACGATATAACGTATAACGTTATGTAGCATTACGACAAAACGTATAACGTTATGTAGCATTACGATACAACGTATAACGTTATGTAGCATTACGATGTAACGAATAACGATATATGGTAATACGTTATAACGTATAACGTTATGTAGCATTGCGATATAACGTATAACGTTATGTAGCATTACGATATAACGTATAACGTTATATGGTAACACGTTAAAACGTATAACGTTATGTAGCATTACAACATGACGTATAACGTTATGTCGTATTACGTTTTAACGTATGGCGTTATGTAGCATTACGATATAACGTATAACGTTATATGGTAATACGTTATAACGTATAACGTTATGTAGCATTACGATATAACGTATAACGTTATGTAGCACTACGATATAACGTATAACGTTATGTAGCATTACGATATAACGTATAACGTTATGTAGCATTACTATATAACGTATAACGTTATGTAGCATTACGATATATCGTATAACGTCATGTGGCATTACGATATAACGTATAACGTTATGTAGCATTACGATATAACGTATAACGTTATGTAGAAATACGATATAACGTATAACGTTATGTAGCATTACGATATAACGTATAACGTTATGTAGCATTACGATATAACGTATAATGTTATGTAACATTACGATATAATGTATAACGTTATGTAGCATTACGATATAACGTATTACGTTATATAGTATTACGTTATAACGTATAACGTTATGTAGCATAACGATATAACGTATAACGTTATGTAGCATTACGATATAACGAATAACGATATATGGTAATACGTTATAACGTATAACGTTATGTAGCATTACGATATAACGTATAACGTTATGTAGCATTACGATATAACGTATAACGTTATGTAGCATTACGATATAACGTATAACGTTATGTAGCACTACGATATAACGTATAACGTTATGTAGCATTACGTTATAACGTATAACGTAATGTAGCATTACGATGTAACGTATAACGTTATGTAGCATAACGATATAACGTATAACGTTATGTAGCATTACGACATAACGTATAACGTTATGTAGCATTACGATACAACGTATAACGTTATGTAGCATTACGATATAACGTATAACGTTATGTAGCATTACGATATAACGTATAACGTTATATGGTAATACGTTATAACGTATAACGTTATGTAGCATTACGATATAACGTATAACGTTATGTAGCATTACGACATAACGTATAACGTTATGTAGCATTACGATATAACGTATAACGTTATGTAGCATTACGATACAACGTATAACGTTATGTAGCATTACGATGTAACGAATAACGATATATGGTAATACGTTATAACGTAAAACGTTATGCAGCATTACGATATAACGTATAACGTTATGTAGCATTACGATACAACGTATAACGTTATGTAGCATTACGATATAACGTATAACGTTATATGGTAATACGTTATATCGTATAACGTTATGTAGCATTACAATATAACGTATAACGTTATGTAGCATTACGATATAACGTATAACGTTATGTAGCATTACGATATAACGTATAACGTTATGTAGCATTACGTTATAACGTATAACGTTATGCAGCATTACGATATAACGTATAACGTTATGTAGCATTACGATATAACGTATAACGTTATATAGTATTACGTTATAACGTATAACGTTATGTAGCATAACGATGTAACGTATAACGTTATGTAGCATTACGATATAACGTATAACGTTATGTAGCATTACGATATAACGTATAACGTTATGTAGCATTACGATACAACGTATAACGTTATGTAGCATTACGATGTAACGAATAACGATATATGGTAATACGTTATAACGTAAAACGTTATGTAGCATTACGATATAACGTATAACGTTATGTAGCATTACGATACAACGTATAACGTTATGTAGCATTACGATATAACGTATAACGTTATGTAGCATTACGATATAACGTATAACGTTATGTAGCACTACGATATAACGTATAACGTTATGTAGCATTACGTTATAACGTATAACGTTATATGGTAACACGTTAAAACGTATAACGTTATGTAGCATTACAATATGACGTATAACGTTATGTATTATTACGTTTTAACGTATAACGTTATGTAGCTTTACGATATAACGTATAACGTTATGTAGCATTACGATATAACGTATAACGTTATGCAGCATTACGATATAACGTATTACGTTATGCAGCATTACGATATAACGTATATCGTTATGCAGCATTACGATATAACGTATAACGTTATGCAGCATTACGATATAACGTACAACGTTATGCAGCATTACGATATAACGTATAACGTTATGCAGCATTACGATATAACGTATAACGTTATGCAGCATTACGATATAACGTATAACGTTATGTAGTATTACGTTATAGCGTATAACGTTATGTAGCATAACGATATAACGTATACCGTTATGTAGCATTACGATATAACGTATAACGTTATGTAGCATTACGATATAACGTATAACGTTATGTAGCATTACGATATAACGTATAACGTTATGTAGCATTACGATATAACGTATAACGTTATGTAGTATTACGTTATAACGTATGGCGTTATGTAGCATTACGATATAACGTATAACGTTATGTAGTATTACGTTTTAACGTATGGCGTTATGTAGCATTATGATATAACGTATAACGTTATGTAGCATTACGATATAACGTATAACGTTATGTAGCACTACGTTATATCGTATAACGTTATGTAGCATTACGATGTAACGTATAACGTTATGTAGCATTACGATATAACGTATAACGTTATGTAGCATTACGATGTAACGTATAACGTTATGTAGCATTACGATATAACGTATAACGTTATGTAGCATTACGATATAACGTACAACGTTATGTAGCATTACGATATAACGTATAACGTTATGTAGCACTACGATATAACCTATAACGTTATTTAGCATTACGATATATCGTATAACGTTTTGTAGCATTACGATATAACGTATAACGTTATGTAGCATTACGATATAACGTATAACATTATATAGTATTACGTTATCACGTATAACGTTATGTAGCATTACGATATAACTTATAACGTTATGTAGCATTACGTTATAACGTATAACGTTATGTAGCATTACGATATAACGTATAACGTTATGTAGTATTACGATATAACGTATAACGTTATATAGTATTACGTTATAACGTATAACGTTATGTAGCATAACGATATAACGTATAACGTTATGTAGCATTACGATACAACGTATAACGTTATGTAGCATTACGATGTAACGAATAACGATATATGGTAATACGTTATAACGTAAAACGTTATGCAGCATTACGATATAACGTATAACGTTATGTAGCATTACGATACAACGTATAACGTTATGTAGCATTACGATATAACGTATAACGTTATATGGTAATACGTTATATCGTATAACGTTATGTAGCATTACAATATAACGTATAACGTTATGTAGCATTACGATATAACGTATAACGTTATGTAGCATTACGATATAACGTATAACGTTATGTAGCATTACGTTATAACGTATAACGTTATGCAGCATTACGATATAACGTATAACGTTATGTAGCATTACGATATAACGTATAACGTTATATAGTATTACGTTATAACGTATAACGTTATGTAGCATAACGATGTAACGTATAACGTTATGTAGCATTACGATATAACGTATAACGTTATGTAGCATTACGATATAACGTATAACGTTATGTAGCATTACGATACAACGTATAACGTTATGTAGCATTACGATGTAACGAATAACGATATATGGTAATACGTTAAATCTGATAGAGTGTGTTAGCATTACGATATAACGTATAACGTTATGTAGCATTACGATACAACGTATAACGTTATGTAGCATTACGTTATAACGTATAACGTTATGTAGCATAACGATATAACGTATAACGTTATGTAGCATTACGACAAAACGTATAACGTTATGTAGCATTACGATACAACGTATAACGTTATGTAGCATTACGATGTAACGAATAACGATATATGGTAATACGTTATAACGTATAACGTTATGTAGCATTGCGATATAACGTATAACGTTATGTAGCATTACGATATAACGTATAACGTTATATGGTAACACGTTAAAACGTATAACGTTATGTAGCATTACAACATGACGTATAACGTTATGTCGTATTACGTTTTAACGTATGGCGTTATGTAGCATTACGATATAACGTATAACGTTATATGGTAATACGTTATAACGTATAACGTTATGTAGCATTACGATATAACGTATAACGTTATGTAGCACTACGATATAACGTATAACGTTATGTAGCATTACGATATAACGTATAACGTTATGTAGCATTACTATATAACGTATAACGTTATGTAGCATTACGATATATCGTATAACGTCATGTGGCATTACGATATAACGTATAACGTTATGTAGCATTACGATATAACGTATAACGTTATGTAGAAATACGATATAACGTATAACGTTATGTAGCATTACGATATAACGTATAACGTTATGTAGCATTACGATATAACGTATAATGTTATGTAACATTACGATATAATGTATAACGTTATGTAGCATTACGATATAACGTATTACGTTATATAGTATTACGTTATAACGTATAACGTTATGTAGCATAACGATATAACGTATAACGTTATGTAGCATTACGATATAACGAATAACGATATATGGTAATACGTTATAACGTATAACGTTATGTAGCATTACGATATAACGTATAACGTTATGTAGCATTACGATATAACGTATAACGTTATGTAGCATTACGATATAACGTATAACGTTATGTAGCACTACGATATAACGTATAACGTTATGTAGCATTACGTTATAACGTATAACGTAATGTAGCATTACGATGTAACGTATAACGTTATGTAGCATAACGATATAACGTATAACGTTATGTAGCATTACGACATAACGTATAACGTTATGTAGCATTACGATACAACGTATAACGTTATGTAGCATTACGATATAACGTATAACGTTATGTAGCATTACGATATAACGTATAACGTTATATGGTAATACGTTATAACGTATAACGTTATGTAGCATTACGATATAACGTATAACGTTATGTAGCATTACGACATAACGTATAACGTTATGTAGCATTACGATATAACGTATAACGTTATGTAGCATTACGATACAACGTATAACGTTATGTAGCATTACG
This sequence comes from Bombus lapidarius, assembly GCA_936014575.1. Lineage (NCBI taxonomy): Eukaryota > Metazoa > Arthropoda > Insecta > Hymenoptera > Apidae > Bombus > Bombus lapidarius. The sequence goes on along the minus strand of CAKXZU010000098.1, from coordinate 38,586 downwards.
ATGTAACGAATAACGATATATGGTAATACGTTATAACGTAAAACGTTATGCAGCATTACGATATAACGTATAACGTTATGTAGCATTACGATACAACGTATAACGTTATGTAGCATTACGATATAACGTATAACGTTATATGGTAATACGTTATATCGTATAACGTTATGTAGCATTACAATATAACGTATAACGTTATGTAGCATTACGATATAACGTATAACGTTATGTAGCATTACGATATAACGTATAACGTTATGTAGCATTACGTTATAACGTATAACGTTATGCAGCATTACGATATAACGTATAACGTTATGTAGCATTACGATATAACGTATAACGTTATATAGTATTACGTTATAACGTATAACGTTATGTAGCATAACGATGTAACGTATAACGTTATGTAGCATTACGATATAACGTATAACGTTATGTAGCATTACGATATAACGTATAACGTTATGTAGCAGTACGATACAACGTATAACGTTATGTAGCATTACGATGTAACGAATAACGATATATGGTAATACGTTATAACGTAAAACGTTATGTAGCATTACGATATAACGTATAACGTTATGTAGCATTACGATACAACGTATAACGTTATGTAGCATTACGATATAACGTATAACGTTATGTAGCATTACGATATAACGTATAACGTTATGTAGCACTACGATATAACGTATAACGTTATGTAGCATTACGTTATAACGTATAACGTTATATGGTAACACGTTAAAACGTATAACGTTATGTAGCATTACAATATGACGTATAACGTTATGTATTATTACGTTTTAACGTATAACGTTATGTAGCTTTACGATATAACGTATAACGTTATGTAGCATTACGATATAACGTATAACGTTATGCAGCATTACGATATAACGTATTACGTTATGCAGCATTACGATATAACGTATATCGTTATGCAGCATTACGATATAACGTATAACGTTATGCAGCATTACGATATAACGTACAACGTTATGCAGCATTACGATATAACGTATAACGTTATGCAGCATTACGATATAACGTATAACGTTATGCAGCATTACGATATAACGTATAACGTTATGTAGTATTACGTTATAGCGTATAACGTTATGTAGCATAACGATATAACGTATACCGTTATGTAGCATTACGATATAACGTATAACGTTATGTAGCATTACGATATAACGTATAACGTTATGTAGCATTACGATATAACGTATAACGTTATGTAGCATTACGATATAACGTATAACGTTATGTAGTATTACGTTATAACGTATGGCGTTATGTAGCATTACGATATAACGTATAACGTTATGTAGTATTACGTTTTAACGTATGGCGTTATGTAGCATTATGATATAACGTATAACGTTATGTAGCATTACGATATAACGTATAACGTTATGTAGCACTACGTTATATCGTATAACGTTATGTAGCATTACGATGTAACGTATAACGTTATGTAGCATTACGATATAACGTATAACGTTATGTAGCATTACGATGTAACGTATAACGTTATGTAGCATTACGATATAACGTATAACGTTATGTAGCATTACGATATAACGTACAACGTTATGTAGCATTACGATATAACGTATAACGTTATGTAGCACTACGATATAACCTATAACGTTATGTAGCATTACGATATATCGTATAACGTTTTGTAGCATTACGATATAACGTATAACGTTATGTAGCATTACGATATAACGTATAACATTATATAGTATTACGTTATCACGTATAACGTTATGTAGCATTACGATATAACTTATAACGTTATGTAGCATTACGTTATAACGTATAACGTTATGTAGCATTACGATATAACGTATAACGTTATGTAGTATTACGATATAACGTATAACGTTATATAGTATTACGTTATAACGTATAACGTTATGTAGCATAACGATATAACGTATAACGTTATGTAGCATTACGATACAACGTATAACGTTATGTAGCATTACGATGTAACGAATAACGATATATGGTAATACGTTATAACGTAAAACGTTATGCAGCATTACGATATAACGTATAACGTTATGTAGCATTACGATACAACGTATAACGTTATGTAGCATTACGATATAACGTATAACGTTATATGGTAATACGTTATATCGTATAACGTTATGTAGCATTACGATATAACGTATAACGTTATGTAGCATTACGATATAACGTATAACGTTATGTAGCATTACGATATAACGTATAACGTTATGTAGCATTACGTTATAACGTATAACGTTATGCAGCATTACGATATAACGTATAACGTTATGTAGCATTACGATATAACGTATAACGTTATATAGTATTACGTTATAACGTATAACGTTATGTAGCATAACGATGTAACGTATAACGTTATGTAGCATTACGATATAACGTATAACGTTATGTAGCATTACGATATAACGTATAACGTTATGTAGCATAACGATATAACGTATAACGTTATGTAGCATTACGACATAACGTATAACGTTATGTAGCATTACGATACAACGTATAACGTTATGTAGCATTACGATGTAACGAATAACGATATATGGTAATACGTTATAACGTATAACGTTATGTAGCATTGCGATATAACGTATAACGTTATGTAGCATTACGATATAACGTATAACGTTATATGGTAACACGTTAAAACGTATAACGTTATGTAGCATTACAACATGACGTATAACGTTATGTCGTATTACGTTTTAACGTATGGCGTGATGTAGCATTACGATATAACGTATAACGTTATATGGTAATACGTTATAACGTATAACGTTATGTAGCATTACGATATAACGTATAACGTTATGTAGCACTACGATATAACGTATAACGTTATGTAGCATTACGATATAACGTATAACGTTATGTAGCATTATTATATAACGTATAACGTTATGTAGCATTACGATATATCGTATAACGTCATGTAGCATTACGATATAACGTATAATGTTATGTAGCATTACGATATAACGTATAACGTTATGTAGAAATACGATATAACGTATAACGTTATGTAGCATTACGATATAACGTATAACGTTATGTAGCATTACGATATAACGTATAACGTTATGTAACATTACGATATAACGTATAACGTTATGTAGCATTACGATATAACGTATAACGTTATGTAGAAATACGATATAACGTATAACGTTACGTAGCATTACGATATAACGTATAACGTTATGTAGCATTACGATATAACGTATAACGTTATGTAGCATTACGATATAACGTATAACGTTATATGGTAATACGTTATAACGTATAACGTTATGTAGCATTACGATATAACGTATAACGTTATATGGTAATACGTTATATCGTATAACGTTATGTAGCATTACGATATAACGTATAACGTTATGTAGCATTACGATATAACGTATAACGTTATGTAGAATTACGATATAACGTATATCGTTATGCAGCATTACGATATAACGTATAACGTTATGCAGCATTACGATATAACGTACAACGTTATGCAGCATTACGATATAACGTATAACGTTATGTAACATTACGATATAACGTATAACGTTATGTAGCATTACGTTATAACGTATAACGTTATGCAGCATTACGATATAACTTATAACGTTATGCAGCATTACGATATAACGTATAACGTTATGTAGCATTACGATATAACGTATAACGTTATGCAGCATTACGATATAACTTATAACGTTATGCAGCATTACGATATAACGTATATCGTTATGCAGCATTACGATATAACGTATAACGTTATGCAGCATTACGATATAACGTACAACGTTATGCAGCATTACGATATAACGTATAACGTTATGCAGCATTACGATATAACGTATAACGTTATGCAGCATTACGATATAACGTATAACGTTATGTAGCATTACGATATAACGTATAACGTTATGTAGCACTACGATATAACGTATAACGTTATGTAGCATTACGATATAACGTATAACGTTATATGGTAACACGTTAAAACGTATAACGTTATGTAGTATTACAATATGACGTATAACGTTATGTAGTATTACGTTTTAACGTATGGCGTTATGTAGCTTTACGATATAACGTATAACGTTATATGGTAATACGTTATAACGTATAACGTTATGTAGCATTAAGATATAACGTATAACGTTATGTAGCACTACGATATAACGTATAACGTTATGTGGCACTACGATATAACGAATAACGATATATGGTAATACGTTATAACGTATAACGTTATGTAGCATTGCGATATAACGTATAACGTTATGTAGCATTACGATATAACGTATAACGTTATGTAGCATTACGATGCAACGTATAACGTTATGTAGCATTACGATGTAACGAATAACGATATATGGTAATACGTTATAACGTATAACGTTATGTAGCATTACGATATAACGTATAACGCTATGTAGCATTACGATATAACGTATAACGTTATGTAGCATTACGATACAACGTATAACGTTATGTAGCATTACGATGTAACGAATAACGATATATGGTAATACGTTATAACGTAAAACGTTATGCAGCATTACGATATAACGTATAACGTTATGTAGCATTACGATACAACGTATAACGTTATGTAGCATTACGATATAACGTATAACGTTATATGGTAATACGTTATATCGTATAACGTTATGTAGCATTACGATATAACGTATAACGTTATGTAGCATTACGATATAACGTATAACGTTATGTAGCATTACGATATAACGTATAACGTTATGTAGCATTACGTTATAACGTATAACGTTATGCAGCATTACGATATAACGTATAACGTTATGTAGCATTACGATATAACGTATAACGTTATATAGTATTACGTTATAACGTATAACGTTATGTAGCATAACGATGTAACGTATAACGTTATGTAGCATTACGATATAACGTATAACGTTATGTAGCATTACGATATAACGTATAACGTTATGTAGCATAACGATATAACGTATAACGTTATGTAGCATTACGACATAACGTATAACGTTATGTAGCATTACGATACAACGTATAACGTTATGTAGCATTACGATGTAACGAATAACGATATATGGTAATACGTTATAACGTATAACGTTATGTAGCATTGCGATATAACGTATAACGTTATGTAGCATTACGATATAACGTATAACGTTATATGGTAACACGTTAAAACGTATAACGTTATGTAGCATTACAACATGACGTATAACGTTATGTCGTATTACGTTTTAACGTATGGCGTGATGTAGCATTACGATATAACGTATAACGTTATATGGTAATACGTTATAACGTATAACGTTATGTAGCATTACGATATAACGTATAACGTTATGTAGCACTACGATATAACGTATAACGTTATGTAGCATTACGATATAACGTATAACGTTATGTAGCATTATTATATAACGTATAACGTTATGTAGCATTACGATATATCGTATAACGTCATGTAGCATTACGATATAACGTATAATGTTATGTAGCATTACGATATAACGTATAACGTTATGTAGAAATACGATATAACGTATAACGTTATGTAGCATTACGATATAACGTATAACGTTATGTAGCATTACGATATAACGTATAACGTTATGTAACATTACGATATAACGTATAACGTTATGTAGCATTACGATATAACGTATAACGTTATGTAGAAATACGATATAACGTATAACGTTACGTAGCATTACGATATAACGTATAACGTTATGTAGCATTACGATATAACGTATAACGTTATGTAGCATTACGATATAACGTATAACGTTATATGGTAATACGTTATAACGTATAACGTTATGTAGCATTACGATATAACGTATAACGTTATATGGTAATACGTTATATCGTATAACGTTATGTAGCATTACGATATAACGTATAACGTTATGTAGCATTACGATATAACGTATAACGTTATGTAGAATTACGATATAACGTATATCGTTATGCAGCATTACGATATAACGTATAACGTTATGCAGCATTACGATATAACGTACAACGTTATGCAGCATTACGATATAACGTATAACGTTATGTAACATTACGATATAACGTATAACGTTATGTAGCATTACGTTATAACGTATAACGTTATGCAGCATTACGATATAACTTATAACGTTATGCAGCATTACGATATAACGTATAACGTTATGTAGCATTACGATATAACGTATAACGTTATGCAGCATTACGATATAACTTATAACGTTATGCAGCATTACGATATAACGTATATCGTTATGCAGCATTACGATATAACGTATAACGTTATGCAGCATTACGATATAACGTACAACGTTATGCAGCATTACGATATAACGTATAACGTTATGCAGCATTACGATATAACGTATAACGTTATGCAGCATTACGATATAACGTATAACGTTATGTAGCATTACGATATAACGTATAACGTTATGTAGCACTACGATATAACGTATAACGTTATGTAGCATTACGATATAACGTATAACGTTATATGGTAACACGTTAAAACGTATAACGTTATGTAGTATTACAATATGACGTATAACGTTATGTAGTATTACGTTTTAACGTATGGCGTTATGTAGCTTTACGATATAACGTATAACGTTATATGGTAATACGTTATAACGTATAACGTTATGTAGCATTAAGATATAACGTATAACGTTATGTAGCACTACGATATAACGTATAACGTTATGTGGCACTACGATATAACGAATAACGATATATGGTAATACGTTATAACGTATAACGTTATGTAGCATTGCGATATAACGTATAACGTTATGTAGCATTACGATATAACGTATAACGTTATGTAGCATTACGATGCAACGTATAACGTTATGTAGCATTACGATGTAACGAATAACGATATATGGTAATACGTTATAACGTATAACGTTATGTAGCATTACGATATAACGTATAACGCTATGTAGCATTACGATATAACGTATAACGTTATGTAGCACTACGATATAACGTATAACGTTATGTAGCATTACGATATAACGTATAACGTTATGTAGCATTACGATATAACGTATAACGTTATGTAGCACTACGATATAACGTATAACGTTATGTAGCATTACGATCTAACGTATAACGTTATATGGTAACACGTTAAAACGTATAACGTTATGTAGCATTACAATATGACGTATAACGTTATGTAGTATTACGTTTTAACGTATGGCGTTATGTAGCATTACGATATAACGTATAACGTTATATGGTAATACGTTATAACGTATAACGTTATGTAGCACTACGATATAACGTATAACGTTATGTGGCACTACGATATTACGAATAACGATATATGGTAATACGTTATAACGTATAACGTTATGTAGCATTGCGATATAACGTATAACGTTATGTAGCATTACGATATAACGTATAACGTGATGCAGCATTACGATATAACGTATAACGTTATGCAGCATTACGATATAACGTATATCGTTATGCAGCATTACGATATAACGTATAACGTTATGCAGCATTACGATATAACGTACAACGTTATGCAGCATTACGATATAACGTATAACGTTATGCAGCATTACGATATAACGTATAACGTTATGCAGCATTACGATATAACGTATAACGTTATGTAGTATTACGTTATAGCGTATAACGTTATGTAGCATAACGATATAACGTATAACGTTATGTAGCATTACGATATAACGTATAACGTTATGTAGCATTACGATATAACGTATAACGTTATGTAGCATTACGATATAACGTATAACGTTATGTAGCATTACGATATAACGTATAACGTTATGTAGTATTACGTTTTAACGTATGGCGTTATGTAGCATTATGATATAACGTATAACGTTATGTAGCATTACAATATGACGTATAACGTTATGTATTATTACGTTTTAACGTATAACGTTATGTAGCATTACGATATAACGTATAACGTTATGTAGCATTACGATATAACGTATAACGTGATGCAGCATTACGATATAACGTATAACGTTATGCAGCATTACGATATAACGTATATCGTTATGCAGCATTACGATATAACGTATAACGTTATGCAGCATTACGATATAACGTACAACGTTATGCAGCATTACGATATAACGTATAACGTTATGTAGCATTACGATATAACGTATAACGTTATGTAGTATTACGTTTTAACGTATGGCGTTATGTAGCATTATGATATAACGTATAACGTTATGTAGCATTACAATATGACGTATAACGTTATGTATTATTACGATATAACGTATAACGTTATGTAGCATTACGATATAACGTACAACGTTATGCAGCATTACGATATAACGTATAACGTTATGTAGCATTACGATATAACGTATAACGTTATGTAGCATTACGATATAACGTATAACGTTATGTAGCATTACGATATAACGTATAACGTGATGCAGCATTACGATATAACGTATAACGTTATGCAGCATTACGATATAACGTATAACGTTATGTAGCATTACGATATAACGTATAACGTTATGTAGCATTACGATATAACGTATAACGTTATGTAGTATTACGTTATAGCGTATAACGTTATGTAGCATAACGATATAACGTATAACGTTATGTAGCATTACGATATAACGTATAACGTGATGCAGCATTACGATATAACGTATAACGTTATGCAGCATTACGATATAACGTATATCGTTATGCAGCATTATGATATAACGTATAACGTTATGTAGCATTACGATATAACGTATAACGTTATGTAGCATTACGATATAACGTATAACGTTATGTAGCATTACGATATAACGTATAACGTGATGCAGCATTACGATATAACGTATAACGTTATGCAGCATTACGATATAACGTATAACGTTATGTAGCATTACGATATAACGTATAACGTTATGTAGCATTACGATATAACGTATAACGTTATGTAGTATTACGTTTTAACGTATGGCGTTATGTAGCATTATGATATAACGTATAACGTTATGTAGCATTACAATATGACGTATAACGTTATGTATTATTACGTTTTAACGTATAACGTTATGTAGCATTACGATATAACGTATAACGTTATGTAGCATTACGATATAACGTATAACGTGATGCAGCATTACGATATAACGTATAACGTTATGTAGTATTACGTTATAGCGTATAACGTTATGTAGCATAACGATATAACGTATAACGTTATGTAGCATTACGATATAACGTATAACGTGATGCAGCATTACGATATAACGTATAACGTTATGCAGCATTACGATATAACGTATATCGTTATGCAGCATTATGATATAACGTATAACGTTATGTAGCATTACGATATAACGTATAACGTTATGTAGCATTACGATATAACGTATAACGTTATGTAGCATTACGATATAACGTATAACGTTATGTAGCATTACGATATAACGTATAACGTTATGTAGTATTACGTTTTAACGTATGGCGTTATGTAGCATTATGATATAACGTATAACGTTATGTAGCATTACAATATGACGTATAACGTTATGTATTATTACGTTTTAACGTATAACGTTATGTAGCATTACGATATAACGTATAACGTTATGTAGCATTACGATATAACGTATAACGTGATGCAGCATTACGATATAACGTATAACGTTATGTAGTATTACGTTATAGCGTATAACGTTATGTAGCATAACGATATAACGTATAACGTTATGTAGCATTACGATATAACGTATAACGTTATGTAGCATTACGATATAACGTATAACGTTATGTAGCATTACGATATAACGTATAACGTTATGTAGCATTACGATATAACGTATAACGTTATGTAGTATTACGTTTTAACGTATGGCGTTATGTAGCATTATGATATAACGTATAACGTTATGTAGCATTACGATATAACGTATAACGTTATGTAGCACTACGTTATATCGTATAACGTTATGTAGCATTACGATGTAACGTATAACGTTAAGTAGCATTACGATATAACGTATAACGTTATGTAGCATTACGATGTAACGTATAACGTTATGTAGCATTACGATACAACGTATAACGTTATGTAGCATTACGATGTAACGAATAACGATATATGGTAATACGTTATAACGTAAAACGTTATGTAGCATTACGATATAACGTATAACGTTATGTAGCATTACGATACAACGTATAACGTTATGTAGCATTACGATATAACGTATAACGTTATATGGTAATACGTTATATCGTATAACGTTATGTAGCATTACGATATAACGTATAACGTTATGTAGCATTACGATATAACGTATAACGTTATGTAGCATTACGATATAACGTATAACGTTATGTAGCATTACGTTATAACGTATAACGTTATGCAGCATTATGATATAACGTATAACGTTATGTAGCATTACGATATAACGTATAACGTTATATAGTATTACGTTATAACGTATAACGTTATGCAGCATAACGATATAACGTATAACGTTATGTAGCATTACGATATAACGTATAACGTTATGTAGCATTACGATATAACGTATAACGTTATATAGTATTACGTTATAACGTATAACGTTATGTAGCATAACGATATAACGTATAACGTTATGTAGCATTACGACATAACGTATAACGTTATCTAGCATTACGATACAACGTATAACGTTATGTAGCATTACGATGTAACGAATAACGATATATGGTAATACGTTATAACGTATAACGTTATGTAGCATTGCGATATAACGTATAACGTTATGTAGCATTACGATATAACGTATAACGTTATATGGCAACACGCTAAAACGTATAACGTTATGTAGCATTACAATATGACGTATAACGTTATGTCGTATTACGTTTTAACGTATGGCGTTATGTAGCATTACGATATAACGTATAACGTTATATGGTAATACGTTATAACGTAGAACGTTATGTAGCATTACGATATAACGTATAACGTTATGTAGCACTACGATATAACGTATAACGTTATGTAGCATTACGATATAACGTATAACGTTATGTAGCATTATTATATAACGTATAACGTTATGTAGCATTACGATATATCGTATAACGTCATGTGGCATTACGATATAACGTATAACGTTATGTAGCATTACGATATAACGTATAACGTTATGTAGAAATACGATATAACGTATAACGTTATGTAGCATTACGATATAACGTATAACGTTATGTAGCATTACGATATAACGTATAACGTTATGTAACATTACGATATAACGTATAACGTTATGTAGCATTACGATATAACGTATTACGTTATATAGTATTACGTTATAACGTATAACGTTATGTAGCATAACGATATAACGTATAACGTTATGTAGCATTACGATATAACGAATAACGATATATGGTAATACGTTATAACGTATAACGTTATGTAGCATTACGATATAACGTATAACGTTATGTAGCATTACGATATAACGTATAACGTCATGTAGCATTACGATATAACGTATAACGTTATGTAGCACTACGATATAACGTATAACGTTATGTAGCATTACGTTATAACGTATAACGTAATGTAGCATTACGATATAACGTATAACGTTATGTAGCATTACGATATAACGTATAACGTAATGTAGCATTACGATGTAACGTATAACGTTATGTAGCATAACGATATAACGTATAACGTTATGTAGCATTACGACATAACGTATAACGTTATGTAGCATTACGATACAACGTATAACGTTATGTAGCATTACGATATAACGTATAACGTTATGTAGCATTACGATATAACGTATAACGTTATATGGTAATACGTTATAACATATAACGATATGTAGCATTACGATATAACGTATAACGTTATGTAGCATTACGATATAACGTATAACGTTATGCAGCATTACGATATAACGTATAACGTTATGCAGCATTACGATATAACGTATAACGTTATGTAGTATTACGTTATAGCGTATAACGTTATGTAGCATAACGATATAACGTATACCGTTATGTAGCATTACGATATAACGTATAACGTTATGTAGCATTACGATATAACGTATAACGTTATGTAGCATTACGATATAACGTATAACGTTATGTAGCATTACGATATAACGTATAACGTTATGTAGTATTACGTTATAACGTATGGCGTTATGTAGCATTACGATATAACGTATAACGTTATGTAGCATTACGATATAACGTATAACGTTATGTAGCACTACGATATAACGTATAACGTTATGTAGCATTACGATATAACGTATAACGTTATGTAGCATTACGATATAACGTATAACGTTATATAGTATTACGTTATAACGTATAACGTTATGTAGCATAACGATATAACGTATAACGTTATGCGGCACTACGATATAACGAATAACGATATATGGTAATACGTTATAACGTATAACGTTATGTAGCATTGCGATATAACGTATAACGTTATGTAGCATTACGATATAACGTATAACGTTGTATGGTAACACGTTAAAACGTATAACGTTATGTAGCATTACAATATGACGTATAACGTTATGTAGTATTACGTTTTAACGTATGGCGTTATGTAGCATTACGATATAACGTATAACGTTATATGGTAATACGTTATAACGTATAACGTTATGTAGCATTACGATATAACGTATAACGTTATGTAGCACTACGATATAACGTATAACGTTATGTAGCATTACGGTATAACGTATAACGTTATGTAGCATTATTATATAACGTATAACGTTATGTAGCATTACGATATATCGTATAACGTCATGTAGCATTACGATATAACGTATAACGTTATGTAGCATTACGATATAACGTATAACGTTATGTAGAAATACGATATAACGTATAACGTTATGTAGCATTACGATATAACGTATAACGTTATGTAGCATTACGATATAACGTATAACGTTATGTAACATTACGATATAACGTATAACGTCATGTAGCTTTACGATATAACGTATTACGTTATATAGTATTACGTTATAACGTATAACGTTATGTAGCATAACGATATAACGTATAACGTTATGTAGCATTACGATATAACGAATAACGATATATGGTAATACGTTATAACGTATAACGTTATGTAGCATTACGATATAACGTATAACGTTATGTAGCATTACGATATAACGTATAACGTTATGTAGCATTACGATATAACGTATAACGTTATGTAGCACTACGATATAACGTATAACGTTATGTAGCATTACGATATGACGTATAACGTTATATAGTATTACGTTATCACGTATAACGTTATGTAGCATTACGATATAACTTATAACGTTATGTAGCATTACGTTATAACGTATAACGTAATGTAGCATTACGATGTAACGTATAACGTTATGTAACATTACGATATAACGTATAACGTTATGTAGCATTACGATATAACGTATAACGTTATGTAACATTACGATATAACGTATAACGTTATGTAGCATTACGATATAACGTATAACGTTATATAGTATTACGTTATAACGTATAACGTTATGTAGCATAACGATATAACGTATAACGTTATGTAGCATTACGATATAACGTATAACGTTATGTAGCATTACGATATAACGTATAACGTTATATAGTATTACGTTATAACGTATAACGTTATGTAGCATAACGATATAACGTATAACGTTATGTAGCATTACGATATAACGTATAACGTTATGTAGCATTACGATACAACGTATAACGTTATGTAGCATTACGATGTAACGAATAGCGATATATGGTAATACGTTATAACGTATAACGTTATGTAGCATTACGATATAACGTATAACGTTTTGTAGCATTACGATATAACGTATAACGTTATGTAGCACTACGATATAACGTATAACGTTATGTAGCATTACGATATAACGTATAACGTTATGTAGCATTACGATATAACGTATAACCTTATGTAGCATTACGATATAACGTATAACGTTATGTAGCACTACGATATAACGTATAACGTTATGTAGCATTACGATATAACGTATCACGTTATATGGTAACACGTTAAAACGTATAACGTTATGTAGCATTACAATATGACGTATAACGTTATGTAGTATTACGTTTTAACGTATGGCGTTATGTAGCATTACGATATAACGTATAACGTTATATGGTAATACGTTATAACGTATAACGTTATGTAGCATTACGATATAACGTATAACGTTATGTAGCACTACGATATAACGTATAACGTTATGTGGCACTACGATATAACGAATAACGATATATGGTAATACGTTATAACGTATAACGTTATGTAGCATTGCGATATAACGTATAACGTTATGTAGCATTAAGATATAACGTATAACGTTATGTAGCATTACGATACAACGTATAACGTTATGTAGCATTACGATGTAACGAATAACGATATATGGTAATACGTTATAACGTATAACGTTATGTAGCATTACGATATAACGTATAACGCTATGTAGCATTACGATATAACGTATAACGTTATGTAGCACTACGATATAACGTATAACGTTATGTAGCATTACGATATAACGTATAACGTTATGTAGCATTACGATATAACGTATAACGTTATGTAGCATTACGATATAACGTATAACGTTATGTAGCACTACGATATAACGTATAACGTTATGTAGCATTACGATATAACGTATAACGTTATGTAGCATTATTATATAACGTATAACGTTATGTAGCATTACGATATATCGTATAACGTCATGTAGCATTACGATATAACGTTAAACGTTATGTAGCATTACGATATAACGTATAACGTTATGTAGAAATACGATATAACGTATAACGTTACGTAGCATTACGATATAACGTATAACGTTATGTAGCATTACGATATAACGTATAACGTTATGTAACATTACGATATAACGTATAACGTCATGTAGCATTACGATATAACGTATTACGTTATATAGTATTACGTTATAACGTATAACGTTATGTAGCATAACGATATAACGTATAACGTTATGTAGCATTACGATATAACGAATAACGATATATGGTAATACGTTATAACGTATAACGTTATGTAGCATTACGATATAACGTATAACGTTATGTAGCATTACGATATAACGTATAACGTTATGTAGCATTACGATATAACGTATAACGTTATGTAGCACTACGATATAACGTATAACGTTATGTAGCATTACGATATGACGTATAACGTTATATAGTATTACGTTATCACGTATAACGTTATGTAGCATTACGATATAACTTATAACGTTATGTAGCATTACGTTATAACGTATAACGTAATGTAGCATTACGATGTAACGTATAACGTTATGTAGCATTACGTTATAACGTATAACGTAATGTAGCATTACGATGTAACGTATAACGTTATGTAGCATTACGATATAACGTATAACGTTATGTAGCATTACGATATAACGTATAACGTTATGTAACATTACGATATAACGTATAACGTTATGTAGCATTACGATATAACGTATAACGTTATATAGTATTACGTTGTAACGTATAACGTTATGTAGCATTACGATATAACGTATAACGTTATGTAGCATTACGATATAACGTATAACGTTATGTAGCATTACGATATAACGTATAACGTTATATAGTATTACGTTATAACGTATAACGTTATGTAGCATAACGATATAACGTATAACGTTATGTAGCATTACGATATAACGTATAACGTTATGTAGCATTACGATACAACGTATAACGTTATGTAGCATTACGATGTAACGAATAGCGATATATGGTAATACGTTATAACGTATAACGTTATGTAGCATTACGATATAACGTATAACGTTATGTAGCATTACGATATAACGTATAACGTTATGTAGCATTACGATATAACGTATAACGTTATGTAGCATTACGATATAACGTATAACGTTATGTAGCATTACGATATAACGTATAACGTTATGTAGCATTACGATATAACGTATAACGTTATGTAGCACTACGATATAACGTATAACGTTATGTAGCATTACGATATAACGTATAACGTTATATGGTAACACGTTAAAACGTATAACGTTATGTAGCATTACAATATGACGTATAACGTTATGTAGTATTACGTTTTAACGTATGGCGTTATGTAGCATTACGATATAACGTATAACGTTATATCGTAATACGTTATAACGTATAACGTTATGTAGCATTACGATATAACGTATAACGTTATGTAGCACTACGATATAACGTATAACGTTATGTGGCACTACTATATAACGAATAACGATATATGGTAATACGTTATAACGTATAACGTTATGTAGCATTGCGATATAACGTATAACGTTATGTAGCATTACGATATAACGTATAACGTTATGTAGCATTACGATACAACGTATAACGTTATGTAGCATTACGATGTAACGAATAACGATATATGGTAATACGTTATAACGTATAACGTTATGTAGCATTACGATATAACGTATAACGCTATGTAGCATTACGATATAACGTATAACGTTATGTAGCACTACGATATAACGTATAACGTTATGTAGCATTACGATATAACGTATAACGTTATGTAGCATTACGATATAACGTATAACGTTATGTAGCATTACGATATAACGTATAACGTTATGTAGCACTACGATATAACGTATAACGTTATGTAGCATTACGATATAACGTATAACGTTATATGGTAACACGTTAAAACGTATAACGTTATGTAGCATTACAATATGACGTATAACGTTATGTAGTATTACGTTTTAACGTATGGCGTTATGTAGCATTACGATATAACGTATAACGTTATGTAGCATTACGATATAACGTATAACGTTATGTAACATTACGATATAACGTATAACGTTATGTAGCATTACGATATAACGTATAACGTTATATAGTATTACGTTATAACGTATAACGTTATATAGCATAACGATATAACGTATAACGTTATGTGGCACTACGATATAACGAATAACGATATATGGTAATACGTTATAACGTATTACGTTATGTAGCATTGCGATATAACGTATAACGATATGTAGCATTACGATATAACGTATAACGTTATGTAGAAATACGATATAACGTATAACGTTATGTAGCATTATTATATAACGTATAACGTTATGTAGCATTACGATATATCGTATAACGTCATGTAGCATTACGATATAACGTTAAACGTTATGTAGCATTACGATATAACGTATAACGTTATGTAGAAATACGATATAACGTATAACGTTACGTA
This sequence comes from Bombus lapidarius, assembly GCA_936014575.1. Classification (NCBI taxonomy): domain Eukaryota; kingdom Metazoa; phylum Arthropoda; class Insecta; order Hymenoptera; family Apidae; genus Bombus; species Bombus lapidarius. The sequence goes on along the minus strand of CAKXZU010000098.1, from coordinate 21,134 downwards.
GCATTACGATATAACGTATAACGTTATGTAGCATTACGATATAACGTATAACGTTATGTAACATTACGATATAACGTATAACGTCATGTAGCATTACGATATAACGTATAACGTTATGTAGCATTACGATATAACGTATAACGTTATGTAGCATTACGATATAACGTATAACGTTATGTAGCACTACGATATAACTTATAACGTTATGTAGCATTACGATATGACGTATAACGTTATATAGTATTACGTTATCACGTATAACGGTATGTAGCATTACGATATAACTTATAACGTTATGTAGCATTACGTTATAACGTATAACGTAATGTAGCATTACGATGTAACGTATAACGTTATGTAGCATTACGATATAACGTATAACGTTATGTAGCATTACGATATAACGTATAACGTTATGTGACATTACGATATAACGTATAACGTTATGTAGCATTACGATATAACGTATAACGTTATGTAACATTACGATATAACGTATAACGTTATGTAGCATTACGATATAACGTATAACGTTATATAGTATTACGTTATAACGTATAACGTTATGTAGCATAACGATATAACTTATAACGTTATGTAGCATTACGATATAACGTATAACGTTATGTAGCATTACGATATAACGTATAACGTTATATAGTATTACGTTCTAACGTATAACGTTATGTAGCATAACGATATAACGTATAACGTTATGTAGCATTACGATATAACGTATAACGTTATGTAGCATTACGATACAACGTATAACGTTATGTAGCATTACGATATAACGTATAACGTTATGTAGCATTACGATATAACGTATAACGTTATGTAGCATTACGATATAACGTATAATGTTATGTGGCATTACAATATAACGTATAACGTTATGTAGCACTACGCTATAACGTATAACGTTATGTGGCACTACGATATAACGAATAACGATATATGGTAATACGTTATAACGTATAACGTTATGTAGCATTGCGATATAACGTATAACGTTATGTAGCATTACGATATAACGTATAACGTTATGTAGCATTACGATACAACGTATAACGTTATGTAGCATTACGATGTAACGAATAACGATATATGGTAATACGTTATAACGTATAACGTTATGTAGCATTACGATATAACGTATAACGCTATGTAGCATTACGATATAACGTATAACGTTATGTAGCACTACGATATAACGTATAACGTTATGTAGCATTATGATATAACGTATAACGTTATGTAGCATTACGATATAACGTATAACGTTATGTAGCATTACGATATAACGTATAACGTTATGTAGCACTACGATATAACGTAGAACATTATGTAGCATTACGATATAACGTATAACGTTATATGGTAACACGTTAAAACGTATAACGTTATGTAGCATTACAATATGACGTATAACGTTATGTAGTATTACGTTTTAACGTATGGCGTTATGTAGCATTACGATATAACGTATAACGTTATATGGTAATACGTTATAACGTATAACGTTATGTAGCATTACGATATAACGTATAACGTTATGTAGCACTACGATATAACGTTTAACGTTATGTGGCACTACGATATAACGAATAACGATATATGGTAATACGTTATAACGTATAACGTTATGTAGCATTGCGATATAACGTATAACGTTATGTAGCATTACGATATAACGTATAACGTTATGTAGCATTACGATACAACGTATAACGTTATGTAGCATTACGATGTAACGAATAACGATATATGGTAATACGTTATAACGTATAACGTTATGTAGCATTACGATATAACGTATAACGCTATGTAGCATTACGATATAACGTATAACGTTATGTAGCACTACGATATAACGTATAACGTTATGTAGCATTACGATATAACGTATAACGTTATGTAGCATTACGATATAACGTATAACGTTATGTAGCACTACGATATAACGTATAACGTTATGTAGCATTACGATATAACGTATAACGTTATATGGTAACACGTTAAAACGTATAACATTATGTAGCATTACAATATGACGTATAACGTTATGTAGTATTACGTTTTAACGTATGGCGTTATGTAGCATTACGATATAACGTATAACGTTATATGGTAATACGTTATAACGTATAACGTTATGTAGCACTACGATATAACGTATAACGTTATGTGGCACTACGATATAACGAATAACGATATATGGTAATACGTTATAACGTATAACGTTATGTAGCATTGCGATATAACGTATAACGTTATGTAGCATTACGATATAACGTATAACGTGATGCAGCATTACGATATAACGTATAACGTTATGCAGCATTACGATATAACGTATATCGTTATGCAGCATTACGATATAACGTATAACGTTATGCAGCATTACGATATAACGTATAACGTTATGTAGCATTACGATATAACGTATAACGTTATGTAGCGTTACGATATAACGTATAACGTTATGTAGCATTACGATATAACGTATAACGTTATGTAGTATTACGTTTTAACGTATGGCGTTATGTAGCATTATGATATAACGTATAACGTTATGTAGCATTACGATATGACGTATAACGTTATGTATTATTACGTTTTAACGTATAACGTTATGTAGCATTACGATATAACGTATAACGTTATGTAGCATTACGATATAACGTATAACGTTATGTAGAAATACGATATAACGTATAACGTTATGTAGCATTACGATATAACGTATAACGTTATGTAGCATTACGATATAACGTATAACGTTATGTAACATTACGATATAACGTATAACGTTATGTAGCATTACGATATAACGTATTACGTTATATAGTATTACGTTATAACGTATAACGTTATGTAGCATAACGATATAACGTATAACGTTATGTAGCATTACGATATAACGAATAACGATATATGGTAATACGTTATAACGTATAACGTTATGTAGCATTACGATATAACGTATAACGTTATGTAGCATTACGATATAACGTATAACGTTATGTAGTATTACGTTATAGCGTATAACGTTATGTAGCATAACGATATAACGTATAACGTTATGTAGCATTACGATATAACGTATAACGTTATGTAGCATTACGATATGACGTATAACGTTATGCAGCATTACGATATAACGTATAACGTTATGCAGCATTACGATATAACGTATAACGTTATGCAGCATTACGATATAACGTATAACGTTATGTAGTATTACGTTATAGCGTATAACGTTATGTAGCATAACGATATAACGTATAACGTTATGTAGCATTACGATATAACGTATAACGTTATGTAGCATTACGATATAACGTATAACGTTATGTAGCATTACGATGTAACGTATAACGTTATGTAGCATTACGATACAACGTATAACGTTATGTAGCATTACGATGTAACGAATAACGATATATGGTAATACGTTATAACGTAAAACGTTATGTAGCATTACGATATAACGTATAACGTTATGTAGCATTACGATACAACGTATAACGTTATGTAGCATTACGATATAACGTATAACGTTATATGGTAATACGTTATATCGTATAACGTTATGTAGCATTACGATATAACGTATAACGTTATGTAGCATTACGATATAACGTATAACGTTATGTAGCATTACGATATAACGTATAACGTTATGTAGCATTACGTTATAACGTATAACGTTATGCAGCATTACGATATAACGTATAACGTTATGTAGCATTACGATATAACGTATAACGTTATATAGTATTACGTTATAACGTATAACGTTATGTAGCATAACGATATAACGTATAACGTTATGTAGCATTACGATATAACGTATAACGTTATGTAGCATTACGATATAACGTATAACGTTATATAGTATTACGTTATAACGTATAACGTTATGTAGCATAACGATATAACGTATAACGTTATGTAGCATTACGACATAACGTATAACGTTATGTAGCATTACGATACAACGTATAACGTTATGTAGCATTACGATGTAACGAATAACGATATATGGTAATACGTTATAACGTATAACGATATGTAGCATTGCGATATAACGTATAACGTTATGTAGCATTACGATATAACGTATAACGTTATATGGTAACACGTTAAAACGTATAACGTTATGTAGCATTACAATATGACGTATAACGTTATGTCGTATTACGTTTTAACGTATGGCGTTATGTAGCATTACGATATAACGTATAACGTTATGTAGCATTACGATATAACGTATAACGTTATGTAGCACTACGATATAACGTATAACGTTATGTAGCATTACGATATAACGTATAACGTTATGTAGCATTATTATATAACGTATAACGTTATGTAGCATTACGATATATCGTATAACGTCATGTGGCATTACGATATAACGTATAACGTTATGTAGCATTACGATATAACGTATAACGTTATGTAGAAATACGATATAACGTATAACGTTATGTAGCATTACGATATAACGTATAACGTTATGTTGCATTACGATATAACGTATAACGTTATGTAACATTACGATATAACGTATAACGTTATGTAGCATTACGATATAACGTATTACGTTATATAGTATTACGTTATAACGTATAACGTTATGTAGCATAACGATATAACGTATAACGTTATGTAGCATTACGATATAACGAATAACGATATATGGTAATACGTTATAACGTATAACGTTATGTAGCATTACGATATAACGTATAACGTTATGTAGCATTACGATATAACGTATAACGTTATGTAGCATTACGATATAACGTATAACGTTATGTAGCACTACGATATAACGTATAACGTTATGTAGCATTACGTTATAACGTATAACGTAATGTAGCATTACGATGTAACGTATAACGTTATGTAGCATAACGATATAACGTATAACGTTATGTAGCATTACGACATAACGTATAACGTTATGTAGCATTACGATACAACGTATAACGTTATGTAGCATTACGATATAACGTATAACGTTATGTAGCATTACGATATAACGTATAACGTTATATGGTAATACGTTATAACGTATAACGTTATGTAGCATTACGATATAACGTATAACGTTATGTAGCATTACGATATAACGTATAACGTTATGTAGCATTACGATATAACGTATAACGTTATGTAGCATTACGATATAACGTATAACGTTATGTAGCATTACGTTATAACGTATAACGTTATGCAGCATTACGATATAACGTATAACGTTATGCAGCATTACGAAATAACGTATAACGTTATGTAGCATTACGATATAACGTATAACGTTATGCAGCATTACGATATAACGTATAACGTTATGCAGCATTACGATATAACGTATATCGTTATGCAGCATTACGATATAACGTATAACGTTAAGCAGCATTACGATATAACGTACAACGTTATGCAGCATTACGATATAACGTATAACGTTATGCAGCATTACGATATAACGTATAACGTTATGCAGCATTACGATATAACGTATAACGTTATGTAGTATTACGTTATAGCGTATAACGTTATGTAGCATAACGATATAACGTATAACGTTATGTAGCATTACGATATAACGTATAACGTTATGTAGTATTACGTTATAACGTATGGCGTTATGTAGCATTACGATATAACGTATAACGTTATGTAGTATTACGTTTTAACGTATGGCGTTATGTAGCATTATGATATAACGTATAACGTTATGTAGCATTACGATATAACGTATAACGTTATGTAGCACTACGTTATATCGTATAACGTTATGTAGCATTACGATGTAACGTATAACGTTATGTAGCATTACGATATAACGTATAACGTTATGTAGCATTACGATGTAACGTATAACGTTATGTAGCATTACGATATAACGTATAACGTTATGTAGCATTAGGATATAACGTATAACTTTATATAGTATTACGTTATAACGTATAACGTTATGTAGCATTACGATATAACGTATAACGTTATGTAGTATTACGTTATAACGTATGGCGTTATGTAGCATAACGATATAACGTATAACGTTATGTAGCATTACGATATAACGTATAACGTTATGTAGCATTACGATATAACGTATAACGTTATGTAGCATTACGATATAACGTATAACGATATGTAGCATTACGATATAACGTATAACTTTATATAGTATTACGTTATAACGTATAACGTTATGTAGCATTACGTTCTAACGTATGGCGTTATGTAGCATTACGATATAACGTATAACGTTATATGGTAATACGTTATAACGTATAACGTTATGTAGCATTACGATATAACGTATAACGTTATGTCGCACTACGATATAAAGTATAACGTTATGTAGCATTACTATATAACGTATAACGTTATGTAGCATTACGATATAACGTATAACGTTATGTAGCATTATGATATAACGTATAACGTTATGCAGCATTACGATATAACGTATAACGTTATGTAGCATTACGATATAACGTATAACTTTATATAGTATTACGTTATAACGTATAACGTTATGTAGCATTACGATATAACGTATAACGTTATGTCGCACTACGATATAAAGTATAACGTTATGTAGCATTACTATATAACGTATAACGTTATGTAGCATTACGATATAACGTATAACGTTATGTAGCATTATGATATAACGTATAACGTTATGCAGCATTACGATATAACGTATAACGTTATGTAGCATTACGATATAACGTATAACTTTATATAGTATTACGTTATAACGTATATCGTTATGTAGCATTACGTTATAACGTATAACGTTATGTAGCATTACGTTCTAACGTATGGCGTTATGTAGCATTACGATATAACGTATAACGTTATGTAGCATTATGATATAACGTATAACGTTATGCAGCATTACGATATAACGTATAACGTTATGTAGCATTACGATATAACGTATAACTTTATATAGTATTACGTTATAACGTATAACGTTATGTAGCATTACGATATAACGTATAACGTTATGTAGCATTACGATATAACGTATAACGTTATGTAGCATTACTATATAACGTATAACCTTATGTGGCATTATGATATAACGTATAACGTTATGCAGCATTACGATATAACATATAACGTTATGTAGCATTACGATATAACGTATAACGTTATGCAGCATTACGATATAACGTATAGCGTTATGCAGCATTACGATATAACGTATAACGTTATGTCGCACTACGATATAAAGTATAACGTTATGTAGCATTACTATATAACGTATAAAGTTATGTAGCATTACGATATAACGTATAACGTTATGTAGCATTATGATATAACGTATAACGTTATGCAGCATTACGATATAACGTATAACGTTATGTAGCATTACGATATAACGTATAACTTTATATAGTATTACGTTATAACGTATAACGTTATGTAGCATTACGATATAACGTATAACGTTATGTCGCACTACGATATAAAGTATAACGTTATGTAGCATTACTATATAACGTATAACGTTATGTAGCATTACGATATAACGTATAACGTTATGTAGCATTATGATATAACGTATAACGTTATGCAGCATTACGATATAACGTATAACGTTATGTAGCATTACGATATAACGTATAACGTTATGTAGCATTACGATACAACGTATAACGTTATGTAGCATTAGGATATAACGTATAACGTTATGTAGCATTCCGATATAACGTATAACGTTATATGGTAATACGTTATAGCGTATAACGTTATGTAGCATTACGATATAACGTATAACGTTATATGGTAATACGTTATAACGTATAACGTTATGTAGCATTACGATATAACGTATAACGTTATGTAGCATTACGATACAACGTATAACGTTATGTAGCATTACGATATAACGTATAACGTTATGTAGCATTACGTTATAACGTATAACGTTATGTAGCATTACGATATAACGTATAACGTTATGTAGCATTACGATATAACGTATAACGTTATGCAGCATTACGACATAACGTATAACGTTATGCGGCATTACGATATAACGTATAACGTTATGTAGCAATACGATATAATGTATAACGTTATGCAGCTTCACGATATAACGTATAACGTTATGCAGCATTACGATATAACGTTTATCGTTATGCAGCATTACGATATAACGTTTATCGTTATGCAGCATTACGATATAACGTATAACGTTATGCAGCATTACGATATAACGTATAACGTTATGTAGCATTACGATATAACGTATAACGTTATGCAGCATTACGGTATAACGTATAACGTTATGTAGCATTACGATATAACGTATAACGTTATGTAGCATTACCATATAACGTATAACCTTATGTAGCGTTACGATATAACGTATAACGTTATGTAGTATTACGTTATAACGTATAACGTTATGTAGCATAACGATATAACGTATAACGTTATGTAGCATTACGATATAACGTATAACGTTATGTAGCATTACGATATAACGTATAACGTTATGTAGCATTACGATGTAACGTATAACGTTATGTAGCATTACGATATAACGTATAACGTTATGTAGCATTACGATATAACGTATAACGTTATGTAGCACTACGATATAACGTATAACGTTATGTAGCATTACGATATAACGTATAACGTTATGTAGCATTACGATATAACGTATAACGTTATGTAGCATTACGATATAACGTATAACGTTATGTAGCACTACGATATAACGTATAACGTTATGTAGCATTACGATATAACGTATAACGTTATATGGTAACACGTTAAAACGTATAACGTTATGTAGCATTACAATATGACGTATAACGTTATGTAGTATTACGTTTTAACGTATGGCGTTATGTAGCATTACGATATAACGTATAACGTTATATGGTAATACGTTATAACGTATAACGTTATGTAGCATTACGATATAACGTATAACGTTATGTAGCACTACGATATAAGGTATAACGTTATGTGGCACTACGATATAACGAATAACGATATATGGTAATACGTTATAACGTATAACGTTATGTAGCATTGCGATATAACGTATAACGTTATGTAGCATTACGATATAACGTATAACGTTATGTAGCATTACGATACAACGTATAACGTTATGTAGCATTACGATGTAACGAATAACGATATATGGTAATACGTTATAACGTATAACGTTATGTAGCATTACGATATAACGTATAACGTTATGTAGCATTACGATATAACGTATAACGTTATGTAGCATTACGATATAACGTATAACGTTATGTAGCACTACGATATAACGTATAACGTTATGTAGCATTACGATATGACGTATAACGTTATATAGTATTACGTTATCACGTATAACGTTATGTAGCATTACGATATAACTTATAACGTTATGTAGCATTACGTTATAACGTATAACGTAATGTAGCATTACGATGTAACGTATAACGTTATGTAGCATTACGATATAACGTATAACGTTATGTAGCATTACGATATAACGTATAACGTTATGTAACATTACGATATAACGTATAACGTTATGTAGCATTACGATATAACGTATAACGTTATATAGTATTACGTTATAACGTATAACGTTATGTAGCATAACGATATAACGTATAACGTTATGTAGCATTACGATATAACGTATAACGTTATGTAGCATTACGATATAACGTATAACGTTATATAGTATTACGTTATAACGTATAACGTTATGTAGCATAACGATATAACGTATAACGTTATGTAGCATTACGATACAACGTATAACGTTATGTAGCATTACGATGTAACGAATAGCGATATATGATAATACGTTATAACGTATAACGTTATGTAGCATTACGATATAACGTATAACGTTATGTAGCATTACGATATAACGTATAACGTTATGTAGCACTACGATATAACGTATAACGTTATGTAGCATTACGATATAACGTATAACGTTATGTAGCATTACGATATAACGTATAACGTTATGTAGCATTACGATATAACGTATAACGTTATGTAGCACTACGATATAACGTATAACGTTATGTAGCATTACGATATAACGTATAACGTTATATGGTAACACGTTAAAACGTATAACGTTATGTAGCATTACAATATGACGTATAACGTTATGTAGTATTACGTTTTAACGTATGGCGTTATGTAGCATTACGATATAACGTATAACGTTATATGGTAATACGTTATAACGTATAACGTTATGTAGCATTACGATATAACGTATAACGTTATGTAGCACTACGATATAACGTATAACGTTATGTGGCACTACGATATAACGAATAACGATATATGGTAATACGTTATAACGTATAACGTTATGTAGCATTGCGATATAACGTATAACGTTATGTAGCATTACGATATAACGTATAACGTTATGTAGCATTACGATACAACGTATAACGTTATGTAGCATTACGATGTAACGAATAACGATATATGGTAATACGTTATAACGTATAACGTTATGTAGCATTACGATATAACGTATAACGCTATGTAGCATTACGATATAACGTATAACGTTATGTAGCACTACGATATAACGTATAACGTTATGTAGCATTACGATATAACGTATAACGTTATGTAGCATTACGATATAACGTATAACGTTATGTAGCATTACGATATAACGTATAACGTTATGTAGCACTACGATATAACGTATAACGTTATCTAGCATTGCGATATAACGTATAACGTTATGTAGCATTACGATATAACGTATAACGTTATGTAACATTACGATATAACGTATAACGTTATGTATAACGTTATACGTTATTATCGTAGTGCTACATAACGTTATACGTTATATCGTAATGCTACATAACGTTATACGTTATATCGTAATGCTACATAACGTTATACGTTATATCGTAATGCTACATAACGTTATACGTTATATCGTAGTGCTACATAACGTTATACGTTATATCGTAATGCTACATAACGTTATACGTTATATCGTAATGCTACATAACGTTATACGTTATAACGTATTATCATAGATCGCTATTCGTTACATCGTAATGCTACATAACGTTATACGTTGTATCGTAATGCTACATAACGTTATACGTTATATCGTTATGCTACATAACGTTATACGTTATAACGTAATACTATATAATCGGTTATACGTTATATCGTATTGCTACATAACGTATACGTTATATCGTAATGCTACATAACGTTATACGTTATAGTTCGTTATGCTACATAACGTTATACGTTATAACGTAATACTATATACGTTATACGTTATATCGTAATGCTACATAACGTTATACGGTTATTTCGTAATGTTACATAACGTTATACGTTATATCGTAATGCTACATAACGTTATACGTTATATCGTAATGCTACTTAACGTTATACGTTACATCGTAATGCTACATTACGTTATACGTTATAACGTAATGCTACATAACGTTATAAGTTATATCGTAATGCTACATAACGTTATACGTGATAACGTAATACTATTTACGTTATACGTCATATCGTAATGCTACATAACGTTATACGTTATATCGTAGTGCTACATAACGTTATACGTATATCGTAATGCTACATAACGTTATACGTTATATCGTAATGCTACATAACGTTATACGTTATATCGTAATGCTACATAACGTTATACGTTATAACGTATTACCATATATCGTTATTCGTTACATCGTAATGCTACATAACGTTATTCGTTGTATCGTAATGCTACATAACGTTATACGTTATATCGTAATGCTACATAACGTTTATACGTTATATCGCAATGCTACATAACGTTATACGTTATAACGTATTACCATATATCGTTATTCGTTATATCGTAGTGCCACATAACGTTATACCTTATATCGTAGTGCTACATAACGTTATACGTTATTTCGTAATGCTACATAACGTTATACGTTATAAACGTATTACCTTATAACGTTATACGTTATATCGTAATGCTACATAACGCCATACGTTAAAACGTAATACTACATAACGTTATACGTCATATTGTAATGCTACATAACGTTATACGTTTTAACGTGTTACCATATAACGTTATACGTTATATCGTAATGCTACATAACGTTATACGTTAGTATCGTAGTGCTACATAACGTTATACGTTATATCGTAATGCTACATAACGTTATACGTTATATCGTAATGCTACATAACGTTATACGTTATATCGTAATGCTACATAACGTTATACGTTATATCGTAGTGCTACTTAACGTTATACGTTATATCGTAATGCTACATAACGTTATACGTTATATCGTAATGCTACATAACGTTATACGTTACATCGTAATGCTACATAACGTTATACGTTTATATCGTAATGCTACATAACGTTATACGTTATATCGTTATGCTACATAACGTTATACGTTATATCGTTATGCTACATAACGTTATACGTTATAACGTAATACTACATAACGTTATACGTTATATCGTAACGCTACATAAGGTTATACGTTATATGGTAATGCTACATAACGTTATACGTTATATCGTAATGCTACATAACGTTATACGTTATACCGTAATGCTGCATAACGTTATACGTTATATCGTAATGCTACATAACGTTATACGTTATATCGTAATGCTGCATAACGTTATACGTTATATCGTAATGCTGCATAACGATAAACGTTATATCGTAATGCTGCATAACGATTAATCGTTATATCGTAATGCTGCATAACGTTATACGTTATATCGTGAAGCTGCATAACGTTATACATTATATCGTATTGCTACATAACGTTTATACGTTATATCGTAATGCCGCATAACGTTAGTACGTTATGTCGTAATGCTGCATAACGTTATACGTTATATCGTAATGCTACATAACGTTATACGTTATATCGTAATGCTACATAACGTTATACGTTATAACGTAATGCTACATAACGTTATACGTTATATCGTAATGCTACATAACGTTATACGTTGTATCGTAATGCTACATAACGTTATACGTTATATCGTAATGCTACATAACGTTATACGTTATAACGTATTACCATATAACGTTATACGTTATATCGTAATGCGACATAACGTTATACGCTATAACGTATTACCATATAACGTTATACGTTATATCGGAATGCTACTTAACGTTATACGTTATATCCTAATGCTACATAACGTTATACGTTGTATCGTAATGCTACATAACGTTATACGTTATATCGTAATGCTACATAACGTTATACGTTATATCGTAATGCTGCATAACGTTATACGTTATATCATAATGCTACATAACGTTATACGTTATATCGTAATGCTACATAACGTTATACGTTATATAGTAATGCTACATAACGTTATACTTTATATCGTAGTGCGACATAACGTTATACGTTATATCGTAATGCTACATAACGTTATACGTTATAACGTAATACTATATAAAGTTATACGTTATATCGTAATGCTACATAACGTTATACGTTATATCGTAATGCTGCATAACGTTATACGTTATATCATAATGCTACATAACGTTATACGTTATATCGTAATGCTACATAACTTTATACGTTATAGAGTAATGCTACATAACGTTATACTTTATATCGTAGTGCGACATAACGTTATACGTTATATCGTAATGCTGCATAACGCTATACGTTATATCGTAATGCTGCATAACGTTATACGTTATATCGTAATGCTACATAACGTTATATGTTATATCGTAATGCTGCATAACGTTATACGTTATATCATAATGCCACATAAGGTTATACGTTATATAGTAATGCTACATAACGTTATACGTTATATCGTAATGCTACATAACGTTATACGTTATATCGTAATGCTACATAACGTTATACGTTATAACGTAATACTATATAAAGTTATACGTTATATCGTAATGCTACATAACGTTATACGTTATATCGTAATGCTGCATAACGTTATACGTTATATCATAATGCTACATAACGTTATACGTTATATCGTAATGCTACATAACGCCATACGTTAGAACGTAATGCTACATAACGTTATACGTTATAACGTAATGCTACATAACGATATACGTTATAACGTAATACTATATAAAGTTATACGTTATATCGTAATGCTACATAACGTTATACGTTATATCGTAATGCTGCATAACGTTATACGTTATATCATAATGCTACATAACGTTATACGTTATATCGTAATGCTACATAACGTTATACGTTATATAGTAATGCTACATAACGTTATACTTTATATCGTAGTGCGACATAACGTTATACGTTATATCGTAATGCTACATAACGTTATACGTTATAACGTAATACTATATAAAGTTATTACGTTATATCGTAATGCTACATAACGTTATACGTTATATCGTATTGCTGCATAACGTTATACGTTATATCATAATGCTACATAACGTTATACGTTATATCGTAATGCTACATAACGTTATACGTTATATAGTAATGCTACATAACGTTATACTTTATATCGTAGTGCGACATAACGTTATACGTTATATCGTAATGCTACATAACGTTATACGTTATAACGTATTACCATATAACGTTATACGTTATATCGTATGCTACATAACGCCATACGTTAGAACGTAATGCTACATAACGTTATACGTTATAACGTAATACTATATAAAGTTATACGTTATATCGTAATGCTACATATCGTTATACGTTATATCGTAATGCTACATAACGTTATACGTTATATCGTAATGCTACATAACGTTATACGTTATATCGTAATGCTACATAACGTTATACGTTATATCGTTATGCTACATAACGCCATACGTTATAACGTAATACTACATAACGTTTATACGTTATATCGTAATGCTACATAACGTTATACGTTATAACGTAATACTATATAAAGTTATACGTTTATATCCTAATGCTACATAACGTTTATACGTTATAATCGTAATGCTACATAACGTTATACGTTACATCGTAATGCTACATAACGTTATACGTTATATCGTAATGCTACATAACGTTATACGTTACATCGTAATGCTACATAACGTTATACGATATAACGTAGTGCGACATAACGTTATACGTTATATCGTAATGCTACATAACGTTATACGTTATATCATAATGCTACATAACGCCATACGTTAAAACGTAATACTACATAACGTTATACGTTATATCGTAATGCTACATAACGCCATACGTTATAACGTAATACTACATAACGTTATACGTTATATCGTAATGCTACATAACGTTATACGTTATATCGTTATGCTACATAACGTTATACGCTATAACGTAATACTACATAACGTTATACGTTATATCGTAATGCTGCATAACGTTATACGTTATATCGTAATGCTGCATAACGTTATACGTTATATCGTAATGCTGCATAACGTTGTACGTTATATCGTAATGCTGCTTAACGTTATACGTTATATCGTAATGCTGCATAACGATATACGTTATATCGTAATGCTGCATAACGTTATACGTTATATCGTAATGCTGCATAACGTTATACGTTATATCGTAATGCTACATAACGTTATACGTTATTTCGTAATGCTGCATACGTTATACGTTATATCGTAATGCTGCATAACGTTATACGTTTATAACGTAATGCTACATAACGTTATACGTTATATCGTAATGCTACATAACGTTATACGTTATATCGTAATGCTACATAACGTTATACGTTTTATCGTAATGCTACATAACGTTATACGTTATATCGTAATGCTACATAACGTTATACGTTATAACGTATTACCATATAACGTTATTACGTTATATCGTAATGCTACATAACGTTATACGTTATATATCGTAATGCTACATAACGTTATACGTTGTATCGTAATGCTACATAACGTTATACGTTATGTCGTAATGCTACATAACGTTATACGTTATATCGTTATGCTACATAACGTTATACGTTACATCGTAATGCTACATTACGTTATACGTTATAACGTAATGCTACATAACGTTATACGTTATATCGTAGTGCTACATAACGTTATACGTTATATCGTAATGCTACATAACGTTATACGTTATATCGTAATGCTACATAACGTTATACGTTATATCGTAATGCTACATAACGTTATACGTTATAACGTATTACCATATATCGTTATTCGTTATATCGTAATGCTACATAACGTTTATACGTTATAGTCGTTATGCTACATAACGTTATACGTTATAACGTAATACTATATAACGTAATACGTTATATCGTAATGCTACATAACGTTATACGTTATATCGTAATGTTACATAACGTTATACGTTATATCGTAATGCAACATAACGTTATACGTTATATCGTAATGCTACATAACGTTATTACGTTTATATCGTATTTCTACATAACGTTATACGTTATATCGTAATGCTACATAACGTTATACGTTATATCGTAATGCCACATGACGTTATACGATATATCGTAATGCTACATAACGTTATACGTTATATAATAATGCTACATAACGTTATACGTTATATCGTAATGCTACATAACGTTATACGTTATATCGTAGTGCTACATAACGTTATACGTTATATCGTAATGCTACATAACGTTATACGTTATATCGTAATGCTACATAACGCCATACGTTAAAACGTAATACGACATAACGTTATACGTCATATTGTAATGCTACATAACGTTATACGTTTTAACGTGTTACCATATAACGTTATACGTTATATCGTAATGCTACATAACGTTATACGTTATATCGCAATGCTACATATCGTTATACGTTATAACGTATTACCATATATCGTTATTCGTTACATCGTAATGCTACATAACGTTATACGTTGTATCGTAATGCTACATAACGTTATACGTTATGTCGTAATGCTACATAACGTTATACGTTATATCGTTATGCTACATAACGTTATACGTTATAACGTAATACTATATAACGTTATACGTTATATCGTAATGCTACATAACGTTATACGTTATATCGTAATGCTACATAACGTTATACGTTTATATCGTTATGCTACATAACGTTATACGTTATAACGTAATACTATATAACGTTATACGTTATATCGTAATGCTACATAACGTTATACGTTATATCGTAATGCTGCATAACGTTATACGTTATAACGTAATGCTACATAACGTTATACGTTATATCGTAATGCTACATAACGTTATACGTTATATCGTAATGCTACATAACGTTATACGTTATATCGTAATGCTACATAACGTTATACGATATAACGTATTACCATATAAACGTTATACGTTATATCGTAATGCTACATAACGTTATACGTTGTATCGTAATGCTACATAACGTTATACGTTATATCGTAATGCTACATAACGTTTTACGTTATAACGTATTACCATATATCGTTATTCGTTACATCGTAATGCTACATAACGTTATACGTTGTATCGTAATGCTACATAACGTTATACGTTACATCGTAATGCTACATAACGTTATTACGTTATATCGTAATGCTACATAACGTTATACGTTATATCGTAATGCTACATAACGTTATACGTTATATCGTTATGCTACATAACGTTATACGCTTAACGTAATACTACATAACGTTATACGTTATATCGTAATGCTGCATAACGTTATACGTTATATCGTAATGCTGCATAACGTTATACGTTATATCGTAATGCTGCTTAACGGTTATACGTCATATCGTAATGCTACATAACGTTATACGTTATATCGTAATGCTACATTACGTTATACGTTATATCGTTATGCTACATAACGTTTTACGCTATAACGTAATACTACATAACGTTATACGTTATATCGTAATGCTACATAACGTTATACGTTTTATCGTAATGCTACATAACGTTATACGTTATAACGTATTACCATATATCGTTATTCGTTATATCGTAATGCTACATAACGTTATACGTTATATCGTTATGCTACATAACGTTATACGTTATAACGTAATACTATATAACGTAATACGTTATATCGTAATGCTACATAACGTTATACGTTATATCGTAATGTTACATAACGTTATACGTTATATCGTAATGCTACATAACGTTATACGTTATATCGTAATGCTACATAACGTTATACGTTATATCGTATTCTACATAACGTTATACGTTATATCGTAATGCTACATAACGTTATACGTTATATCGTAATGCTACATAACGTTATACGTTAAAACGTAATAATACAGAACGTTATACGTCATATCGTAATGCTACATAACGTTATACGTTATATCATAATGCTACATAACGCCATACGTTAAAACGTAATACTACATAACGTTATACGTTATATCGTAATGCTACATAACGTTATACGTTATATCGTAACGCTACATTAACGTTATACGTTATATCGTAATGCTACATAACGTTATACGTTATATCGTAATGCTGCATAACGTTATACGTTATATCGTAATGCTGCATAACGATATACGTTATATCGTAATGCTGCATAACGTTATACGTTATATCGTAATGCCTGCATCACGTTATACGTTATATCGTAATGCTACATAACGTTATACGTTATATCGCAATGCTACATAACGTTATACGTTATAACGTATTACCATATATCGTTATTCGTTATATCGTAGTGCCACATAACGTTATACGTTATATCGTAGTGCTACATAACGTTATACGTTATAACGTATTACCATATAACGTTATACGTTATATCGTAATGCTACATAACGCCATACGTTAAAACGTAATACTACATAACGTTATACGTCATATTGTAATGCTACATAATGTTATACGTTTTAACGTGTTACCATATAACGTTATACGTTATATCGTAATGCTACATAACGTTATACGTTATATCGTAGTGCTACATAACGTTATACGTTATATCGTAATGCTACATAACGTTATACGTTATATCGTAATGCTACATAACGTTATACGTTATATCGTAGTGCTACATAACGTTATACGTTATATCGTAATGCTACATAGCGTTATACGTTATATCGTATATGCTACATAACGTTATACGTTATAAACGTATTACCATATATCGTTATTCGTTACAATCGTATGCTACATAACGTTATACGTTGTATCGTAATGCTACATAACGTTATACGTTTATATCGTAATGCTACATAACGTTATACGTTATATCGCAATGCTACATAACGTTATACGTTATAACGTATTACCATATATCGTTATTCGTTATATCGTAGTGCCACATAACGTTAAACGTTATATCGTAGTGCTACATAACGTTATACGTTATATCGTAATGCTACATAACGTTATACGTTATAACGTATGTACCATATAACGTTATACGTTATATCGTAATGCTACATAACGCCATACGTTAAAACGTAATACTACATAACGTTATACGTCATATTGTAATGCTACATAACGTTATACGTTTTAACGTGTTACCATATAACGTTATACGTTATATCGTAATGCTACATAATGTTCTACGTTATATCGTAGTGCTACATAACGTTATACGTTTTATCGTAATGCTACATAACGTTATACGTTATATCGTAATGCTACATAACGTTATACGTTATATCATAATGCTACATAACGTTATACGTTATATCGTAGTGCTACATAACGTTATACGTTATATCGTAATGCTACATAGCGTTATACGTTATTTCGTAATGCTACATAACGTTATACGTTATAACGTATTACCATATATCGTTATTCGTTACATCGTAATGCTACATAACGTTTTACGTTGTATCGTAATGCTACATAACGTTATACGTTATATCGTAATGCTACATAACGTTATACGTTATATCGCAATGCTAATAACGTTATACGTTATAACGTATTACCATATATCGTTATTCGTTATATCGTAGTGCCACATAACGTTATACGTATAGCGTAGTGCTACATATCGTTATACGTTATATTGTAATGCCACATAACATTATACGTTATATCGTAATGCTACATAACGTTATACGTTATATCGTAATGCTACATAACGTTATACGTTATATCGTAATGCTACATAACGTTATACGTTGTATCGTAATGGCTACATAACGTTATACGTTATATCGTAATGCTACATAACGTTATACGTTATATCGTTATGCTACATAACGTTATACGTTAGAACGTAATACTATATAACGTTATACGTTATATCGTAATGCTACATAACGGTATACGTTATATCGTAATGCTACATAACGTTATAAAGTTATATCGTTATGCTACATAACGTTATACGTTATAACGTAATACTATATAACGTTATACGTTTATATCGTAATGCTTACATAACGTTATACGTTATATCGTAATGTTACATAACGTTATACGTTTATATCGTAATGCTACATAACGTTATACGTTATATCGTAATGTCACATAACGTTATACGTTATATCGTAATGCTACATAACGTTATACGTTATATCGTAATGCTACATAACGTTATACGTTACATCGTAATGCTACATTACGTTATACGTTATAACGTAATGCTACATAACGTTATAAGTTATATCGTAATGCTACATACCGTTATACGTGATAACGTAATACTATATAACGTTATACGTCATATCGTAATGCTACATAACGTTATAAGTTATATCGTAGTGCTACATAACGTTATACGTTATATCGTAATGCTACATAACGTTATACGTTATATCGTAATGCTACATAACGTTATACGTTATATCGTAATGCTACATGACGTTATACGTTTATATCGTAATGTTACATAACGTTATACGTTATATCGTAATGCTACATAACGTTATACGTTATATCGTAATGCTACGTAACGTTATACGTTATATCGTATTTCTACATAACGTTATACGTTATATCGTAATGCTACATAACGTTTAACGTTATATCGTAATGCTACATGACGTTATACGATATATCGTAATGAATCTGATAGAGTGTGT